>JABJVR010000095.1:4435738-4463275 GCA_025773905.1 Chitala chitala | reverse complement strand
ATTAAAAAAAAAAAATTTTCCCCAAAATATAATATTTGTAAATAAAAAA
The DNA here is from genome assembly GCA_025773905.1 of Chitala chitala. NCBI lineage: Eukaryota > Metazoa > Chordata > Actinopteri > Osteoglossiformes > Notopteridae > Chitala > Chitala chitala. The sequence continues at coordinate 4,463,226 of JABJVR010000095.1, read as the reverse complement.
AATTATCCCACCTAACCAATTATTTATAAAAAAAAAAAAATGCAAAAAAAAAAAAAAAAAAAAAAACATTTACACATTCACATGCTTGCTAACTTCAAGATACACGTCAAATCCTTTTCTTGGAGAGCTCCTGAACATGCAAATTAAAATGCGCAGTTGGCGACTGGCTGACCTCCATGCGCTTGATTCCTCCTGCTCCTCTTCCTCCATAGTAAGACGCATCCACGGTCGGCCATTTTTTCTTGGGCAGAGGATCTGGCTCAGGCTCCTGGAGGAATAAGGACAAAAAGGAATTAAGTGTCATCTTTACACCAGAACACGTACTTGGAGAGTAGATCTTCTTGATTTCTACTAGCCAGATCTTCTTTAATGAAACTGCAGAGGGGCGTCTTCTTCAATATGCATAGCTAGTACAGTAATCTGCACGCCAGGCGAAAAGCTGTAATGTGATGTAAACCATGTTACGCTCTGACGTATTTATCGTACTGGAAATCTACTGGAAAGATGCTTCTTGCCTGGTAAAATGGGAAGGTGCGGGTGTGGAAAAAAGCTAAAAACGTTTTAACTAGCCCAGAGTTTGTTAACGTTTTTAGTCTCCCAAAAATATTGAAGCTATAGAAAAGAAAGAATGGTGGTATGGTTTTTTTTTTTTTTTTTAGTGCTATCGTGTACTCACAGGTGGGGGGGCTGTTGGCGGTGGGGGGGGAGGATCCTTGATGACCTGCAGGGGATCAAAGCGCCATGAGAAGTCAAAGAAAACACGCAAGTTAAACACCACCCACATGTGAAAACTTCTACAAGAGCCGGTCAGAGACCTCGTTCTGTGTCACTGACCGGCACGCATCTCTGGCGAGGAAAAAAAAACCTTTTGAGAAAAAAAAGCTTTTGACTTGACATCTTGAGACAAGCTGACCGTTTTAATCCCTTAATTAACCGAATATGCTGAAGTGCCTTTAAACCACCCCCGTATATAAAGTCTTAGTAAGAAACTAATTACCAGCTGGCCTGCACAGAGGTGCATAAGCCCCTTGACGAACACCTGGCATGAAAAACACAAATACCCAACCCTCACTTACCAGCACTCCTACAAATTACGTTTACTACACAAAATGCACTACCTACCATATGTCTGAAAAAATTAAACAAGTGAGTTATGTAACGGATTCAAATACTCAGGGGTGACGTTTGTATACCTTTACCAGCTGGTGATGTATGTGGTTGAAGTATAAAAACCAGAGAAAGTAATGAGCACTGCACAGTCTACCAATTCTCTCTCTTCCTTACTCAGATCCGAGTTAAAACTAAACAATAATGTAAGACACATGTACTACACCACACAACGAAATTTAGATTTTTCTTTACAGGACAAAGTCCGTTGAGCTGAAGGAAGAGTTTCGAAGTAATGGTTGGCAAGCGAGGTGTGAGCCCATTGAGGTGAGATGTAGAGGGTTCGCCGGCAAATCCCTCTACAGGTCGTACAACAGGCTGGGCATTACAGGAGCAAGTAGGCAAAGGGCCATGTAAACAACCACCGAGGCAGCAGAAGTTGTATCTAGGTGGCAGTGGATCAGAAGAGGTGAGCCATGGGTGGGGAAGGGTGACCGAGACACAAACCAGGGTTTGATCAACCCTGACGGGGTCGTCTGGCTGAGGGTATCTGACGTTGAAAAACCCAAAACACCGATGAGCACAGGTTACATCACTGACGCTTCCATGTACACCAGAAGGTGTATGTAAGAATCTACATTTCTGTTGCTATATCAACGTCCATATTAGTTTCGTGCCCACAGTACTTCTAAGTTATGAGAATTTACAGTGAATTCTTTATTGCATCATCTTCTCTCTGCTGTCGTACTTAATCATACATCACATAATACAAATCACATAAAATCCTCCCTCTTCATGTCTTTACAGTCTCAATTATGGCACAGAATCGAGACTGCTGAGCGTAAAGCCAAACTAAAATAAATATCACTTCTGTTTTAAACTGATTTTACTTCAGTTGTACCATATTTTCATGGTAACTCCCATAGATTAACTCGCAACCCATTCCACGCTTTCAAAATTAGCTTGTACATAAAAAATTAATTTATGAATTAATTTGTGCAATTTTGCTTTGGGAGTGGCACTCGAGAAAAGGCGTGTGGGCACGGTTTGATGGCATCAGCAGGCAGATGACGAGGCAGTCATCGGCATGCCTGGTGTGTTTTCAGCATCTTGGTTTGTTGGTTCACCAAGGCGGCTTACGTAGGAAAAAAAAAAATGCCACAGTTGTACCAATGTGCACATCACATGTACAGAGGAGTCATTCATAATAAAACGGGATGGGGGGTTAAAAAAAAAAAAAAAGACAGACGAATTTGCATGTAATTAAGACCATTAAGGTAATGACATAGATCTAATGAATTATTCTGACCTGTAACTGATGCATACATGCTCTGAAAGTTGATTTTAGGCAAATTACATGTTGAAATATTACTCAATTCATGATGCAAATTAAAAGCAAATTCTTTCCTAAACATCAACCTCAAATTTTTTAAGCAAACCAATGTGACAATCTGTGTAGACCACCCTTGAAATGTAGAATTATTAATTTTGAAATGCTGGGACAAAAGCTAAGGTACTAAAACTGCACGTTCAATCAAATGCATTTTTTGTACCAATTTTTTTGGCAAAGCCTTCAATGCATTTATGCATGTAGATGCTGCAGGAATAGCTGCAGACAGTACTGCACACACGCACACAGATGAGTGCGCACACACACGCGCACAGATGAGTGCGCACACACACGCGCACTTCCAACTTACAAACATCTTAAACACTGAAGCAACACATGCAGACATTCATCAGCTGTGCAGTGTATATATTTTCTTCGTTTCCTGGATGTGAAATATATACAGTTTTCGGTACCCTTATCAAATATATGACAAATAACAAGGTAGAACGCTCTCATTCTGTTGTGCTCTGTGCATCTGTTTGTCTGAATTCAAACCCAGAGCGAAAAGGGCCATGCTAGTACCATGAAAGAGGCTGTTACGAGCAGAGTGGAGCAATCAGAATGAGGAAGGCAAGTGAGGATGTGCGCCTGTACTCCTTTTGTTGGCTAACCACTTCCTGTTTGCGTTTCATTGCAAGACCAAATGGTTGGTCAGGTTGAATCAAGTGAGCCACAAGGCTGGTGCCTTCCACAGTTCTATAGAAACGTTATGAAGAATTTTTAGTACCTGAAATGGTTGTTCAAGTTCTGCCACTACATGCTTTGAAGTGGAATTAATTAGTGAAGCATGTGAAAAATGTACAAGGCCACAATCATTTTATAATTAACATGTTCCAACATAAGATGACACAGATATGTTCCAAGCGCTGGAGTTAAAACGATCATTGAGCTTTTCAAAACCTCTTCCATTTACCACCAAAATACTGTCAAAATACCACAATATAGCAGCAGCAGAGCAAGGTGCAGACAAATACAAAAACTTAATTTGGTAAACAAGGCAAAAAAAAATTTGCGTCATAAATTCTACAAGGGGAAAGACAAGAGTTTAACCAACTGCAACTGAGCTAGGGTTGCAAATGGATGCACAGCACATCGGTGCCTTAGCTGCAGGTATGTCACTTACCACAGTGCAGCAGAGCGGCCAGAACCACCACATGGCCGCCAGGGCAAGAAGCAGCAGGAGGATCAGGATGACGATTAAGGCCACGATCCCGCTTGACTGACACAAGGAAAGGGGGGAGAAGGAAAAAAAAAAAAAAAAAAAAAAACCCCACCACACATGGTTAGTCGTTCTGGACCTTCCAACAAGCATCATCTTAGCGGCGGAGAAGGCGTACGCTGCACTTACGCATGTTGTGGCCGTGATGGTGCCAGCAGTGCCAATGAAGGACTGCCCGCTGTTCAAGCTGATCTGCACATTTATCGATCTGTCAAGACATCACAGGCACTATGAGGTTTTAGCCACTTAACGTTGGTCTTTTTTTATGCCGCAGTCCAGGCCTGGAGAACTGAAGCAGTTTTGCAATACTGAATCACAGCTACTGCATCTGAAATATTAGGAGAGGTGCACAATCTCTTGGGTTAGGAGCTGAAAAACAGCATAACAAGAGCTGTGGTGCAAACAACACGAACGGGAATGTCCAGAACAACAACTAGCAGCACTGCACTTACAATACTACACTCTCTGTGCTGATCTTACACCTCAAATGCTGCATTTTTTTATACAAGTCAATGGAGAAGTCCTTAAGTAGTACAAACATATACAACCAACATTCCATGTGTACTAATAACCATTTTTTAAAATGTTCTCATGCAGATTGCACTAGAAAGCAGAGTTTCTGAAGTGACAACTGCAGATGTAGCCATCGTCAGCTTTTAGCCTTGGGCTCTGCCTTGAGCCAGGCGTACTCCAGAGGGTCAGACGCTGAATAGCAAGTCACCCTTTTAATGCAAGCTGATTACAATTACCAAGACGTGCCTCTCCTGCTGCCTATCCAGGGATTTATACCTGCCATAAAAACACGTTTCTGTAAATAATGATTTCAGAAACTTCCTTACAAGTTCTTTTGAACGGTCATTACTCTAGTGTTTTTTTGTCTTCGATCCAAAGCACGTAATTTTATATCGAGGATGTTACCATGCCCTGCAGAGACACAGGAGGCAGGCTACAGGTCATGCACTCAACAGTCACGCAACAGCCGCTGTGGAGTAGTTGTCTGCTTTTCTTGTAGCTCCATTCAGCAACGCTGCCTCACACCTCCAGTGTTAAGCATCGGCTCGTGCTTCACGTGTGTTTACTCTGGGCGTTTCAGTTTCCTCGTACAGCCCAAAGACATGCGGTTACAGTGACGGAGTGACTCTGAATAGCCCCTACTGCATATCCTGTAAGCGAGCGCTCCATGCAGGTCGAGTGCTCTGTTCAGGGTGTATTCTGCACCTGGCCTTTCCCAGGACATTTTACCACCAAGAATCTAACCCAGACAAGCAATCTGAAATATGGTTTTTTCCTACTACTCATACAATACAAAGCTTATACATTGTACTGCAGTATCATCACAATAGATGAAACGTTATGGAGGTGCCATCTAAAATCTACAACCTCTCTTATTCAATAATTTGACTAGCCATTAAAAAATAAATAAATAAAAAACCCCAACAGATGAGGCTTTCAGATAATTTCCTCCTTGATGCAGTCGCTGTCAGCACCCAAAAACAGCCCTGTATCTGTGCATTGCCCTTGGTCGTCTCATGAAGCCAACCATTGATTCCTTGAGCACAAAAGTAAAGGATCCCTCCGATTGGTTGAGCACAGCGGCTAATTTAGTGGACATGTTGTGAGGCCCGCCACAGAGGGCCGATTGTTAACCGAGACAGGGCGGTCCAGCTGGACGAGAACCTCCCAGTTAGCTGTGCTGTCAAACACAGGCCTGCATTTAGCCCCTGCCAGACATTCTTCTCAATCTGAGATGCCAGGTTCTGCTCCTTACTCCATTTATTCCTTATTACACAATGGGGTTGTTAAGTGGAAACAACTAAAAATCTGTTGTGGGATTAAAAAAAAAAAAAAAAAAAAAAAAAAAAAAAAATTGCGTTGAGCTCAGTGTACAAAGATCATGTTTTCATAGTTCAACATAGTATTCTGAAACTGTGGCCTGCCTCTCTTAAAATATCTGTCGTATTGGAGCCCTGCCAGCAACTTTGCAATTTCTTTACCGAAACTTTATTTGTCAATCCTCACATAACAGACAAACAAGTTTCCCACATTACGGTGTCAGCTTTGCGTGACATGGTGTGTGGAGCATAAATTGGTTCCTGAACACTACTGTTTGTTGAGTCAGGACAGCCAAAATAAAAGGGAACATTCCAGTCTTTATTAAAAAGAAAAAAAAAAAAAAAAAAAAACGTATTATCATCATTAACAGCTGTCTCTGTACTGCTACAACAAACAGTGATGGCAATTAAGGGCACAAACCATACAACTAGGAGCAGAACAACTTGCTGTTCCCAAGCCTACGTCAGGCACAAATGACCGAGGAAGACCTTTTGCGTCATCTTCAACAAAAGATCTCAAAAACAGGACAACACTGCAGTCGCAATGTAAATCTTTCAGTGAGAAGTTCCTTCCTCTTTATAAACCAATGGTGTCATTTTCAAAAGCAAAGCTGCCAAAACCATTTCAAGTGCAAACTCAGCCCTCTAGAGTCCCATTAGAGAGAGAGAGAAGAGAAAAAAAAAAAAAAAAAACACACAACGTGTACATCTGACATGGCAGAAGGCAGAGACGGACACTCTGAAAACAAGATCACAACATCCTCTTCTCGCCACAAGAACTCTTTCTTTAGCATTAACACATCGATACAGGACTCTAACTTGCAACTCCTATTCACAGAAAAGCTCCAGAAGGCATGCCGTAAAAGGTCTTCAAAAAGTCAACACTGTACTCTGCACTTAGAAAGAGTTAGAGCTTGGATTTAGGAAGTCAGGTTGGCCACAGGCTGAGCACATTATAACTTACAACATTTAACTTGCAAATACATACAATTATTGGGTGATAGAATCCTTTTCTTTCATATCCCTGTAAAAATAAGTTAAAGCATCCATTAAAAGGGACAAAGGATAGTTGAAGTGATACAAAGATCAAAGACTATGATGCAGCTGATGTGGTTTAAAGGGGCATAAACCAGAGTGAAAAATTCTTGGCTGGCAGTTCAGGTCACACAAAGGTTATAAACACAACATGTCCATTCAGCCAACTCTGTTGTTACGGAACAATGATATACTGATGCGATTTCAGTTTCAGACTCTGCACGATAGCCGTACTGTTCGAACGAGCAGCGATGCAGGGAAGGCAACGTGATGGCTGACAGGCATAACAGAGTTACAGTAAGACGCTATCCTCTCCCACAGCACGAGCGTGTCTCCAGGGACGGCTTCTATCAACGCCGACACGCGTGGACCATGGTAATGCGAAGCTGACAAGTGCTGCTGCGGTCATGGTAACTTAACATGGCAGCTGGGACCAGGACTGGAAATGAACAATTACAAAAATAATTCAAGTAAGGAAGTGATACCGGTACACTGGGGAGTGTTGTAGCGACACCATGGAAAACCAAACGATTACACCTGATTTACTTGCCCATTTCCTGTTGGTTTAAGGCATACTGTATAAATACAACATGTTACATCAGATGCATCTAGAAACGTGACACAACGTGTGCTGGCTAGGGACGCTTTGGCTTGAGCATCACACGCTTAAAAAATTTTACGCTGCACTCTCTGCAAATTTTATGCAAAATTTAATGTCGGACATTTACTCAACAAGTAAGAATTTAATTTTTTTTGCACATACAAGACACACGGTATAATGTAAACATAGCATATATGCACTACAGACATACGGCCCATAAAATGAGAGGCGTATAACTAACAGCTGTTCCAGTACAGGAAATACACTTGCATTAGTCTTCCTGTTGTAGCATTTCATCATAGTAAGCAGGAAATTTACAAAAATACAGATTCTTGGAGTGACAGCCTAAGTGGGTCAGCTTGAAAATAGTTGCATTTTTGGCAAGATTTTGAGGCTCAGGGAAATTCAGCACGGCCCGGCTGCAGACTGAGAGGATCAAAGATGAGACTTCTAAATTAAACCTCTACAGCCTTCCGCGTTCTGTCGCTGACTCTGTGCCACTTCAGAAAGCTAACTCTTAAACAAAATCCCTATTCTATTGCTATGACAACAATTCAAAATATAGAAGGTTCTTTAAATGTATGCAAACGGTAAATGAGGAAATGATAAAAAAAAAGAATATCTTTTTTTTTTTTTTTTTAAGGGGCATGTAATGTTAAAAAGAGTCCTTAAAGCCTTTGCAGTACAGCTGACTGTACTTGTTTCTGTTGTTGGAGAACACATTGGACCCAGAAATGGACATCTGGCAAGTAATGGAAAGTGTCACGTTACACTGTGGGCCTTGCTGTACTGCTGCTAACAACACCGTGCTCAGAGCTTGGGTGTATGTGCTCGGGAGGCCACGGCTGGATACTGGGCTGTACTGCTGCTAACAACACCGTGCTCAGAGCTTGGGTGTATGTGCTCGGGAGGCCACGGCTGGATACTTACTGTCCGACTTCTTGCAACACGGGGGCCGGGCAGTAGATGTAGCCGTCATAGACTTTACTTGGCTTCACGGCTGGAAAATCAGACATGTGGAAGCATAAGCTGTGCCCGCGACACTCTGTCCGGTCACGCGTTGCACTTTCTTGATATGAAACGTGTGCAGTCTGCTTCCTGGCGGGGAATTAAAACTTTGAAGTGTCAGAAATTTTGTGCATGTGCGTGTGTGTTGCAATGCCGTGTACAGCTACGAAATCCCACAGGCCAGACAGCCACACTAAGCATGTGCTTCCCATCTGCGGGGACGTTATAAGGATGCCATTATGTCTCTCCACAATTACAAGATGGCCAGTCTCTCAGAAGCCAGAGGAGGAAGTTGCCACCCATCTGGCACAACCAGGAAGGGCACTCTGGCACTCTGGTTACTTACAGGGCAAACTTCAAAGCACAGGATACCACAGAGGTCAACAGCACTAGGCTAATCTTGAAACATTCCACATTAAACTTATTTTAGTTCTAAATAATATAGTCCTACAATAATTATATAACCTCAACCGAGGAGAATTAGCTCTTAAAGATCTACTGAAAAGAAAAAACTAAATGTAAACATGACATTAAGGCAGTCCTGCATGACTGATAAGCTCTGCCTAAACAAACTCCTGATTGTCCCTCAATGGTGTCTGCCCTGACAAAGAGATAAAATGCTCAAGTCAAACACTGCAGTCTTATACACTTTTAGTGATTTTTTGCCATTATTCATGCTGAATACAGGAAGTTACATGATTTTAATAATTACAAACTAAAAGTGCAATGAAACTTTGAAACTGAAGTGAAAAACTGAAACTGAAAAAAAGCTCAGAATCTTCAAGTTTCTGCGTTTATTCCTTGTGTTGAAATTAAAACGTCCTTTAACTAAACAGAACACTAGCAAAGTAAGTGTTATAAAACTTCAGTATTTAAAAATTCACATGCAATTATGTTAATGTTTTCTGAAGGCACGTTCATTAGTCCATATCCTTCCAAAAACTTAACACTGAACTCAAATCATTATGTACTATGAAAAGAAAAAAAACCTACAAATAACTTTTAATAATACAATCGTAATACAGCTGCACTTGCCAAAACATTGGTGGCTGACGCTACATAATTGCTGTATGTAAAAATATACAATTTTTTTTTTTTTTTTTTTTTTAACAATTAACACTATTGTAAAACTAATTTTACCTAACATATGGTAACAATTTCCAGCCCACACCTCATCAAATGACTGATCTGACACTTGTCTACTTCACTGCACTGAAATACAGGTGACAGAGTAACAGATGAGAACAGGGGCACTTACTGTATTTTTGCTCATTGACGGTGAAACTGCATGACACGTTGTTGGTGTTCCTGCCCAGCGTAAACCCATTTCCTGTCACCACCACTTCGAAGGATTCTGCACGACACAAATCTCAATTAGTCGGGACTAGGGCCGCTGGGTGTTCCTCAATGGAAACACGACAAGTAGCACCTCTGCATACCATTCACACAGACACTGGAGGGTTCCAATTTCAGAATCTCTATGCAGGAATGCTTCAGAACCTGATAAAACAAATCAGATATTAGAATGTTAGGGTGCCTTTTATTTCCTTATACATGTTTTCTATCAGCAAAACACAACTGAATAAATTAATGGCCTTAAAGTGCAATCAGTGTGTATATGGAGAACAGGGTGTGTCAGCACTACTTGTTGATATATTCTTGCATTTTTCCCTTTCTCACTATCACAAATCTACAGAATGACATTACCATTTATAGAAAAAAAACAAGTTACACATATATAAATAACTCAAAACCACAACCCACCTTTTCTAAATAAAAATTTATTGTGCGTGTGAAAAAGTGACAGAGAGAGAGAGAGAGAGAGAGAGAGAGAGAGAGAGAGAGAGAGAGCCCTCAGGTTAACTTCTGGATTTCAAATTAAGCCTTCTGAAAGGCATTTAGCCTTTAATGTTTGCATTTTGGCTAATGTTTACACTGTAAATCTGTATTTCATATTCAATGACAGAGGCCTTCTCCTATCTTACATATTAGCGGAGTGCATGTCCTTCATTTAGGCAGCAGACACTTTGTGTGAAAACTGCCAAGATGGCACGCCGAGCTCTGAGAATTTTTACACAGCGCTAAGGTAACACCAAAAGATCTTGACGGCTTTGTGAGAGCGTGTCTGAACTTTCCAGCTCCGAATCCATATAAACAACTGCCATGCCTTTTCAGGGCTCCACTGTCGACATTGGGAGCCTGGCAATGACTTCATTGTTGGCCTGCCAAAGGCTGGACATGACAGCAGGGCAGCTCTCACAGGGAGGAAAGCAAAGGGAAAAAGCTTTCTGCAGGCCCAATTCATAAAAATGCACGGATCCACTGTGGTTCCCCTCTTTTTGGGCCAGGAGCGCAACGTGCAAACCATGAAAAGTGCACAAAAAAACATCCTGTCCAGCAAGTGTGTGAAAGGGAGCTCTGCAAAAGGAAAGCCAGAAGCACAAGAGCGGCACCAAATTGGGGATGCTGGTGAAACACCAGGCAAAGAGGCTCCATGAAGCCATTTCCAAGACTCCTAATGCTTCAAATTCCATTGTGAAACTTCAGGCTTAATATAGCCTTCCCATCTCTCCCTCTCTCTTTCTCTCTCTCACACACACAAAGAGAGAGACTCACAACAATTGCTAAATTGCGAGCAGCTGGTCATCTGAGTAATAACTTCCTCATGAATAAAACAAAAACAAAATTATCCTAAATATGTCAGTGTCCTGTCAACGCGGCGCATCATTTATTTATTTATTTAGAAGTTGGGCTTTACGTTTAAGTTGGGCTTTAATTATATGCTACAAAAAAATAAATAAAAATATATATATATATATATATATATAAAATTTATTACTCTTAACAACCTTGCAACAATGACAGATTTAGCGACGGGACTGACTCAATCCAAGTAGTCTAAATAACGAAAATAACCCAAGCCACAAATAAACGAGAACCCCTAACATTGCAACGAACCTTCTGGTTAACAGAAAAACAGCAGCAAAGACACCACTACCATATGGGTTACCTCATATGGAAAAATGTAGATGACAGTCTCCATTGCCACGATTATGCAATTGTCACAGTTTTGCACAATGACTTGGAGGGGATCAGAATGATAAAAAAGGTCCCGTCCCCCCCGTTTAACTTTACCTCACTCTTATAAAAATGCTAACCTACGGCATGGTAATAATTAAACAATACAGCTATGAATAATAAAATACAGACAACTAAAGTCTGTGCTGGCAAGCCAAGCTCTAACAATGATCATCTCCAACTGCAGAGACTTTTTTCCTTTTAGGTTCACAGACCACTGGGGGAATGAGAGGTTAAAAATGCAATACAGTCTTGACAAAAATACTGGCAGCCCTAGAACACTGGGACTTGCAACATGCTTAATCATTTTCTTACAGAGTAACATTTAAGTGGAGGACAAAAAAAAAAGACATCGCCCAGATTTAAATTAAAAACAGGGAACTTCCCCCATCTGAATCAGTGCTTCTGACACACAGCTGCACTTACAACGCTGCAAAAATGTTCCACGACACCCGATCATCATCTGCAGCGCAAACCTCACGGAGCCAGAGAACGTTTAACTGGGAAGACACGTTACTCTTACCGAGTTCACGATGCCTTTGAGAGCCTGAAATCCACCTAAAACGGGGAACACCTGGTCTTCGGTGTCAGCCACATCTGCAAGCTGGTGGAAAGCAAAAACAGCGTCAGTCGTCATAACAATTCAACTTTGTAAAGTCAGTTTGGCTGAGCTTGTTGCAAAGCTCTGAATTCAGCATTCAAACAGCTCACAAATTAAGGATTAGAACAAGAAATTAGAACAAGACATCCACATGCCAGCAACCACAATAGCCTGCTGCTAACATACAATTTGTAATGGTGTACTGTATAATAAATCTATTAACATCCTGTTTAAAGACCGTGCTTACTTAAACGTCAAGACCCCATCACCGCAGACCGGCAGGTGGTTTCATAATTAAAGACACTGAAGTGAGACCGCCATGATTATGGTTTTCAGTCACTGTTTTATTCACATCTTCCAAATGTTACTATACATTGCACCGGCTGCTTTTCACCGTTTTGCCTGATCATTCTGTTACAATTGTTTTTATAATGTGAAATATAGATTTGTAACCCGCTTGTCTTACCATTTTATATGTTTCCTTGAATAATTTTGCAGAGGCACTTGTATCAAAAGTGTAAATACTACTTAATATGTTAAAAGAACCCTTCGCTTTTATGAACAGATTTAGCAAAATGTCGACAAAAATAGTGGCTTTTGGTGGGTTTAAGTGCCATGTCACAAAATAAGAACAGGACATGCTCTTTATCTTTATATACACTGCATTTGCAATCAAGTGCCATAAATTACCGGATATTACACAAGCTTACATATGCTGTCCTGTCCTTAACCTTTCTTACATATGTACATGTTAATTAACTTAATTTTTCAATCTTTTAAAATTGTATGCGTTCAATGCATTGAAGGGATCAATTGTTTTTTTAATGAGTGGAATGTTTAGGATCACCCACTTACCTGCTTCTCATCAAAGTCCTGCACACCCACACAGTAAACTCTCGCACCATATGTTCTTGCAATATTTGCCTGTAGAACACAGAGAGTCAAGAGGCGATTCTCGTACATCATACAGATCAAAACAGTGACTGTGAACAGTGCCGTGCGTTACTGTTGGCAATTTCGGGGGCACATGCGAGACCTCACCTCCTTCACCGTCAGATCGTAGAGGTAACCTTCCAGTTTCCCATCCGTTAAAGCGATGATGATGCTGGACGACTTTTGCGTCTTCATCTGTTCTGTTGCCTACGCAAGAATGCATGGAGAGAATGTCATTTCAGAGGGAGGCTAACGACAGCAAGGTACGTTAATACACACTGTTTTCCCCATTCAGTTACAGGGAGAGCCCTCAAAGAATTTAGTTTTGAAAGAAGCTGCGGTTATGTGGAGAGCAGAGTTGTCTTCAATACGGATGTGTTACCTTGGTAACCACCAGACTATAACTAAAAACTGCAGTCTGGTGATCTTAGTGATTCTGACGAGAAGCTAAGGGCAATTACTTCGTGCAACAGGAAGCGTGATTTAAACTGATTGTTCTTCTCAACTGAAACTGACTGACAAAATGACTTCATATTTTTCTTGAGACTTCAGTCCTCTTGCACCATACGTTGCATACAGACATGTCACAAAAAAAAAAAAAAAAAAAAGGTTGCACGTAATGCAACGATGACCAATGACCAAAAACACTAGTACACAATGCAGCATGCAAATCCTTGTCAGTGTGTATTTGCTGCTTATAAAATCAAATTTACATTACTCTGACTTCTTTACAAATAAGTTCATTCACATACACTTTCCAAAGTGATTCAATACTCATTGTTTGGAAATTTGAGCTAAGGCTCATAAACGTATAAACAAAATGATACAACTCTGACGTTTCTCTTTCACACTGCACATTATACAAGTAATTCTCAGCATAATCTCTGACAGCATCTGAGAATTCAGTAGACAATTTACTAGTAGGTAAAACACCGAAGTTTGATTGATCTGGTTGCCCACCTTTTTAAATCCTTCATGCATGTACGTTTCACCTGCTGGTCTTACTTGACGGAGTTTGTTTAATCCTTCTTGTATTTTATAACTTAAAAAAAAAAAAAAAAAAAAAACAATATTAGCTACTAAGCACAACTACACAGATACTGAGAGAACCCACTGTGCTAATGTATTCCTTGATCAGATTCGTGATTTAATTTCTGTGACAGATGTTTCCATGTTATAGAGTTCAGTGCAGTGTTGCATCATTAAAACATAAAACACAATTAAATTACCTGTCCCCAGTGAGCGGCAACATCACCTCAGCCCTAGAGGAAAACACGATGAAGGAGACTCTTGTACTTGTACTCGGGCTGAAGGAAAATAAAATACATTTTTAAAAATAAGAGTGGATACAAATAAGAATGAAGCACAAAGTATACACACAAAAATGACTGGTTTAGTAGGAAGCCAAAAGCCTTTAAGTCTCAGCAAAGGTAGCGCTGTTTTACCCTTAAGAAACAAAATCAGCAAATAACCAGCTCTAAAAAGTGTTTGTTTGTGTGCACGTGTGTGTGTGTGTATTTTGAGAGAGAGAGAGGGGTATACATTTAAAAGTAATGAAGGCCAAGTCCATGAATTCCACTTGTTAGCACGTAATTAACAACGTGCAATAACATTCCCATAAATAAAACCTGACAGTACGTAACTGACTTAATTTTAACTACTGAATTCACTCCATCCTCTATGCTCAAGTATGTTATGCTGCATTGTAGAATAATTAAGATAACCCAGTGTAGAATCTGTCATAAGGAAGCAAATGGTGGTATTGTTCTGCCACCAGAACATTTTTCTTTTTTACATGTGCTTTACAAAGCAATTGATTCTGGCAGATAACATATTGGAAGCACCGCACGACAATTTCATCAGCAAAGCAAACTGATTAGAGTTATTGGATTGTTCAGGTTTTCACAAGGTACAAGCTCTGATTATTTTAATATTGTTTCTTGTGAAACCATAAGACACAAAGTCTAATTAAGAGGTCAGGTTTTAACCTGATTCACTGTGGTACAACGCTACTACACAGGAATCATGATATGAAACATGCACTGACCATTACAGGAAGCCAAATTTATTGCAATCATTACAATACACAGTCAGCAAAAAAAATTGTGCTAAACAGAAGAAAAAAAAAAAAAAAAATTATATATATTTTTATACATATCTTACACAGGGTGGGTTGCACGCATTTCCGTGTTGCAAACATTTTTCCAGTAAATAACGCTACCAGTATTACTGCAATAATATTTTCAGCAAAATATTTTTCCCGAAGCTCATCTGCACACAAAGCGCTGCTCCGCAGAGCAGCCATTGTTAGACTGACCTCAAGGATTCTGCATTTGAGCATAAGGCACTGTTTATCTTCACATCACAGAAGTGCCATTTATCGTCACCCACAAGACACATGGCACCTTCCCTGCCTTCGCCCACAAAATTAGCACTCCCAAGTGTCAGAGGCAGGTTTGTGCAAGACAAAATAAGATCAACCTTCATTACATCAAAGTGCTGTCTGTGATATATCGCTCGAAACTACACACACGCACACACACACACACACACACACACACACACACACACACACACACACACACACACACGTCATTAACATTCAAATGCCACTTTTCTCGGATTTGGCCGCACCGCTAAATGAGAGAACAGAGATATATTAAGCACTCGGGCTTTTAAGTGTGGATACACTAGGGAACATCATATAACATCCATAAACAAATTTTTGCGCTCTGGTGACATACCAGCCCAAGACTTGGTACAGTCTTAGCCTGACTGCAGGAAAGATGAAGCACAAAGACGTTCCCGACAACAGAGCCCACAAACAATGGTGGCACAGCCAACCCTTTTTGAAATGAAAGGGTGTAGAACTGAGTTGAGAACCTGATTATTCAGTATTTGGCTTCACAAATCTGTTGCTAACATTACATGTCCATCACCAATAGCTAGAATGCCTGTGGTCCTGGTTCCCTCAGTCCAAATGGCCAAGCTCACAGTCCAGAAGTCCAAATCCTCTGCCACCCACTCCCACCTGGTCCCTTGGCTAATTTCTGCAGCGATTCGTTTTATTTTGGATTGGCTGCCATCGTCAGTAATTCCCCATAAACTGAGGTAACGCTGCATAAGTTAACATCAGTCACAAAGATGAAAACAGATGACTTTTTAACGAAGAGGCAGCTTTGACATTTCTCAAAAGAACGTGTTAAGTCTACTTGGTTTGCTTCCTTCGATTAACACAGTCAGTTATCCAAAGCAGAATTACACATGCAGGTCTGCTTTTTAAGAGAACTGGCTCAAGTAAATCAAGCCAAGTAACTGCCTTGTTTGGATGAAAATCAGGCTACAAAACTATACAACATAAGTAGCCATTATAATAATGGCTGTTAATAGCATGCTACTGTGCAAAAGGAAAAATTACATACAACAGGAAGTCAAACTGGATTGTCTAATGACATCCCCCTTTTTTATAAAAGATTTCTCTAACTATATTCAAAAATCCCCAGCAATTCAAACATATATTTTTAACTGCACAACAACACTTACCTCACAAATCTGTTGGTGAGCTGCTCCACGAATTCATATATCTGAAACCAGTTCTCCGCCACACTTCCAGAGCTTAAACACAAAGGGAGAAACCTTAAACGTGCCTGACATTAAGCAATACATTTATTTTGTAGTTTGATGACATCAAAAGTGACAATTCAACTACAATACATAAAAAAAAATAAACAAAAATTAAACAGCTTCTTATGCGGCCTGATTGTTAAAAAGCAGCGCGCAACAGACTGGATTATGGGACATTTGGCTACAGATGAACCACTTGAGTTTAACCAACACTGATGCACCTTAAAGAGATAAACTTGATTATTTTGTAAATACATCTGAATTAAAGAGGAAATATTGGATTGGTAGGCTATACACCGTCAACAATGGTAACAACAGGCAACATACATGCAACCTTTATTTAAAAAAAAAAAAAAAAAAAAAAAAAGACAGTCCAAAATCTTCATTAAGACCCATAGGAGCTAGAGTGTTCAAGGTGTGGATCCAATAACTTGTTCCTATTGCCCCCTCTTTGTGGGGTGTGTATGGATTTTAACTCCACGTATTCAAAATCTGCCTCTGTCTGATTGTTAGCCATAAAGTGTTTTGCCACGGGTGATTTGCAATCAAAATTTGTATGGAACATTTGCGTTCACCAATTCTGGTTTTCAAGGAGCGTTTCGTCTTGCCCACGTACATAAGTTTACATGGACAAATCAGTAAGGAAACGACATAACTAGTGTTGCAAGTAATACGACTTCTAATGGTAAAGGTGCGCCCCATAGAAGGATGAGCAGCACAGTCACTGTTAATAAGACCGTGGGAACGTACGCAGTTAAAACAGGGAAGACTGCCAGCTGTGGGTTTAAAGGTACGTAACTGCGTCGTCCGCAATTCAGATCTGGCCACCAAATTACCAACATTCTCAAAACTTTTAAAACAAAACCTAGGTTATAAAACAATGTCCAACGTTGGGATCAGATGACAATATGTGCCACATATGTGAGAATATGTATTGTTGATAACATATCTGGACAATTTGGTTACTACATGATAACAGGATAAATTATCCAAAATATGCAGAATTCAGGGTAAAAAAAAAAAAAAAACTCATGTATTACTGCACATACACTTGGCAGAAGTACATGCACTAGCTGAAATATATAGGCAGGTCACAGCAATACAGTCCAGATGGCCAATATTCGATTAACAAAATGTACAACAGTTTATGAAATTACCTAAAATGTCACAATCTGAAAGGGAACCAACATGCACTTGGAAACTGGAATGAGGATATGTTAATTACAGCATAACGCAGTTGATTTACTTTGCCAAAGCTTTCTTCCATAGTGTTAGGGTAGTTCTCACATAGCTACACAACTCAGTATTCTCACTGGATTAAATGAGTCCCAAAATACAGAGTCATATTACCTGGGACACACACTACCAATTCATGACCTTACATGCTTATTATTTTAGTGTGTCTCAAAACAACACACACGTACAACAACAAAATGTTAACACCTACAAAAAAAAAAAAAAAAAACCCACACATTCCAACTGGCAACATTATACATGGCCTTAGGCGTTGTAAAAATGCTGAGAAGTACACTGACATCATAGCAAGGCTGGAATCTCCCCACTCAAGGGAGAGAGAGGGAAGAAAAAAAAAAAAAGACATCATGCCCAAAACCTAATTAGTCACTTCCTGTCTCCATGCAACACGACCTTCAGGTAATGACTAATCAATGTACCTGATTGCATTAATGATGGTTTACTGTATGGTCACTGGACAAGGTTCCCTCTGCTTTAATTCTGTCTCCCTGCAGATATGGGGTAAAAACCCCATTTATGGCACACTGTTAAGTGACTCATGAGCAATAATGGCTGTCTGCAGTGTGCTGGCACGGACTTATTAGCCATTAAAGCAAACTTTATTCCATTCAGACACCATGAGCCACTGTACACTTTACAGTGTTATTTTTATGTCAACAGTCCACTGTTGTTGGACAGAGTACTCTCAATTTCCTTGTACCCTCCTATTGTGAAATGACAGTCTATTCTATTCGTGTTACAAATAATTCCTGTCGGGTCATGACCACTTGTAGCAGCAATCGCATCCCCCATCAATGGGAACGTTTGAGGATTGTCAGCATTATTTCAAGCTTCAAGAGAATCAGCAGAACATCGCACCAAATTACCTAAATTTGCACAAATCACCAGGTAAAAGCACGGTACAGAGAACGCATTGTGAAGTCCGGCCTATGCTTTCTATTAAGAGAAAAAGTGACCTACATCGCCCTGCAATTCTCTTCCAACCGCTTGATTATGGGCGGAGGACTGGAAACGTGTAATTATGTTCGCAGCGAGTTAAAATATTACCAAAAACCTGTGAATCAGTACTGTAGTGATTCTAGGGATCCTGTAAGGCACTTGTCACTGCTTTAGCATCGTAAAATACGGTCCATCTGTAATGATGACCTTACGTTGCATGGAGTTGCAGTGTTGTAAGACTAACCAGGGTAACTGTCTACAGTTATTTTACACGCTTTAACCCTTCATTTGGTTTTACACATTTTGCCATCTCAAATCGGATTTGCAGATTACATTTCGCCCATTTTACGCATTATGACTGTGCAAACTAGCCAATAAATCTGTCGTGCAGGTCTCACTCCTCACCCCTTCCTAACCACTAGGAGTAAAAGAAAATTGCAAAACAGTACGCCCTGTGAATCGTGTTTATCAGAAAATGAAAGAACTGCTGTACTTACCGATCCAATATAAAATAAATATCATACACGCCGCGGCAAGATGTTTCTTCGGCTTTACAGACCAACCCGCACATTAAGAGCAGCGAGACCACTGTCGCAGATGTGAACAAATTCTTCGTAGTCGTTTTCTTGTCCATGGCGGTCGTTTGATAACAAATTCGTATGCAATAGGTAAAAGCGAGCTGACCAGAACGCTGTAAGGCTGTAACGCAAACCCTTTAAGTTGCAGCCCATCAATGTATTTCCATGTTTCAGCAATATATATATGCACGCTCGCGCACACACACTCACACGCGCGCGCGAGCACGAGTGTGCAATCTGCTTAAAAAAAACCAAACAACAATAATAAAGGAACAAAAAAATTACAGGGCTGAATCACGCAAGCGATTTCTTCATACGCCGTTTACATCAGATAACCGCTGTTGGCCAGCTCATCCGAGCACCAGCACGCGCTGCTCCTTAGATCCAAAGGTTCTTCCTGGAAGTTCAGCTAAAAGTATGGCCGAAGCTGTGCACCGTCCGCAAAAAAACTAACAGCGAGCAGATGTTGCGCTCCTCGGGCCGCTGGGGACACGGGACAGCTCGGTTCACTCATTAGCCATGCACACAAAGCGCTCCCCTCTGCAAACCAGCACATGCGTCCGCGATTTACGCAACGAAAGGAAACTTGAGATCTGCCCTCAAAAAGCATCGGTTATTTGTAACAATTTTTACATGACACTTAGTAAAACAGGAAATACATTCTTAACATGTCATCGGCTAGTGCTAACAAAGAAGGTTATTTTTCGTTTAACAGTTCTTCAGCAACAGCTGACAACTGTATGTTATTTGCTTGTGAAGTATATTTAATTACGTTTTTATGGAATCAACGGCTGCTTCAAGTTCAAAGTTGAATCAAATATTTCAGTAAAAAATTATAGCAGAATACAGTGATAAAAGTATAAATTTATATACTATAGTATATATAATTTTTTATGCTTTCAGAATGAAGAGTGTTGTAAACTTTTTCTAATTATATCTTATTTCATCCCCGATTTTAGTGATGTCATCCGCATTTTTAAAGAGGTTTGTTGGATTCTGCCTGAAACCAATGTGGTAAAGAGGTTGGGCACCATAAAATATATACACTTAGATATTAAATTACGTTAGCATGCTATACTAGGCTGTAGTTTTTGAGAGCCCTTATCAGTCACAGGTCCTTGGAGTCATTTTATTTTTACATCCCTTTGTCGCGCCCCAGGATATGTTACGTAATCAGGTCTGTTTCCGTGTGTAAGTGAAGATGTCTTACGTCAGATGTGGTCAACTCACTGCTTTAGAACTTTGATAGGCACTGTTTTGAACCCCCACCCCTTAGAAAAACATTTAAAGGTTTGGGGCACTGGGAACTGATAATTGTCCAATAATGTAATTTTATGTATTTTTCACCTAAGCACATCGCACAACCTGTTTCGCAGCACTGGACTGTGAAGGTATTTCTTTGCAGCTGTCTTCTGAGGTATGCAGTTGAATTGAGTTGTGGTGGCACTGAAGTGTAATAATGACAAGAACTCAAATGACCGGAGAACTGGTACCAGGAAAACAACTTCCTCCTGAATGTCAGAAAGACAAAAGAGATGATAGTGGACTTCAGAACAAAGCAGGATTGGAGCAATCAGCCCCTTAAAATCAAGTGGAGAGAGTTAACAGTGTCCAGTACCGTGGTGTTCATATGACACAGGACCTATCATGGTCCTGTCACACTAACATCCTGGTGAAGAACGCTCTTCAGTGTTTTTACCACCTTAGCTGCCTAAAGCACTTTAAACTACCCTTTAAGGAGCTAACTAACTTTTACACCTGCAGCACTGAGAGCATCCTGATGGGAAGCTTCACAGCCTGGTTTGGGAACAGCACCAAGCAGAATAGGCAGGCCCTCCAGCTGAGCACACCATCTTCATCGAGCTCCCTGTCCTGCAGACTATTTACAGCAAGCGGCACTTGACCATGGCCAGGAAGATAGTGAAGGACCTCAGCCATCCAAACAATGGACTCTTTTCTGTGATGCAGTCACGAAAGAACTTGAACTTCCTCAAAGACAACACAGAATGTGGATGAGCTCACTGCACTTTTTACACATAAAAATACTTACAAAAAATGTATCAGCAGTCGTTTCACTAATTGTTATACAGTATACATTTTGCTCGTTAAACAGCGCTCCGGCACTTTACTCTGGAACTCAGCCTCACTGCTGCTGCCTTTATGGCTCCTATACAGCACAGCGATCAGTAGCTACCAAACTCAGGATTCAATAAAAGGTCCAGACTACTGGTACTTGACTTCACAGTCATTTTCATGAATTCCCTCTTCAGTGATCTGGCACATGCAGCCATGAGTTCATCTGATTTTTTTTTTACTTAACCTGTTTCATTATGAAGATTCTTCTGTGTTTTAAATTAGTACTTTTTCATTTCCACGTATACAGGTATAATTCTTTCCAGATTATTATGTGATTGCCTCCTTATAAAACAGCATGAACATAATTTTCAGTGTTTCAGTTTTTAGTGCATCACAGTACATTTTTGGTCAAGACAATGCAGTGCTCATGCAAATCATGAATAAATGCAGTCTGAATTGATTGTTAGTGTTTGTAAGGCAACTCGGATTATGAATACTAAAAAAAAAGGTCACAAGGATATCAACACATTAACTTGGCAAAGATATTGACAGGCGCCTTTCGGTAGCATCAGTAGGCCATGTAAACAGTTTTATTTAACATGAAATAACTTCTACTTTGACAACATGTCTGGATGAAAATTTCCCAGGGGAATTTTTAGTTTCAGTTCCTATGTCAATCCCTCCCTTAGTCACTGTTACTGTTTCACATCCCATCATGACATTTCGCAATAGCTAGTTAAACACTAGTGTAATTGGTGTCTGCAACCACTGATTACCTCAAATACTCAGACACACTCTCAAACAAGGTGTTAAGTAATAATAAAACTTACATGGCTGATTTGCATTCCAAAGTACAAACAGTTTCAAGGATTTTAATTTTTGTTTTTGAAAATATCTAAATTTTGTGTTTTAAATTTTTTCAGAGCTCTGTCACACACGAGCCCTTGGAATCATCCTAAGGTGACTCCCCTCGTTGGCACCACTGAACACATTAACAGGAGACTGTGTATTACTCAACTGCGTAACAATGCAAAAGGAAGGAAGTGAGAAAGACAGCAGTCACAGCTGAATGCTACATCTGAAGGAAAATTACAGGACGCTGAGGCTGACGATATTAAAGGAAATACGTTATTTTAATTTTAATATGTATTTTAAAATTTACAAGCCTATAAAATGCTACCCCAATGGAAGCAGGCCTTCAGTGTGTTTCTTTGCCAAAGGCAACATCTGACATTGTATGTAATGTTTGTAGTTTCTTTTTTTTACTGGTACAGAAAATGTGCCAGTATTGTGTCGTGGATTTAAATTTATGTTGAAAAGTCTATATACAGTGTATATACATGTAAGTATATTCAGAAATATACATAAGTGCACACTTACGCAAATTAAAATGTATACATCATATTACAATAAAACAGAGCTACGATTAGCTCCACATCCATGCAAAAATATTACATTAGATAGGTTTATAACCGTGAGAGTTATAAACAAAACCATCTGAATGTGAAAATCAGATGTGTATTCCAAGGTGAAATACTTCAATAGTTCAGAAAATAACACCTTTTAATCTGAAGGGCAGGACTAATGTAATTGTCTTTGGGAACCATTCAAGAACCATATATGTTATAACATTTCAAGAATTTTCTGCCAGGGAGCTGTGAGCCTAAACATTTCGTACCTGAATAATGGATTACGACGATACGTTTGGAAAGGCAGTGGATTGAGAATAAGATTAATTTCACCGATTTGCTATGCACTGTTATCTAATGGCGCTAATTAAAAGTGACAAGTGAAACAACAAACTAATTTTAAAAGACAGTGAAGTGTTAAAATTTTCTGGGAATAAACAAACAAAATGAGAATTAACCATAACTTTTATAATAGTTACTAATTAAGAATGGACCAAGTATATGTTGTAGAATTTTATGTTCCAAAAGTAATTGCTGTTCTTGTTTAATCTGCAGTGATATTTGCTGCACAGTTTTAATAGTAGTAGTAATAAAATAAACAATAAATATTACTTTCCACATTCTCTAGTTTTTGAATGCTTAGGTGATATCTATCAGTTAACTCAAATAGTTCTTTAAAAATTGATCATAATGTACTACTATAAACTTTGACAACAAAAAATGTTTTTTTTTAATGTAACCCATCCCACACACACACACACACACACACACACACACACACACGTGCACTATTGAACTTTACTACATTTAGTACATGCAAATCTCTGCTGTCTGTTAAAATAGGTCATTATGGTTACATGCTTAAATTGTTTTATTCAACTTTCTGAAACCAAAGTGATGGGGAATTATTACTAGTAGTATTTTATGTTATTATACAGAGATTTATGTTTGTTGAGAAAAGTGCTCAACAAACATTATATTTTACAAATAAATAAACTTCTTCTTCTGTGTAGCATGTCCCACTGTCCCATTGTTAATATAAAATAACATGCAACACACAGTGTAACATGCATTTACATTTGAGTTGTTCAAGAAATTATTATATTAAATATTATGAATATAATAAAAACGCCACATCTTAATGCAAAGAAGAGGTATGTTATATTCATTCATTTACTGGAAGAGTCTTTAACAGCGACTGACAGCTTTATTGTGTGTAATAACTGAATGTAACAGGCGAATAAAAATGTAATAAAAAATAAAACAAATGAAATAGCCATTAAATAAGTGAGGCCGACATCTGAAAACATAATACACTATACAGAAACAATTTCTGACAAGACTAAAGAGGTTACAGAGTGTCATTGTTGGTACGGTTAAAGTATTGTGTCACAGTTCTCCTTTGGACCCTGAGACCTCACAGCTATATTTGATGTGAAAGACCCACATCTTTCTGTGCCGCTACCCAAAGCTTTGTGTTAGGCAGAGCTCCGTCAGTGGCAGTCGGATGACAGACACGCTGAGGGCTCCTCAATGGGCCCTGTGCTCCATTCAGGAACCCCCCCACCCCCAGTCACCACTCATCCCTCGGCCCCCGGCACATCTATAGCAGAAATAATCCACGGTGAATGGAGTTAATCGCTGCTGTGGCCAAGCCTGTCAAATTAATGAGAACACTCTGTACAGAGCCTCCAACCCTAACCGCTCATTCCCCATCAGCCCCCATCAGCGCCCCCACCCCCAGACGCCACTGAACACTGAAACACTCTAGCAAGTGGAGTGAGCCTGGCGGAAATCAAAGTGGACAGGGACGCATTTGCGAAGACTGAACTGGGACCAGTGCTCACCGAGGCCCGTTGGCAGAGCGGGGTGGCTGCTCCGCGCAGGTTGCGGCGAAGGGGGCGGGGCTTCGCGCCTGTTCCTCTGCAATTCGCTTCACAGCCAAAGGCATGTCCGTTAGGAGGGCCGCTTCATCTTAAGCCTATTCAAGTATTAAGCAAGTCGCGCCTCTCCGGCCGGCCCCTTTAAAGTCAAATTGATACTCTTACTTTTGTAAGCAGACATCAAGAAGGAGTGTTTTCTGCATTTAACTTTCACACACTCACCATTTAGTCTTTATCTGTATATCTCACTGATGAGTAGATATTAAAAGCAGATTTTAAAAATTACCAGCAGTCCTGCAGAAGATAGATAATGGAGAGGTGGATGGATTTAGAAAATGATGTGAGAGTATTTTTCAATTTTAAACATATGCAATATTTGTGCATGTTTCTAAATATTTAAGAATATAATAATTATTAATTAAAGTTAGATGTTTGGCATTGTAGTGGGGAGCCTGGTGATCTAACATTTGTTCTCATTAACCCGTGAGAGAGTCCTCGCATCCATAGGCACACTCAAACATACACCTGTTAAAATTTACATCTCCAGAGCAGCCCCTTGTTTTCAGCCAGTCTGCAAGTGGCTTTTAATAGCTGCTGCTTTCGATTTGCTCCTCAGAAAAGATGACATGGCATGACACGGCCTGGCTCGAGTGCTCTCTTCCAGTGTAATGATCATTAAGTGCTGTTCGTCTTCCCTAGAGGAAAGCGACTCGTTAAAGGAATCGTTTGAGGTCTACTGATGCTGTGCAACAGTCAGTGGATTTGAGCCACATCTTACATGGTTTTTACTACAAACTCAATGTTATAAAAAAGTTATGAAAATGTGTTCGTGAAGGCGCTCCAGTAAATCTTGTTATGAAACCCCAGTGGCTGCGTTCCCAAAACAGTATTCCCTCTTTAACTGATATGCATGGAGAAACATTAACACTACTGGAATGTTTGTTGAATGTGTAATGTTTATTTTCCCCTGTCTGTCCGGCTGAGGGCTGCAGAAGACTTGGAGGTTAACCCTTGAGGAACAATTAGCTTGGCACACACCCCGGTCACGTGACCCCTGTGTCTCTGACAGGCAGCCGGAGTACCTGAAGGAAGTTCATGAATGCAGCAGGTTCGAGCACACAAACAGGTGAGCTGAAGTCATTACTGCTGAGTTATCATTCACATTACTGAACATGGTTTCAGTCTGAGACATGAAATTATACACTTTACGTAAATTCAATGGATTTCATTGTCTGAAACGAGCCAGAGTTTGTTTACACAAAATGTAAAAAGTGCAGGAACAACAAATAACACCTTTCTACAGGTCTAAAGTCCAGTACAATTTTACACTATTAGTGCACTGTAGCTTTAGCCTGAAACAGTTTAAGAAAATACATAAACACTACACTTTTGGATTAGATACTGCACACTGGTAAATTATATTTTTAAGAGCATAACATAAATTTGTAGATGGAATTCTATAAGTTTGTAATACTTTGCCCACTGCAGTGATTTTAAACACCACTCTGCTTTTTAAAGTCAATAATGTGAAATGTTGTTTTATGGTTTTTTTGATATCAGTATAGTGGAGTGACATCTGATTAGATTTTTTTACTGGACCCAACAGTTAAACACACCATAAAATATACAACACAGGAGTACATTTAAAAGCATAACCAAAGATGATAAACTAATTAATTCCAACAGCCTGTGTGAGGCAACGTGAATTTAACTTATTTAGCAAAACGTGCCACGTTAAACGGAGAAGTCTTTCGCATGGCAGACGCTCAGAAACTTTGGCAAAGTTTCCTTAATAAATTGCAGCGCTAGTCTTCCAGCACAACCCTGTGCTCTCAGCAAGGCTCCACAGATTGTACAGTGACCCCCGTGCATTAGTAGCATGTGCTGACAGATTGTCTAAATACACCATGCGTCTTGAGCCTGGGGGGAGCAAGACTCTGCTAACCACGCAAGTATAGGACAGGCGCGACGGGAGCCAAATACTGTAATTTGAACTTCAGTAGGTCGACTTTGGTGAGGCCAAACCCACATGGGCCGTGCCCACTTCCATATTCCGTGTGCCTCTGAAACCGAGCAAAAAGCATGCTGGGTAAACCAATATCCAATCAGAACGGACAAACGTGAAATGTTACTGAAATTACCGTCAGTAAATCGTCTCAGGACATGCTCAGAGCAGAAGAAATAATAACGGATAAAACAGAGCAATTGCGTCAAAAGTGTACGATTCTTTTCACGCTCAGAGGTATTTATATTAGATTGATTTAGATATATTTCCTGATACTATACAATCACTTGTTGGTCTGCTCAAGCAAGCATGCTGCGTTAATTAATTTTGACAATATATGCTTTATCGTTGAAAAAATATGGAAGACTTCTTAAATAAGGTAAACTAGAATATGGAAGGCTTATAATGTGGAAAAAGCAAATCCACGTTATCACACATCAGAACACCTTTAAACTAAATCTTTGCATTCCTTTATATATATAAATAAACATGGAGTCTTTGTGAGACAAAAAGGAAAAGAAAAGGATCATGAACTAATGAGAAGGAAACCTTAAGCTCTTACAAAATAATCAAGTACAGATTCTTGGCTGGAAGCCCTGACTTGGAAATGGGAGTGTCCCTGTTTAAAATATGCAACCCATAGATATCTTTGCACTGAGCTCAGATAAAATCGTGTAATTTTTGTTTTTGGTCTGTGTTTATTACACAGCTTATTCTGTCCTATTAGGTAGATATAGGGTTTCAATGTCCTTTGGGCTACAGTATGATAACCATGCTTTTTATTTCTTTATGTAGAGCAAGGATGCAGGTTGGCGGCACGGTGGTGTGGTGGTTAGCATTGTCGCCGTGCACCTCCAGGCCTGGGGTTCAATTCCCGCCTTGGGTCTGTGTGCGTGGAGTTTGCATGTTCTCCCTG
>JABJVR010000095.1:4380355-4430542 GCA_025773905.1 Chitala chitala | reverse complement strand
CCCCCCCCCCCCCCCCCCCCCCCCACCCCCCCCCCCGTCCCCTCTCCCCCCCCCCCCCCCCCCCCCCCCCCCCCCCCCCCCCCCCCCCCCCCCCCCCCCCCCCCCCCCCCCCACGCAGCCACATGGGGGCCTGGTTCTTCTCCGACTCACTCGCTCACTTCTCTCCCACTGCGGCTTGCAGGCTGCGTCTTTCTTTCCTCTTCTGCCCTCCATTGGAAAGAACGTGGAAAGTGCACAGTCCAACAGCTGTTGTCACACTGGGAGGTGTGGCTAACTCCGTCTGCACACATGGATGACTTCTGTACTTTGTTTAGCTCGTTTAAGAAGGTGTAGCCCACACGTTCTCATCATCATCATCTTCATCATTATCATCATCACCATCATCTGTTGTGCTCTGCAGCCTAAGTGTGGGAGCTAGTTCTTAATTGATCATGAGGGTGCACATGCACTATTGCAGACAGGCACACGGACACACTAACACACACGCACGCACACGCACGCACACACATATACACTTCTCATCCTATCTGAGAAATCTCTTATGTAAAATTAATTAAGATTTGACTCCACAGGACTGTATATATCATGATCAAATGACTTACATGTGCAACACATTGCGCATGTATGTGGGTATGAGTGAGTGTGTCTGTGTGTGTGTGTGTGTGTGTCTGTATGTGTTTCAGCAATGTGATGGAGTGCAGGGATGTAATCTTATGAAGTAGAATATAAATGGGAGAGCAAAAATTAAATGTAACTGTGAAAAATCTTTTTATATGGTTTCACATTTTAAAATGTTATTTTACCCATTTTCAGCAGTAAGCAGCAAGAAAAATTTACATAATTTGTTAGCCAAAGCATCATCTATATTCCATTAATAACTAGAAGGATGAAACATTTATTGCAGTTATGGAATTGAAATAGATCTGTTATCATGAGCTGTTAAATAAATGTGAAAAAAGCAAAAGCAGTTGTTTTATATGGCAGGGTTTGCATTAATCAAAAAATTACACCCTTTTTCCTAATTCACTTCCTAACAGCAATTAATAATTATGAAAAACATCACCTGCTGTCTTTCCTAACCTTTATGATGTAGAAAAAATTATGTTTTGTCTGCTGAAATGCAACAAAGACGACTGCGGTCAGTAAAAAATATCCTAGGTGAAGAAGTCGCAGTGAGGAAATGACACAATGTGCCAGCATATTCCTGTACAAATACTAGTATCGTACTGATACAATAGAATAGAATAGAATAGACTTTATTGTCTTTTCAATTCTATTCTTATAATAATTTTATAATACCAACACATGGGGCATACCTTCTTTTATAACAATGCGATTCAACATCTAAGGCATGAACTCATCTCGGTTTTGTCTTACTGGTCCCAGAATCCCTCAGCATTACGGAACTGTGCTATGTCAATTTTGGACAGATGTTTTAAGAAGAGGTACAGCATCTTAGGCAACAGGTGTGCACTTCAGGTGAATGTGTCATTCATGTCTATTAAAACTACGTTGTGTAACAGACCTAAGTTAAATCAGTAGTATGAGGTTGTAGGAAACATCTGGTGAAAACATCAGATGTGACTGCACAGTTCGCCGAAAGTATACACATGCTCTGACACCAGTTATGGCAATACTGCAACAGCATCGTCTCAAGATGTGCAGAAAAGCGTGTTTTGTAACTGGGTGAAATTTAAACTGGATGCTATTTTTTGTTTGTCTAGCATTAAAAAACCTGGTGGTATTCTCACTTTTTTTCTGTCAAAAACCTTTGATTTATAATTATGTGACCCAATCAATCAATGCAACTTTTAATTTCACAACTTGTTGTGGTATTTCATCTCATTTATCATGAGTAGAATCATAGGCTAATATTTAGATTTATGTCAGATGAAATCGCATTGTCAACTTTGGTGGCTAAGAGTCTACATGCTGCTGTGTCTGTGCTTTTTCATGTGTTCCCAGAGTGGCTTAACAAATAATATGTACACAGAAGAAATCGGCAGCAGTGATCACATGAACGTTTGTTAAGAAACAATCAGTGAGGAAACTAGTCCTTCTGTCAACCACAAGACAGCACGCATGTGCGTACGTGCAGCCACAGTCACACACTCACACACACACACACACACACACACACACGCGCGCACACAGATATGGCCTGCACACACACGGACACAGCTAAACTTCGTTACGGATACCTGCAGTTGTCTACATGTTACCAGCTGTAGTTACGGTTCTGACAGATGGCAACTCTTTGAATGAGATTAGAAATTTTCATCTAAAATAATCTATGGGAAAGTCCATGTCACACTTGTCATCTGGATAGCAGTGTCAGATTTAGTGCTGAGAGTATATGCAGTAAATCTTTAATCTTTTGTCTTTTTTGTTTCTTGACAGTTAGAATTCCCTTGACCCTGTACAGGATAAGCAGTTGTACAATGAATGGATGAAAATTTAGAATTTTTCTGGTTATTTATATTACGACAACTATTATTATTTTATATAAATAATGTTAAAGCAAATATTTTCAATTCAGACAATTTAATTTGATAACATTTGGATTTTGTAATAATTTGATAATTCAATAATATTACAATTCAAAAAGAAAGGTATACTATAACTGAAATTAATCTATTTTAAATTACCTCATCAATTTCAAAGTAAGATGCAAGTAAGGGCACCTAAATTCCATTAACTGAACAATACATCAGTATATCCCCACTTGCTTTCATGCACAGTGGAACATTTGAGTATTGACCAGTAAATTAACACATTGTAATCTCCCAGTCTCCATTAGAAACACACATATAGCCATAGCAAGGAAGCAGCAGACACTAAGAAACATTGTGATATCCCTCATTATGATAAAATTTCTTGTCTATAGAGTTAAGAATATACTTACTTGGTGTATATCTATGTCCAAACTGCCCATTTTGTTGTGGCCAAGAGATATTTGCAAATGGCCAGGTAATATAAATTTAAAATTTATGAATGTTTTTTTTTTTTTTTTATCAAAATGAACATTTAAATTATTTGTATTCTGCAGCAAAAGTTCACAAAACAGTTTTTCAAAATATATGTTGTTTGTAAACAATAGGCTGTATGTGTAGAGTCCTTGGTTTTTGTGAACACGAAGGGTAAGGCAATACTGCTGGAGCTGTTGTGCTGGAATAATGGCAGTTTCTCGCTATGTTAGAAGACTCATAGTTATTGACAGCGGACTAAATGCATAATAAAATTAACTGCGTTCTTAAAATCTGATAAATATAAAGTGCATAGGTTTATGATTACTTAAAACATTAAATGTGTTTTTTTCACCTATTGTATCTTTTCAATATTCAAATTTAAAGTGTCAAATTGAAACGAACTGTCTTTTTTTACATTGTTAAAATAATACTACCTGTAATTTGCGTTTAGATCAAACTGTGTTTTAAACAAGTCTCAGTATTACCGTTTAATGTCCCCGTTTTTATTTATAACCACGAGTTTTTACAAAATGCTAGCCTGAAGTAAAAAAAAAAAAAAAAGTTTAATTTTTCTAATCGCAGTAATTGACTTTAACAGAAGCTTTAACGCAACGCGCTATAGTTCGGAAATTGGCTTGGACAGGACGTATAGCTACTCTGTGAAAGGTTACGCATGCAGACCTGTTCTGATGGGATTAATGAGCACTTTTTAATTACCGAGCTCCTGGGCCACAAAAGGCTAACTGCCTGGTGCTGTTTATGACCTACCATGTCATCTGCTGGGCTCATTCTACTTTACACACACACACACACACACACACACACACACACACACACACACACACACACACACACACACACACACACACACACACCGAAAATATATAATGATAATATTCACTGTTTTCAGAATGGTCAAACATTAGTTTTGTTTTACTGCCGAAAATAACGGCCGTCTCCTCTTTTTGGACTGAACACAAAAATTAAAAGGCTTAATGATGACATACTAAGCAGTGTTCATTTAACTTGCAGATTGACATTTTAAGCAATTAATGGGTTTTATATGAATATGGTTAGAGCAATTAAACATCTTGACTGGGATAAAATAATCAGATTTTCTTTTAGTTGGTAACATATACGGCTGATCACATGAAAAGATGACTACTTTTGCAAATTAAGTTTATCCGCCCAAAAATAAATAAATAGGAGTAAATTAATTATTCCTAACAATTTAAACCACAAAATAATATTAATCTTGCCATTATGTTTATTTACAAACTTAATTTAATTTATGAAAAGTTATTTTTTATGTGTCGAATTGGATTCTAACTATATGAAGCACTGTATTGTCTATCAAG
This sequence comes from Chitala chitala, assembly GCA_025773905.1. Classification (NCBI taxonomy): domain Eukaryota; kingdom Metazoa; phylum Chordata; class Actinopteri; order Osteoglossiformes; family Notopteridae; genus Chitala; species Chitala chitala. Next base: position 4,426,215 of record JABJVR010000095.1, on the reverse strand, counting down.
TTTTAAATTGTGCCAGTGAGGATATTTTACAGAAGGTAGTTATTAAACGGTTTACAGAACAAGTAACAATTTGTCATTACATGTAAAGTAACGGAAAAATATCATCTTACCTTTATCATTTTTAATTATCCACTTCGTCTCACCTGACGACTAAATTCTAAATAACATTGTATAAATAATGTACCGTAAAGAGATGTTTGTGCTTTTGAAAACTATAACATAATGTCAGAAGCTGACATTCTGTTAGCTATAGGTAAATTTTGCCAAACAAATGCCGGTCGTTTAAGAGTTAAAGGGAGGAGACGAAAAGTGACACGCCTCATTGGGCAGATTATGGGCAGCAAACAAAAAGTGTGTGTCTGTGTGCAATTCAACCAGTGCACCGGGCCCATCTGCACGGTTCTGTCTCTGCGCGAGAGACACAAGGGAGCTTGTGAACACTGTCAATTTCAAATGACAGGGAAATGTACTGACTAGGCTGAAAACAACTGTCTCACTGTGCAACCAGATTATATCTAAGTAGGCTATCGATTGATCGTGGTGGATTATATTTTTAAACAAAACGGTAAGTTGTTTTTATATATATATAAATATTATACGTATATATTTTTTATAACTATCAGAAGTTTTCTGTGAAAACTGGGTGATGTGTCTGAACAGAACACGCTATAGTCTCGAATCGGAGCAATGCGCATCCTTCATAAAAAATAAAAATAATAAATTAAGTAGCAAATATAAGAGCCGTGTAAACGCTCACTTGAAGCGTATCTTCGCGCCAGCGCTCGGATCGTCCGCTGCAAACGGCGAATTGTGAATTTCGCCAGTTTTATGCGCTCGTGATTTCAGATTTGCTCTATCACAATTAATTGAAATGCATATTCATTGGACCTTTTGTGTTGCTTTCCCAAGTGTCAGTATGACCTTTGCACAATAAAGGGGCCCTGCTGGGGAGATTAGATTACTTTTCTGAAAGACACTGCATACTTAAACATTTAGGTTTCGGCCACGGAGAAAGAAGTCTGCATTAATGCAGTTTTATGTTTCCTTTTGATATTCTGCAGCGCAAAATGCGTTTATGTGCGTCTGTGTTGCATGTATGTCTTCAAAATATTGTCATGCATTATTTGAAATATTTGATATTGATATAAATATTTCAATGTAAAAATTTATGAAACACAAGAAAACCTTGCATATATATTGTCTGAAAATTACATTATGTTAATTCACAATGAATTGGGTCATGGAAGCTTTACAATGATATAACAATGATTAGAAAATAAGCGCTTTTACGCATACGTACATACATACATATACATGCATGCATGTATATATGTATATATTTTTTCTATAAATATATTTACTAAAACGGGGCTATTTTCTGTTATGTTCTGCTATACTATTGTAGTAATCAGAAATCTTTCACGTTGCTGCGTGCTGATATGAAAAATATAACATACATTGACACTGACAGCAAAATTAAAACCAGTTTGGTATGCTGTTCGGTTTTACGCACCAAGTGCACTGTTTTTCACGTGTAAAGTACAGCAAGTATAGCTATTAAGTATCTGATATAAAATTTACGATGTTGTAACAGATTTCTAAAGCTGTAGCAAAGTAAAATTTAGCAGTGAAATATAATTTCAAAAGCGCAATTCTAGCGCTCAACCAACAAAACAATTAAACGACAATATAGTGTAATAATTATGCATTGACGTTAGTTTTGTGAGTTTTTTTTTTGTTTTTTTTTTTTTGATATTAAGGATGCCCTTTACAACTGCTACCTCAACTTTTCCAGTTAGACGAAAGGATGAACGCATTCGGCACCCGGTTCAAAACTGAGAGTTGATTGTTTTCTACTTGTGCTGATTAATCGCCTTGTTATGTCTTTATCTACAGATGATGGAAGAATCCAGTTCGGAAAAACTGGGCTGCGATGGAGGCGCCAAGGCAGTGCAACAGTGTTTAACGGATATATTCACGAGCGTTTACACTACGTGTGATATTCCAGAAAATGCAATTTTTGGACCTTGTGTTTTGAGTCACACTTCCTTATTCGATAGTATTGCATTTATTGCCCTTAAATCTACAGACAAGAGAACAGCGCCCTACATATTCCGGGTAAGTGTTTCACGTAACTTACAGTAGCCTGCGTTTGTAATAGAATTCTTATGCCGAAGGAAGCGTTCATTTTGAATAATTACACTATTAGTCCATACAGCTTCTGATTATTTATCTGCTTGTAAACATAATTATTGTTCATTATGTTAATTAATCTAATAACGTAAGCCATGCCGCTTCATAACAAAATAAACAGGGTATAATACACTTAAGATTTTTTTAATCGTGAGCTCAATATATACTATATTGTTATATTTGTATATTCGCGAGTGCTCCTATAAAGGTATACTTATCAAAGTAGACAAATACATACATTCAAGTTTGTTATTCATATGAAAAGTATTACATGAGAACAAGATTTTATTGTGTCAAATATTTGTAGTGACGTATAGGCTACTACATTAATTTAAAGGCCCTTTTGGTTTGTAAGAGCAGATTTTGGCGATGCCCATTTCAGTCACTCTTGTTGGCTTCCTCTTCACACGTGCAGGTGGACACCTCCGCCGCGAGCGGCTCCTCTGAAAGCTTAATGTGGCTGCGTCTGGTCCAGTCCGCGCGGAACAACGACGAACAGAACCTGGAGGCCTACGTCAAGAACGGCCAGCTATTCTATAGGTCTTTGAGAAGAATAGAGAAGGACGAGGAGCTTCTTGTATGGTACGGGAAAGACCTGGTTGAGTTACTTCTACTGAGCACCGGCAAAGCTGAGGTGAAGCATAAAGGTAAGGTAGGATCCAAAATATAAACTGTAAATGATTAAATGAAAGCAGCATGAAGAGGATCTGGCATGTTAAAATGCATTGATATTGTTTAAACAACAGATCCTGGGTTTTTTTTTTTAACAAATCGTGACCTTTTCATAACTGTTAATAACTGTTAAGAAATCATTTCATCACAGAAACACATATAATAACTAAGGGTGTGTAAACCGTAGTAGGCTGCCTGGGCCTAGAGAAAATTTCTTGTGATATATTCAATGCTTTAAACTTAATTTTATTTTAATTGATGAAAAAAGACTAAGTGAAAAAATCCCACAGGCAATATCCATAAATAAATAATTAATTAAAATTAAATATAAGGATACGTATGTTTCATAAATTACAATAAAAAATACTGTATGAATATATAGGTGTAAGGGTCATATCACTGAAGAATTAACGACTGTTAACTGTACACAGTAAGTATGCTTACTGTATATGAATTAAATGGTTATTTGGTGGCAATGTAGTTAAAAGAGTAACCATTTCTCCTTTAAATTAAAATCATTGCTTAAAAACGTTTACAACATATTTTTCAGTTTTTTTAAAATAAGCCTTTCATACTTTTTGCATCCGTGCATTTTTTTAATTAAAGGGATTTTACTTTATTTGATCAATTTAAACTTAACGGCAACAAATGTAATACAGTATCACTGAAATGTAAAAATAATACATGAAATTTATGTAATCAAAATAATAAAGAGCACTTTTTACTTTTTTGAAAATTTCTGTGTAACGCACCTCAGCTGACCTGCGTCATGCTGATCACTGATAATGAAAAATAACCTTCAATAAAGATGCTGCTTTGCCATTACATTTGGTTTGCATGGTCTGTTTTCGTTTGTTAAAAACTTAATGTTTTTGTTTTATATATACATATAATTCACAAATAAATAAACACCATTTTGGAGTTGTGCAGTCTAAAACTTACAAGCAATTTGGGTATAAACCATTTCTTTCAGTTTTAGGATCGCCACCTTACCTGTGTGTGGACTGCAACCAACGTTTCCAGTACGAGTTCCCCTTCCTGGCTCACATCCGCTTTCGCTGCACAAGGAAGCCTCAAGCCAACGGCTCGGACGATGTTTCTAAGGACAGTGGTAACCATGTGAGCCCCACTTCCACACCATCCAGCCCCAAGCTGAGCAGAGCAGGTCTCGAGGGGCACTCCAACCCACAGGACGGCAAGCCTGCCACGGACTTCCACAACTTAGCAAGGGACATGGAGAACAACAGGACATGTCCACCAGCAGACAAGGAGGCCGAGGTGCGGAGCAAGAGCGTGAACAAGAGGAAACTTTCGGACATGGAGGAGAGCAGAGGTGGAGGTTTGCCGCGCTCCCATGTGCCAAAAGAAGACTCACAGCCGCTGTCTCCTCAGTACATCCCAGCTTATGGTCTGGGGGAGAACAGGCGGTCCTTTTCTTCATCCAGCCCTGAGCCTGGCGAGGGCAAAAGGAGCGCCTTCACCGAGGTGAAGAAGAGCTCACACAGCCAAAAGCAGGTCAGCAAGAACCTGAGCTTCAACACAGAGAACAAAGACAGGCCTGGTGGCAGTCCCACCGAGAAGCACGTGAACATCCGTCAGGTGCTGACGGAGACACAGCCGCAGTCCCAGATGGACGGCTCGCCGTTGGCCAGCGCCTTCATGTCTGTCTCACAGCACATCAGCAGCTCGGAGAGGAAGAGTGCCTTCAGCCAGCCAACCCGCTCCTTCTCCCAGCTCTCGCCCCTCATGATGACCCCCAAGCTGCTCCCCACCGTGGACTGCCACCCTGCTGTTGGGGATACCATATCCCCCACCCGAATGTACCAGTCCGACCCGCTTTCCGCTAAGCTCCAAGGCTCCGAACTGCTGCAGGGTAGCATTCCAAAGCACAGCCCGTTCATTTACGCCACGACCTTCTGGCCAAAGACCTCCGGGCCCATACAGATGCAGATGCCATCCGCCCTCACCCTCCTGCCCCCCTCGTTCACCTCCCTCTGCCTGCCCGCCCAGAACTGGTGTGCCAAGTGCAACGCCTCCTTCCGCATGACGTCCGACCTGGTGTACCACATGAGGTCCCACCACAAGAAGGAGTTCTCCATGGAGCCCCTGGTGAAGCGGCGGCGAGAGGAGAAACTGAAGTGCCCCATCTGCAACGAGTCCTTCAGAGAGCGCCACCACCTTTCACGCCACATGACATCCCATAACTGACTGGTCGTGCGTGCTGTGGACAGGGCCCTAGCGATTATTCTGTATTCTGCTGTGGGAATTTCATGAAAATGGACATACACTTACCTGATGCACATGTTTTCACGTAAAAAAAGAAAAGAAAAAAAAGAACGTGTCCTCACCAGATATCATGTTTTAAGGTATGCAATTTGCATTTTGACAAAAGAAATCTATTTATTGTATAGAGCACTTATAATTTGGTAAAAATTGAAACAAATGTGTAAACTCGTTTTACTATACAAAAATAATGATTGAGGAGTTAGGTTACATGGCTTTTATTATTTTTCAGGCTTATACAAAATGGTTATACATATTTAAGTCAAATGGGATTCTTACAACAATCTATATTTGAAAGTGCATGTAATTTATTTAATAGATATTGATTTAAATGCAGGCTTCAGTACAGTGTAAATAATTGTTTTGATTGAACAGTGTACTATTTTGTGTCAGTGAGGACTACAGTTTGTTCCTTTTTTTCCTGATATTACTTTATTGAGGGTTTATCCAATGTGTTGAATGCTTTGACAATAAAATAGCTTTATTTTCAACCCAGTGTGGTGATTTTTTGCACTGCGTTTATGCTTTTTATAATTATGGGTTTTATTCGTGCACAATTAAATGGATTCCACTGAACGCCAGACTTAACTAGCAGGAACGTGTCTGAATACATTAATATTGTATTGGAAGACTTTTGTTAGCAGGCACATCTGCCCTGCATTTAGTGCTGCTCATCGAATGGGCTGTCAGAAAGGAATGAGAAATAACGTGGATCTCAAATTTAGCAGCAACAAAAAAGAATGCACTAAATATTCGATTTACTGCAACTGACAGTTTAATCAAAGTCCTGAAGTTTTGAATGAAATGACCAGACAGCTGAATGGACATTTCAGAACATTGTATCTATGTAACCAAATGTCAGGTTACATAGCAGTCCGGTTTGCATTGTAACATGTCCGTTAAAAATATAGAATATTAAAATACTGTTCTTCAGGAAAACTATTCACTGTACAGGTTCATATTGTAAACAACTAAAATTAGGCATTTGATTAAAGATTATATGGTCTATTTAATTAACAAAACTTGTGACCAACAACATTATTACCTTGAATGTAATATTGCCCATACTATATGCATAAGACTGGTACTGCTAGTCATAACCAATCATTTGTATGGTATGTGTGCAATAATGACCTCAATTATATTATTTGTTAATTATCTGTTCAGTTTATTAAATTAGACCCAGGAAACAAAGGACAGGGAATGGTACATCCAGGAGAAGGCACCAACTCAACGCACACAGACACACTAACACACACACACACACACACACACGCGCACGCACACCAGCCAATGACAATGCTATCAAATGAGAAAACATCATACTATAAATATTTTACAAGTGATTGCAATTATGACAGCATGCACAAGAAAATTTTACTCAAAGTTTACTCAAAAATGAACAAATTCCAGATTTTTGATAATTTCAGATGCTTCTTAATAAAAAGGTTTGAATTCCTGGAATTATAATAAATTTTGCTAATTAAATATTTGGTGTTTACAAATCAATTTTTTTAAATCACAAATATGTCTTTTAAGAAATGTCAGAGTAAAGCATTAAATATAAATTTGTAAGTATTTGTGCAACTGTTACCTGTTAAACAAATGTATCAGACACCATTTTAATTTTCAATTCATTAATTTCCTAGCAACTTTTTCTGTTAGCACCAACATTAAAAGAGATTTAAAAGGTAAAATCATGAAATTAGTATCTTCTGAACTTGTGTAATTAGCCTATCCTTTCCATTGCGTATATTCACCCAACATAAAAATGACCCAGACATTATCTGACAATATACAGAATGAGTAAAATCATAATAATAATAATTACTATTGAAATAATAGTTACGTGCCATAATATAATATATATACACAAAAGAATACAAAATAAAATTTAGATATCGGTAAGTCAGTGGGGCACGAAAAAGACATTTTTGAAAACATGGCCAACATTGCCGCCTAGTGGTTTATATCTGCAATGTATTCGTTTATCACGGTACAGCATTATGACTGAACTATCACTGGTTCCTTAAATTCCGAAGATTTAAGGGACACGTAGTGTCTCATGGCGTGTGGGTTGCGCATCTGGCTGTCAAATTAAAACCAAAATACTTAGTAAGCTGTTATTTGTATTGCAGATAAATATGCAAAAGTTAAATTGCCTGGTAACTGCACACGTGTTTATTTGGCAAAGTAAAGTCACGATGTTTTCTTTAAATATCAATGTCAGCTTTAATGTCGAACAAAATAAAACTTGTCTTATAATAGTTATGTCATGTGTGTGAAAATTCTTAATTTGTAATCTGGACCTAAAGAAGTCGCAATGCAACCAATGACATTAGATTTCGGTGTATTGTATTTGTTCACACTGTGGCTTTATTTACGTTCCACTTTCTGGTTTAACTCCAATAAAACCAATTAGACTATTAGAATGTACTAATCAGAAATAATCCTATTTATTCTTCTTATCTTCAACATGACAGGCCCCTTTAAAAGATTTTTCCACTCTAGTCACCCTGACAGGCAACTATATACGGAAAACGTTATACTTAAAAAAATGTTTCCAGTAATAAAATTATGTTTCTGTATTCCTGGGCCTGATTTTTACACTATATCTCACAGATATAGCAAAAATAAAATAAAATAAATATATCCACGTATAAGTTGTTAGATAATTTTTATATTTAAATGTAAAAAGCAGTCAGGTTTAAGAAGAGTTTGTGCAGTTTGTGCTGTGGATGTAATCACATATAACCACAGGAGGTGTAGCTCTGTGAGACACATCTGTAAGACACCACGTGTTCTCACTCTCCGCCAGACCTGGAGCTACGTTACATGCGTGTGGTATTCAGTTTGGTCACCATGCAACTTTCCAAAGCTCTGAACATTCAGTGATTAAACCAGCACATTATATCTTATTACTACTTTTTAATAAAATTAATGATGTATTGCAAAGAATCAATCATGTTTTCTCATAATGTTACAGAGTATATTACAGATTTAGCCAGCGGTATGTAAACTTAGGATCAGAATGGTACCTTTAAAGTCTGATCAATTAATTTAAAATATCCAGGTCAGTGTTGCAGTAATTTTGCTGGTAAAATCTGCTCACACTGACCCAAATCTATGACAATGTTCTCAAGTGGCACTGAGGAACACCTGAATGGCACTGACCAGCAATGTCTAGAATGACAACTTGACACCTTTTCTAGTTTTCACTCGTCAGATTACAGAGCAGAAAACAAATTGATTTGCTGTTTACCCCTGCAACATCTTGTTACATTTACCTCCTACCTGTGCCCACAGAATGGCAAAGGCATTGTGCTGGCAGAGCGGCATTCAGTCCAGAGGAGAAAGGCAGACCAGGATTGATCACAGATTTGTATGAAGTGGTACCGGCATGAGTCAGAAAAGTAACCTAAAGAGTATAAAGCACAGGAGTCGGGAAAACGGTCATTCAGACAAAGAGAAAATGAAGACAGCTGTTACTATAAAAGTAGTGAATGTAGGTTTATTATAGTAATGGGCCTCAGAGACCCAGTGTTTCTGACAAAGCTGCATAGGCTGTGACTGAGGGCAAAACACAGAATGGCAGCATTAAGTACACGTTACGCGGCCAGCCTTTCCTGAAGTATTCTAAATTAATGCATCTACTGTGTGAGCAACAACAGAAGTATTTCTGGAGGGACCGAAAAAGCATACAAGCTCTTTCCGCATGGAAGCCATGCCTTCTGGCCCCAAGGGAATAGTCCAGGTGTTTTTGTCTCTCCAGACTGTCGTGCTCATCGGTCTCTCCCTGTCAACACACAGCCCCATTAAGCGGTATCCTGTCTTCTCCGAACATGGAACACAGCACACGGAGCACGGCTTGTAATCAGCTCCATAAGTATTTTGGTATTGAAAATAGTTCATTTCTGTGTGTCACAACAATGGATTTGAAAGGAATCAAGATTTGATGTAAATGTAGAGTGTCAGCTTTAATGTGAGGGCTTTGTCAAAAACAGTATAAGCAGGAATTACAACTGGCAGATAGAAAAAGTGGCTGATATCGAAAAATCCTACCAGTGGCTTGACAAAGCTGGACTGAAAGAGCACAGATGGACTGATCATGGCAGCACAGGATCAAGCTCTGAGTACAAGGTCAACAAGAGGCTGGGGTCTACCACACCAGGCAGGACCCCAGATGCAGGCTGTGCAAAGAGGCTCCTGAGACAACCCAGCACATAACATGGGGTTGTAAGATGCTAGCAGGCTGGGCGTACTTGGAATGCTACAACCAAGTGGCCAGCATAGTATACAGAAACATCTGTGCTGAGTATGAGCTGGAAATCCCAAGATCAAAATGGGAAACACCCCTGAAGGTGGCTGAGAACAACCAGGCCAAGATACTGTGGGACTTCCAGATACAGACTGACACACTGGTAGTGGCTAACCAAATGGACATTGTAGTGGTGGACAAAGAGGAGAACACAGCTGTAGTGATAGATGTAGCAATTCCAAGTGATAGCAACATCAGAGAGAAGGAACGTGAGAAGCTCGAGAAACACCAAAGGCTAAAAGAAGAGCTAGAAAAAATGTGGAAGGTGAAGGCAACAGTGTTCCCTGTGGTAACTGGGACACTCAGGGCTGTGACCCCCAAACTGGGAGAGTGGCTCCATCAGATCCCAGGGACAACATCTGAGATCTCTGTCCAGAAGAGTGCAGTCCTAGGAACAGCTAAGATACTGCACAGGACCCTCAAGCTCTCAGGCTTCTGGTAGAAGACTCAAGCTTGAAGGAGAAAAAAGACCCCCCTGCAGAGGCGAGGGGAAATTTTTTTTTAATACAATTTTAGGAATTCAAAAATAATTAACATAACATCCATAACTAAACTGTAATTTATAGTACTTGGTTGTAAATACTTTACAGCGAAAGGCTGCCTTAAGTGTGGAGCTGACACACACGACCACAGGCTTGTCTCCTGCCACATGCTGTGCCAGGCCTTTCCTGCTGCTGTCTTCACTTCCCACTTGTTCTTGGGGCACTTTAGCAAGTCAGGTTTCGCAGTATGCTCCGGTTTGTTATTCATCTGCCCTAGAAATGCAAAAATAAAAATAAAACAAACTGTTCGATTTGGCATCCACGATTCGGTGCACGTAGAGACCTGGAAGCCAGATGTGGAAAGAGGTGGAGAAAGTGAGGTGGAGCAACAAAACGCCAGCATGTTAGTTTAAAGAAAATATGTGTAGAAAGTATATTTGAAATTCACATTTTTAAAAATGCCTTGAGTTCAAACTGCTGTGATGTCTTCTCTTTTTATGACTGTGACATTAATGCCTGCCTCCTGGAGGGTTTTAAATCCATGGATTTTTTGGTCTTCCTAAAGCCATCAGTTCATTTTTTATTTAGTCCTAATATTGTTGCTATCCATCTCATAGGTTTGTTTGCAAACGAGATGCTTCAAATCAAATCTACACCTTTGATCTGCTTACTTGCAAATGAAATAAGTAGGTATTAACACACACCTGCTCCTAATACAGCTGAGCAGCCAACTCTACATTGGCTTTTTGTCTTTAAAGAAAGGGGGGGGGGGGTATATTTAAAACTGTTGGAATTCCTGCATTGTTCACCAGAAATACTGTACATACTGTCAAATTAAACCTGACAGTCTGCACTTTAGGCTCATTAATTATTTACTTTCATCTACGGTATGCTGCGCTACACAGCTAAAATAACTTTGTGAATATGCAAGTTTTTTTGGACCTGACTGTGCACACGTGTGTGTGCGTGTGTGTGTGAGAGAGAGAGAGAGCAGGAGAAAGAGTTTGATTTTTACAAAAAGATTTTTTTCTTCACATAAATCACAATAAAACACAAAAATATGACTTTTACAACAATTTAGAATAAACAATAATATTCCATGAAATGATGGAATGTCTTAAGGGCCTTTTACAGTTTAAATGTGTTTTATAAACTATGTGGATACAGTACAAGATTGAAAAACCCGTTTTTTTACCTAACCTCTTGCACTGCCACTAGATGGAGGTGTTGCCCAGTAGACAAAAGAAGGTAACGGTATACAAATTTTCAACGTGATGTAAACCAAGTGAAATACAAGAATCGTTTATTTAAAGCTAGAATATAACAAAACATTTAGAAACGTAACACATACATTTATTTTCATGTTGTATCAGAAGTACATTTTTATATCACGTCAAAATGTAATGGTCATAACAATAATGTCACTATATATAATTTGTCACTATATACCGATTTATTCTTTTCCGTCTTAAATCTCTTAACGCCAAGACAATCGCCTGAATGTTTGTTGCTACACATTTTGTAAACACCGCCTTTAGCAGCACTGCTAGCAAGTTATAAATCTTGTTTTCAGCCATATTGGAACAAGTAAGCCAACTGCCACCACACCATAAATAAAACCTCTCTGTGCTCTGTGAAAAGAGAACATGTTCGGCACACTGGCAGAGCAGAGCGACCCGCAGACCTAAACGTGCTCGCGGAGCGCGCTCCACGGTGATGAGCACGGCGCTCCCCGGTGATGAGCACGGCGCTGCCGATCCATCCGCACAGAGCTGCAGCTTTGTTTGGATGACCGAGTCACAAACGCACGGCTCTCAAATTTAAAACACCGGAACGTGCGCTCGCACCTCTACGCGAGTCTCTGTTAGGCACAGTGGCTTCTTTGTCGGCAAATAAATGCCATTCTTGTGCTGTAATGATCCTGTCTTTTTTTAATCGCGCCGGTTCCGTCAGCGACTCTCCGACTTGCTTTTCATCCTCCCTTCAGGATGCAGAGCTGACCCACCAGCTGGCGGTGCTGGGCCGCTGGTCCCGCAAAGCACAAGAGGTTAACCATGAGGTTTCCAGCTGTAAAGGGCCCAATCCTCACTGAAGAGCCCTTTCTGGCTGGACAGGATGTGCCAGAGAAGCAAATGGAAGATGCAAGTAATAAGTGCACTGCAAATATCTGGATCAGAAAAAAAATTAAAATCTTTAAGGCTGAAGCATGCCAGCGGACATTATATTTAGTTCTGTAACGCTTCAAGGGTCAACTGACATTCTTGGCTGCACATAGAAAAACAGAAGAAATATAACAAATCTGTGCTTTCAAAAAAAAAAAAAAAAAAAAAAAAAAAAACAACACTTGGCAACTTTACAAGAGTACATATCTGATATATATATAAAAAATAATGGGCCTGATAAATTGTGAACTTAAAGGGTCAAGTAAAGATCTGTCAAGGCTTGTGTGATGACAACCTGATAGGACTTTAGTAAGGTATTGCTTAAACCCTTCCCCAAAGTAACACAGAGCCTTAGAACGGTATCCAAACATTTACAGCCGTAGGGTGTTCACTTCAATTGAAGGCAAGATACTTATTCAAACAACACAGGTGTGCAGGGTTTGCTTTTAATGCCAAACAGTAAATCAGTGACAGTAAATGGGATACAAAAACCGCACAAAAACTTGGCTACAATCCTCCCCCAAAGCCTCACAAAAAAAAAGCGTAACAATAAACCATGTTCCTTGTTTATATTCACAGAATCGTAGCAATAGTAAGCGCAGTACCATTATAAAGATCTGATGCCAAGATTCCATCTGTCCTTCCCAAATTTGACCTTGTGTTCAAAGTTCACGCTCCAACTTTCTGATAACTGTGCATTATAATAGGCAGGATCAATGAAAGATGATTTTGTTATGCAGAGCATTTATACACACACACACCATAGTCACATTGTGAGGAGCTAACAAAACCAACCCATGATGCATTTAGAGAAAGGAAGAGGCTCCTCTTAAGACATTTAGCCCATTTGTCTACTGTCTGCTCTTGTGACTTCTGCCAGCTTTCCTCTTTAACAGTGTTGGTTACCATTATTCCATCAGAGCTGATTTGTTTGCAAAGAGTGTTATTTGTTCAAATTTATGAAATTTCCTAGTTTAAAACCTCTTCAGTGCAACCCAGATAAAAAAAAAACGTTAATTCAACATTGTTTTACGCTTGAAATGACTAAAACTCAATCTTTAGGACTAAATCTCAATGTTGAATTAATGTTTGCTATCTGGGGAGATCGTGTTGCTCACATTGAAGAACTAGATTATATTGGGCATAACTGATGCAGTAGTTACTTAAGACATCATAAAATATTAACATTACACACCAGTCACTCCTGCACATATTCCAGCAATCGACCATTAAATATAAAACTATAAAAGACTATAAACAGCAGCCGATATAAATTACAGTCCACTACAACTTTTAAACATGAACAAGTTAGACAATATTCTACGTCTGTTCCCCCTTTATTTTCGCAATTACAAGTTTCCACAGGAATTACTGAAGATCATGAGAACTCTTATTTCAGGGGGATTTTTTAATGTTCATGCTGCACTCAGAAGAGTTCCCTTTTCTTCAAAAATATTCTTTTGTCAGACATACTAGCGCTTCCGCTTGAGTTTCTCAGACTTGCAAACTCCATTACACAGCATTACAGGAAAAAGCAAGAGGAAACACGATAGCACCGAGGGATTTTTTATCATAAGCAAACACAGGTTAAATCGCTGATGTACACATCTTTAGAAGTGCGGTAAGAAGTGTCATATTAGCACACACCGCGCCGCACCAACGTGTTACACCCCATCTGTACACATCTACGTTAGACACGCAAGGTGAAAGCTGCAGTCGGCCCGGGTTATAAACATCCCATGAATTATGTCGCGCACCTGCGACTCAGTCAGCTCGACCTCGCCGATCTGCGAATAACTTCGCCGCTTTTGTTTCGCGAAAATTGTCCTTCTCCAATGAATTGTCATTGCTCGTAGAGGTCGCCGCTCCCATCCAGCCTCCCACTCCCCGGGACCTTTCATTCGCGCAGGTGTATAAATAGAGCTGTTTTCAATTAGCGCTGACCTCGCCTCTGGCGGGCATGTGATCAGTGAATACCCCGCACCTGCGGTAATAAAACACCGAGGGAGCGCTGCGGAGGATAATCAGGCGTCGTGCTGCTGCCGCTGCCGCTGCGGCAGCCGCGGAGTTTGTCTGTGTAAGAAAGCTTTTTGACAGCTTTGCTGTGAGAGAGCTTTGCCACGACTAGTACAAGCGGACAAGGGAAGAATTGTGTCCACATGAGATGTTTGAGGAGAGAAAAGAGAACTGATGAGAGCTGACATTCCAGGATAGTCAGTCAGGGTCATACAGAAAAAGGAAACTTTGGAATATTAAATTAAATTTGAATTGTAGTCATAATCGTGAGAGATGAGTCCGTGACAATTGTATTTTTTGTATGATTAATCGTTTTACGGTAGAGATTAATTATATGCGTCTTTGTGTGTGTGTGTGTGTGTGTGTGTGTTCCAAATAACCGTTGTTGATGTTTTGATTCTCCGTGTTTCGTTGTATATTTATTATACACTATTGTTTAAATCCCAGGATTTTGTTAAATACACATTATATTGGAAGTTACAGTCCATTCTAATAACATTTTTAATAATAAGATTCATTACCAATGTCACTACAAGACACTTAGCCTACTTAATAATGAAAAATATTATTAAAAGACATGAATGACTAAGAAAAACGCAGGACACGTGACTGCATCGCTAAATAAATTGTTGATTACCACAAGGCACGTCAGTCTTAAGCATCGTAATTAACATTCCAAAAATACTTGCGTTATAAGCGTGAAAATGAAAATGCATTCCAAATATTATGAAAGACAGTAAAGTTGGTTGCGTAATGTTTCTTTTTTATTAATTTTGTAATGAAAGACAACTGAATAAAATATTTTTCTTTTTCGTGAATGTTCTCATTTTCTCTGCATATTCCCGTCAGTAATTTTTTATTCTGATACTAGAATTGTCTGTTGTCTTGGACTCCTTGGTGTTATGAAAAGGTGCAGTTGAGTACATGATTACGACATCTTTGTCAGGAAGTCTCGGGGTCTGACACTGGAGGGGTTTATAAACTGTGGGAAGCATGCACTCATGCCAGCAAAACCAGCATGAGAAGTTTCATTTAATTCCTGCAAAAACACCATGTGCAGTATTTGGTGTAAAAGCTTTCCACAGTCAACAGATGGAACACCAAATCAAGTGGAAGTGCACTTCCTCTTTAACCACAGTTTTACTCTTTGTCCATTCTTTTGCACTTTTTCGAAATCACTGGAGTCTTGCAAACCCGTGGCAGTGACCTAAAACAGTTAAGCTTTGGTGGTCTTCGTTTCATGTCATGTTAAGCCAATTGCCTCTCCGAACTTAAAAGAAGAAAGGGTGGTGCTTTTCCTACCAGCCATCTAGAGGCACAAATCCTTTCTGTTTCCTGCCAGCAACCACATCCCAGCCCAGAGCAAAGGGCTAATTTTATGCCACTGCTTGAGGGTGCAGGATTTTCTTATTTTCAGGAATACTGAAGATTTGGGCCTGAATCTCTGCATTCTACAGGACGACTTCAGGGTCAAAGTGCTTTATCTTAACACACCCAAACAGTAATCTGAAACTGGAGTTCAGAAATAGTTCTAAAATTGATTGCATTATGTGGATGTTAACTCTGATTTAGAGTTTTATTGGAAAGGTTTTTGGCCCATCATGATGAGTGTGTTAGACTAAAAACCAAATGCATGAAACACACCGATTGGTTCTCATTGCTGTCAGTCAGTGCTTGATGTGAACCGGTCCTCACTTATAAGTAGAACCAGTATTGTATGTTTAGTACCTTGAACTTCTTTGCCTTCCTAATGATTTGCTGACACTGGCTTATAAACGTTAATATGCCAATAAGAAAGCGTACCCTTTTCTGTGTTTTAAACTGTGCTGTGTAATATACCTTATTTCCGTGATCAAAATCAGCTCTTGGCTAGACGTGTATTAAATTCTGACTGGAGGCATAAAGTTAGCCACATTTCTAATGGTTACTTGTTATAGACTAGTACCCTATAGATTAATGAACAGTACTGGTGGACACCAGTGATGTCCTTGACCTATGAGCCTCTCCTCTGGTAAAGCGGTGCTATTTCAGTTGGCTCAGAGCAGATAAAAATCACAGTCAGTGAATGGTACAGGCTAGGCTGAATCTCACATGGTCTGTCAGCTTGGATGTATTGCGAATATGGTGTACATTCCTGATCTCTTCTACGCTCTGTGTTGTTTTTGAAGTTGTTAAATTGGGATGAAGAACTCAATTGTTCCACAAAGTATCTAAAGCCAAGGGGAACATGCTTATAAACACGCCTTCTCTTTCAAAGGAGATTGTGAAAAGCATTGAAAATAGAGATAGGTTGTTATGTTAATGTGTGCCTGCATTTGTCAAATGTTAAAATTGTGAACATTGTTGATGTTATGCATGAACAGGAACAAAGAAATAATAGTACAGGTCAGCATGCTCCACAGCTGGATCAGAATTCATTGCGTTGCAAGTATTGCAGTACTTGCCTTAGCTTTCCTCCTTTCCTGTCTTTGTTATGTGATCCTACCAACAGGTGGTGTAAGTGAGCTCTGCTCCTTTGTATACAGTTTGCTGTACTGAGAGAAATATTGCATCAAGGCAAGCAGGGAATGCACAAACTGCAGTTTAATGAGATTAAGCATTAAATTGAACAAGTGCTTCACTTACCTGCTGCTGCTAAAAGTAAAAAGCCCATTAGGCTTTTAATTTAAAGGCACAAATATGCATTTTTGTTTGGCTTGACCAATCAGAAGCTACAGAGGTATACAGCAGAATGTCAGAACCAACACCCAGCTTGACCAATCAGAAGCCACAGAGGTATACAGCAGAGTGTCAGAACCAACACCTCGGCTAATTCACACAGAGACAGTGTCCATCTTCACTGGAGCCTGCTGGATATCCTCAGGAAGTTTGCTGGTTGAAAGTTGATTTAGAACCCATTTCTGGCAGAAATAATTTTTTTGGAAAATGATTGTTGAGCTAAGATCGTAAAGTTGCTTTTTATGACATATGAAGTGTTTATTCTGATAGTTCAGTTTTTGTCTGGCAGGGCGTGTACTGCAGTTCACCTAAGGGAGATTGAGAACACCGTTCAGATTGAGTTTTTTTCTGGGTAATGAGGTCTCCGTATGAACTATGGATTCCAGCTGGATGGTGAAAGAAAAACTGGGGAAGTTTTAACAACTGAAAATGCCAACATAAATTTATTGTAAAAATGTAAAGCGGTAAAATTTTCAGTAACGTGTCTCAAAGTCAAAAATAATGTTAATCGGGAGCTATTGTAACAGAAAAAGCACTATCACATCCATCTTGTTTATGCATGTTTCTGTTTTTATTTATTACTCATTTATTCACATTATATGTTACAGGCACTAACCTTACGCACACATGAGTCCTGGGTACATTTCAGAAATGTTATGTCAAAGGTAGGCCACACATTGTAAATCAAACTTTCCTCAGATTATAGTCCTGGCTTGTTGTTGTGTGCTCACTTTTTTCCACTCTTTGCATTCCTTTGATGCATGGCCACTTTTCCCTTAAAGAATTATCCCGAAACATCTGCTTATGGCATCACGATTTTACAAGAGGAACTTCCCTACCCTTGCCAGTGGTCATCTGTTCAGCACAAGCAATTATTTTAGAATCCTGTTTCCTGTTCCGTTGAAAAGGTAAAAAACAAGACAAGAAGTAAAATATTGACCGTTTACTCTTTGAATTATGAAAATATATAATGCGATTATGCGTAGCATGAGCAAACAAATCAACAGGAAAATTGTTTGTTTATGAGCTGAATTTGGGCAGAATATTCCTCAAAGTCTCATGGTATGCAACATCCAGGCTTTGAATTGGATGAGAAAAGAATTTTACATTTAACATGGAAAACCTGAGTGGCTAAAATAAGGCAGCGTGGGTTTCGGAACTATGGCCATGGCAGATGGTATGAACAATCATTCATCAGATTGTTTTAGATAGGCCTCAAGTGAGATTTCCACTTTGGCTATATAACATTTCTCTACAGTTTCAACATAATGGGCGATGATTTAAAATCCATCTGGAATCACAGTGCCCAGAACATCCACAAGTTGTAACAACTACAACTTAATTGCGACGTTCTTGTTAATTATCTTGAACGGGGCTTGGTTTAAAACGTCGATGGAAGGAAAAATGAAACGCGATATTTTTTTCCGTCGTTTTTTCTTTTTTTGCCGAGGATTGTTTTCCCCTGCCAAAAAGTGACGATTTATGTCGCAGTGGCTACTGCTGGGGTTAGCCTTTTCCTCCGGCTTGCTCGACACACCTGTGTTTACACTGAGGCCCGGCCTCCGCCACCCCAGCGGCAGCCCCTCTCATACTCAGCCCCCAACTATGTGCTGCTCGAGCACTTTCCCGAGCACAAGGGTCCGCCAGCCGTTTCGTTAAGCAAAAAGCTGCCCAAATTCTCTGCACTTCAACCCGACGAGGTGCCCCCCTCCCTCCTCAGTGAAAGGATATAATCAGGTTTGAGTAAATATTGGTGATAGCATTTTAGGGTCTTCTGACTGTAAGGACATGTTAAAGGGCCTGAACACTGTAAAAATGTTAATTTGGCTGTGCATTTTCTTAATAAATTTATGTTTTTTGTTTCTTCTGTTTTGCAGTGCTGAGCATCATTGAGCAGGAAAAGACTGTAAGCCCTTGTTATTTATTTTTTGTTCATATGTTAGCACTTGTGGTGGCATGGTGGATTTGGTGGATTTGGCATGGTGGTAGTTTGCGCTGTCTTCTCGCACCTCCAGGCCCTTGGGTCTGTGTGCGTGGAGTTTGCATGCTCTCTCCGTGCTTGGTGGGTTTTCCCCGAGTTCGTCGGTTTCCTGCCATGGTCCAAAGACACGCAGGTTAGGTTGATTGGCATTTGCAAATTGCCCATAATGTTTTTGTGTTTTTGTGTGTGCTTGTAACCTGTGGTGGGTTGGCACCCCACCCAGGGTGTTCCCTGCCTTGTGCTTCCTGGGATGGGCTCCAGGCTTCCCACGACCCTGAATTGCATAAGGTGGTATAGCAAATGGATGGATGCAGCAAGTATTGTGTCAGTATCCATGTCCTTATCAAAATGATGTAAATGTTTATAAACAACTATGTTACAGACAACTATTTAACTTATCTGAGTTGCAAATTCTTGTTGTTAAAACCTTGTTAAGGGATCTAGCACAGTGGTAATGGAAAGGCACTGCACACAGCACAAATTAGTGGTGACTACCATGCAAAAAATAGCAAGAAGATTATTAGAAACTTTCTGTTCCTGACTTGTTGCTGCATTTTCAGAGTTATAAGGTAGACTGAATTTATTTATGCAAATAAAACCTTTTTTCTAAGTGCATTAAATTTGTGAGGTAACCTTAAAACTGGCAGTGTGGCAGGTAGTGTATTCAAGTGACCATCCATCTATGTTAACTTTATATACTTGTTGAATGTATAAGAAGAAATGCAAAATAGTCACTAACTCTGAGACTTTATTATATCTTTCATAAATTTATATGAAAACATCACATCACAAGTATGTTGTCTACCATGGATGAGATAGTTTGAGGCAATGCATTTTTTAACAAGCTTTTGATTCTGAAAGAGGTATACCCATTTCACTACAAAAACAAACCTAAACTATTAGAATTTGATTACAGTTAAAATCATAAGTGACCATGTTGTTTGACTCATTTCACATTGAAGTACAGCACTTCACTGTTGTAAATAGGGCACTGGCTAAATGTATTGTATAGAAATGTTTAAAATTCAATAAGGAGCAGGATAACATCAGGATAGGTACGCCTTTCTTCATTTATAAATACAGGGTAAAAAAAAAAATTTTAATGAATAAATTTTCCATCCATCCGCTTTCCATACCACTTGTCCTGTGTAGGGTCGCAAGTCCTGGAGCCTTTACCTGACAGTTTAGGGCACAAGGTGGGGAGACACTCTGGATGCCAACCTATTGCAGGGGCATTCATTTTCAAACATCAGTTAATTACACTGAACAGAACCGATTTCATTTGTGACAGAAGTATATCCATCCATCCACCATATGTGTATGTTACTGTCACGGAAACCATTTATGCTGTTCAGGGTTGTGGATGACAGTAATATGTGTATATAAGTTAAAACTTTTTATGCAAAATGACAAAGCCATTAATTACTCTAACTATGATGGCTGGACAAGGTTAATCGGTGTTGCTTTGCTGTGGTGACATACAGTACAGAACAAAAGCTTATTCCTGATATACGTACATGTTTTGTATTTCTTCCCTTATAAAGGCCCTTTTGTTTGCTGCTACTAATGCGTCTTTGTTTATCTTATTACTTTTTTGTTTTGGGTTGTTGTAGTTACAAATTTTCTTTAATTCAGTTTAGGGAGAAATACAAATTGTATTTATGGTAATATGTTCAGTCAATTAAAAAATCAGTAACCCATTTTCTTCCTGTTACAGTAGAATCCTGGAATATAACCACAACTAAAAGAGAAAATGGCACACAGATTTGCAAACTGAGAACACACTATGCTTTATGTGTCTTTCAATCAGCCTTGTCAAAGGAAATAAAACAGGGATAATATTATTTTCAGTGTTCTATTAGACTTAAAAAAAGACATGGTAAATTAACTGAAGGAGATGCTATTTCTAAATAACTGAATAACACACATTTGGACAGCCATTGACTACACCTTGACGAGAGCGATTTTAAAAGCTGTATAGTATTTCATTCCTCTGAATAAGTCATGGAGTCCCTGAACTTACCTCCACAAACATGCATCATTTTGGAAAATTAGCCCACTCAAAGACCTCAGATTAGAAATTAACTATTAAAAGTGTCCTCTGTTTAGCTCTGAACTGCTGTCACTTACTGACTGAGCACTGATCTGGGCACAGACTCTTGGGTGGCAGGGGTCCACGTTTGGGAAGGGGGCAGGGACACTTTACTTAATTGGGATGTAGCCATGTTAACTGGCACCTACTTAAAGCTCTTTGAACACCCAAGGCTGAGAAATTCACACAAATGCTTTTTGCTTAAACCTCTGCGTGTGTTTGGTATGCCTGGCCATACGTATTACTGCTCTACCCCCTCGGAGAGCTGGGCTCTATTCTAGGCAGCCTTTCTCGTTTCAAGGGTGTCGCAGTTCATTCATCTGGTCCCAGTGATACGCTCCAGCTGTTCCTCAGCCTTCTACATTTCCTTTTACCTCGTGGACTTTGGTTTCCAGACCAGTCACACTGCGGTTATATCTGCAGGTTATACAGTTTGTACACAGCTTTCTGTATTTTCCTTATTTTATTCATATAGTTAAATCATTTGAGATGTTAGCGGTCACATGGTACAAAGAGCCTAACAAGCCCTTGTAGCTCCAGGCTGGATTTAATCCTCCTCTTATGTTGCATGTCCTACCATGCCTTTTTTTGTCCAACAAGATTTTTTTGTCTTCTCTTAACTGTTCTCCTCAAATGACCCATTTTACATGTTGAAGTTCACCTCTGTAATATGTAGAAAAAAAGCATAATTGTGTGTGACACCACTGTACTACTAATGCATTTTGTACATCTTAAGGGTCTCAATAAGAAAAGAAAGAAAAAAAAAATATATATATATAGTCACATTTTTATGTACTATTACTAACATTTCTTTATGTTTGTAATGACCATATAAATAAAATATAAATGGAATTTTCTCGACTGCTTACGTCTGCCAAAGTGAGCATTGACATTATAGTGTGGAAATTAGTATTCAAATGGCTAAAAATTATAGTTGGGATGGTTTGTTACATATATATGAGGTCATTTTAATGTGACCCTGATATTCTATTGTACCTGCCTGATATCCATATACAGTGATATTTATAGAAAAAACTGAAAGTGGTTTATATTTATATAACCCATACCCTATGAAATCCAGATACCTCTCAGACTTCTGATAAATATTTCAACTGCCAAAATGACACAACTACAGTCCAATGATAAATGAATTTTTTCTATATTAAGCAATGAAAATTTACTGTGTTACAGCTGGCTTAGCTTCAGCATTTGATTTTCACATTATAGTTTCTAAACTGCATATTCACTACTCAGGTACAATTTAACAACAGAAATCAGGAGGTTGTTAAACGTACATAGTGGAGGAAGGCTTTCTCTTAATGTTCAACAGCTGAAACTTCTAGACCACATATTTTTAGAATGTGCGACAAACTGTAAGGATGCCCACTCAGATAGGCATGAAAATTTGCAGGTCCACACACACTTAACTGGGACCTTAATCAAATCTGTAATTCTGGAGGTGTGAAAATACAACACTTTGCCCAGTGAATACAATATCCCTTAAAAGGAAATTATTAATTAAATAACCTAATTCATTTATTTGTTTTGTTTGAAAACCCTACTTTCATTAACCTTTCATTCATTGACAGGTTCCACTGGGATTGGCCAAACCATGCAACAGAGCCCCAGTTTAACAGCTGGCAAAACCAGGTGTCTGCAGTCAAGCATTTTACTCATGCAATGGAAACTGTAATTTTGTAAAAGGAACTGCGGCTACGCTATGTTGTCTACTAAATAGCTGTTTTAATACACTGAGAAACGAAGCGTCATAGCGTTGACTGAAACGTTCGGCTCGGGAGTACGAAAAGGCTGAAGCGGCAAAGTACGTGCCGCGCTCCGCCCCCGAATGAGCTTCGGCCGTGAGCTCTGCATGCGGAAAGTCGCGGTATTCAACCTGCTGTAGAAACACTTGTGCTGCCTTTTCTGGTCTCGTTACTGAGGGCCCTTACGTTCGCGTATGAATTTTCCATATATCGGACGTGAGTGGACCGCTTGCTGCGAATCCACTTTAACTTGCATCAAATTTAATGACGCCAGCACAAGGGACAAACGAAGCAACCTCAAGATATCAACAAGGTCCAAATGCATGTTCTTGCTGAATACACATTTGGTATTAGTTTACTGGCTAAGATGAATTTCAGCTGTTTTTTCGTTTGTGTACTACCGATTTTGAAAATACTTGTATTTGCATTCTATTCAGAGATTTTTATGGCAGGTTATATGCTAGGGTACAAATCTCTTTTGCTGTGAGGTTACATTTAAACTGAGTGTCAACTATTGTCATTTCTTTTGTCTGAATGTCTTTGAGGCATTCATCTTTAATTCAACTTATTAAAAACTGATTTTAAAAAATATCAAATCATCAGTTTTGGTGTTTAGTCATGCAAGCCATATGGAAAATGGGCACATTGCTTTGATTAAAAAGTATAACACAAATCACTCATTGATGGACTAATTGGTCCCAGAAAAGGTGAAACATGCCCCTCACCTTCAAAACAATGATTTGTTTTATGCCACAGGAATGTATAGGAATGTATTCTGGCCTAAATTATAAAAAATAACATGTTATAGTATATGCCATCTCTTTATTTTTAAACAGACTAGAAGTCAGCATAAATGAGCCCTTTTACATGACAGTTAAAACACCCTTGAAATATTACTGTTATTGAAAATTAAAAAGCTCTTTTCCGGAACACTAAGTAAAACCTTGTGTTAGTGTAATTGAATTGTTTTCATACGTATGTCCCAAGTTTTTAATTTAAAATCAGTAGTTCTAGTTTTATATCCATGCAGTTACCCAGGGGGGTGGGGGTACTGCACAAACATGGCAGGGGGGGGTCATAAATTACTGTGGTGGTATACAGGCCGCAACATTAAACTTCAAAAACCAGAGGGGAAAAAGAATATGAGACGAGCTTCAAGGAGATGATTGTTCCTATATGAGCTGGAGTGAATTCTGTCTGCGTTACGGTGATGGCAAAAGTGTCCGTAAAAACAAACACCCTGCTACTTTAAAGAGCTTGCAGAACTTTAAACGTTTGAACTGTCTGCAAGAAATATAATTGTACTCAAATTTTAATCCTTGAAAATTGTTTACTGAATTCTCAAACCTTGGGGATAGATTTTCTCACATTTCAGTTTGTGACAATAAGTCTTCTTGTGGATGTTTTGTGATTAATCCCACAATACTCCTAATTTTAAAGTAGGTTAATAGGAATGTAGATAAAGACTTATTGGCTCATTAGTCGTACATTAAATATAAAGAAATAATATGTAGCCTACTATATAAATACATAGTGAATATATACAACAGTGTGTGTGTAGTTAAAATATATTAAATAAAATGTTACACTTTCTTATGTTCTGTTATACTTATGTTGTCATTTGTATTCGTGGTGTCTTAAATGTCTCCTACCGAATTGAAGTGAGGATTTATATTACTTGTTTTAATTATTTAATTTTAGTGTTGGTGTTTACGCTTAATTGTACAGTATAAGTGATGAGTAATTTGTATAATTGTAACATGTGATTTACTTCCAAAAACAAGAACGCTGTTTTGTACAATTTACAACGTGCATACAGAGTTTTTGGCAAACTCCACAGAGAAAGGATATTTTATTTGCAGAATGACAAGCTGCACATGCATGCATGCACGCTCACACACACACACACACACACACACACACACGCACAAAACACAAATATGTGTCTTTCATGTTTATGTCCACGCTTTTGTAAATTAGCACAGATCAGGTAATTACAGGTAATTATATTATTCAAGGGACCAAGGTTTGATTACTTTTTTTTCCATAATTTGATATTGGAGTCATTCTTCAGACAATAAAAAACATCACCTGTTTAAAGTATAAATGATGTACTAACTGACAGGTAATCTGCAGCACTGCAGCTGCAGCCCATGGGAAGGAGATGTCAATCAAAGGCTAGGGTGCTACTTTACCGATTGCCTTGGGATTAAAGCACACACTGGCAGAACACTGTTAGTCCACACCTCCTGTGGCTTTGTAGCTTCATGTTTTTTTCCCAGCACTCCTCTTGAGACCTGGAAGTCCCCCCCTGTGGCCTTTCCAAAGAGATGCAGTGAAAGACAGGCCGCTTAAAAGGTAATTACAGAACAAGGGCTCCTACTGACACAAAGGCGTTACTGTGATTTATGATAGTCTTGAAAATAAGAAAATAGCAATCCTTAAATTATGACAAATATCGTTACATACTTAAGAACAATTAATCAGTGGGGAGCATGTGTTTCTTAATCAATTAAGCAGAAAGGAATGCGCTTAAGTGTATTAAATGAATTAGGTAAGACAGCTTTTCACATTCTTGTGAAAAGCAAGATAAAGAAAAATAAATCAAATTGTCAGTGCTTTAAGAATGAATAACACACAGAATTGTACTGTAAAAGTAATATACGGTGTCCATTTGAACAGAGAGACTGTGTAGAACTTAAATTTTCCAGGAGATACATAAGATAGGAGAATATCTGATAAGGCACCAGCAACATGTGTGCATTGGGTTCAGTGCAGCTGAGTTTATCAGTGCAGCTGCTCTCAGGTGCAGGTAATTATAAAGACATCTTAGAAGAAACAGTCTGAGGCTAGAGGGACAGTGAAGAGAAGGTGTGTGTGTGTGTGCGCGTGTGCGCACGTGCGTGAGTGTGTGCGTGCATGAGTGTGTGAGTGCAAGTGAGTGTGTGTGCATGAGTGTGTGAGTGCAATTGAGTGTGTGTGCATGAGTGTGTGAGTGCAAGTGAGTGTGTGTGTCTGTGCATGGGTGTGTGTATGAGTGCGATTTTGTGTGTTTATGTCTGTGCATATATAACCGGTTTGTGAAAGTGCATGATTCATATGTCGGCCGATCAGCAAACGTTAGCATAGATGCTTGGCTATAGGGGCACAGATACCTTATAAGAAACAGTTCTGCGACAAAGCATGCTTGTGTTGATGAACACATATTTTAAGGGTATAAATGGAATCCGTTTCAGTGTTCTGGGAAGTGCAAGAATTTGAATCAGAACCAAGATCCAAGCTCCTGAAGCTCCCACAGTGAGAAAAAGCCTGACCACAGCAGAAAAAATAACTGGGTGCGTTATTATACCCATTCATTTTAAGCTCAAAAATATACTCTGAATACAATTAGAGTGAGCAAGTCCAAAACTGTCAAGTCCGACAACTGAACCATCAGTCTTGTGTGCTGCACACCAGTAAAACGCTTGTCTGGTTATGAACGTTCCTCCACTCCCTTAAAAACACACTTTTTACCATATTTTTTTTAAGCATTAGTTGTAATTACTGTGCACATATTTCATTTCCCAGTCTAGTTCGATTTGCCTGATTTATGCATATATTTACCTCAAGAAATGCTGCAGCGAATTGTGCAGTGCTGCTATGACAACAACTCACCTCTTGTTCTGGATGACAAATCAGACGTCCAGGATGGCTGGTCATTTAGCGAGCCGTATATGTTAAGAACAATTAATATTTTCCTTACATACAAAATGTTGCTGGCAAAAACCAAAAAAAAAAAAAAAAAACAAAAAAAACGTAAGAACCAGTTAAAAGAAGGCTAGGAAAGTTGGTTTGGGAAAACAGGCATTAGAGAGTTAATCACATGGTTGGGATGAGGGACCGGTGGAACTGATTACGCTGCAGCTGGTTTCCTACAATCTCCAGGCCGGCTGGACTGAGCCAGGGCAGACAGCTGCCCTGCGCCATACGCTCCTTATCCATGCAGATTCAACCTGGGTCTGTGTCGTACAAAGGCATTCCTGCATTATTAACGTAAGTGAAGCATTTTTTCCAAAAATAACCTCCTTAAAGGCTTAAGTAACCATTAGACAAGTATTTGTAGAGTGCAGTTCAGTCAGCAGCCAACCCTCACCTCTCAATCTGCGTAATATCGTGTTGTGTGTATACTGTACACTAAATATGTACTATATACTATACATATTATATGCATGTATGTGTGTTGCGGATTTTTCAGTTTGGCTACAGCAGAACACCGTGTACTAGCTGAGCCCTTAGCGGAAGGGTTGAAGCAAAAGCAGATTTTTATTTACATTGGGAGAAACACATCATAAATCAGACACGTGCTTTCCTTTAAAGTGACGCATTACTCATTTCCAAACAACAAAGGGCCGAATGAAGGATAAATCAGCTAACCAGGCTAGAGACAACACCCACAGAGATGTCCTGGCCTCTCTGCTGGTACTCTTCCATACTTTTAAGTGCCTTGACTGACAAACACGGTGCTGTTGGAGGCCACGGTTTAGATGCGCGCGCGTCTGGAGAAACGTCTGCATACACGGCCGAGTTGACAGCGCTGTTGAAGGAAGAGTGCGTGAAAAGAGTGAGGCCAGGCTTTGAGTAGGGGTGTGTGCTGAGTCTATGGACACAGCTGCCGTTTGCTTCGACTTAGTTAGATCCAGCTGTTTAAATGGTTCAGAATGGAAAATGTGAACTAGGAAACCGGTGACTGATTGCCATCTCGTCCTTCGGGACTGTCGATCCCTAATTAACTAGGCCTACACTCATGGCCTTGGAGGTAATCAGGTGTGTGGCAGATTTAAACCTGTGCCACATCAGACATGCCTTTCGTAGCAGCTGCTGGGGTTGAGAGCTGAGGGCGGCATCATTTCAATTGTGAATGTAGCAACGTTTCTTCCTTGACGAAAAACATAACCAGAAAAATAAAAGCATGATATTGTTGACCCTGGTGCAGTGTCTTGCTCTTACAGAAAATTGAAGGCAGCATGTAGATGAGGATGGAGAGTTGGTGGAGAGGTGAGGGAAAAGACAGGGAGAGGTGGTGAACGGGTGATGGACAGGTAGAGGAAAGGTAAGGGTGAGTTGGGGGAGAGGCAGTGGAGAGGTGATGGACGGCAGGAGAGAAGGTGAGGTGTAATAGGTGGAGAGGCAAGGGATAGCTGGTGGACAAGGTGATGGAGCGGTAAGGGACAAATGGTGAAAAGGTACAAAAGAGGTGGCGTAGATATGGATGCAAACCATGACATTAACCTACCACTCCCAGAGGGACTTGTAATTATGAGATGAAATAAGGTGCACTGAAGGCACACGCTGGATCGGCCCACAGACCACAGATATTCCCAGTGAATATTGACTCAGTAAATAGTGCCAAGCAGAAGCTCTCTCCAGGCTTCTAAAACGCACGCTCTTCCAGAGGCCCGTCACAGCTGGTTTCCGTCACAGGTATTCAAAGGAACCACTGTACCTGGGTCAGGAACAGAAGCAGCTGTGCATCAGGTGTCTAAATGCCTCCTTTTGTGTTTTTATAAAGGGTAAAATATGTATGAAAACCCCTTTTTTTGCCAGCTGAGGTCTCAGAGAGGGTGATCGGTTCTTGATGTGTCTTTACATGCCAAATACGTCTTTGCTCTCATTGAAAACAGAACTCTGATTGACAGTCCCACATTAGACATGAATTTTGAAATAAAATGTGGCCATTCATGCCACAGTGAACACTGAAGAAGGCTAATTACTATTTGACTATTTTTCCATTGGAGTCAGGGAGTTCAATTTGTTCTGAGAAAGCTTGACCTAGTTGCATGTGAAGAATGTATTTTCTGTAATATGTCTGTCCCAACTTATACTATTTGCACATAGATAGATAGATAGATAGATAGACAGACAGTGCACTATCTATCTATCTTTCTATCTATCTATCTATCTATCTATCTATCTATCTATCTTTCTTTCTTTCTTTCTTTTGGGAGCCCAGTATATATGTATAGGTAGACTGACTTCCCAAAAAGGGATATACAGCACATGAGGGATAGTATATCACTACTGCATTATCTCTGAAACCTTTTGGGAGCTAAGAAATTTGTGTTGTGGATCAGGAAGGTTGCAGTTTTGCATTTAAATCATTAAGGACAGCCCCGCTGAAGCTGTAAGTGTTTAAAGGTCACGACCTGTGCTTTGCACGCAGTAAAACAGTCTACCAAGAGCGGAGAGTATAAATCAAACCTGTAGGTAAATTCTGATCTACGGCACATTTCCGCAGTTCCAGGTACACCTCTTTTCACGTTCCACATGTGGCACATTTGAAGTAGCAGCTGGGAGCGACGCTGGCCATTTTTCACGGCGCGCCGGAGGTAAAACTGTTTCCGTTTTCACCTGAGCTGCCCACCGCATCTCATTTGCATCATTTTACAGTACTGCTCCAGGAAGGTCCTGCATATAAAATTATTTTATGCCTTCAGTACATACCTTGATGTGACAGTACAGTTGTGTTTTCTTTGTCATGCTGGTCAGCATAGTGAGCCCTGGTTCTCAGAAATTTTAGGAAATGGTTTTCTGTGCTGTCACTCATCATTGTCAAGTGGCTTTATCAGAGTAACCTAAAACATCTTCATGTTGAATGGATGTGATTAGTCTGTCCCAGGAAGATTTATTTTTCCTATTTTGTAAATGTAAATTTAAAAATATATTTAGATTTATTAAACAACATATTTCATATTATGGTATATTGTAAAATAACAACCTTGTCAGTCATTGTATTAATGTGAATGCTTGTATTTACAACATATTTACAAACTCAAGCAGGGAAAATAAATACATTGTATGAAATGGTTATATTTAGATCTGTAGAAAAGCCAAAAGCTAACAAATAAAAACAATACAACTAAGCTCTCAATTTGGTGCAGATGTCTATATGTTTTTCCACTACTTAGGTTTCAGAGGCAAATTATTTGTGACTGTTTCACTGTTAATCTCACAAAATAAAGAACAGGTCATGACAGGACAGCTGCTTTTCCTTCTGGTTCTCAATAGGTGTGAAAAAGTTTGCCTCAAATGCAAACGTTTTCATTGGAATTCTTTTCTTTCCCCCAGAAGTTAAAAATGTCAGTCAGACCACAGACAAATACTGGACAGTTGGTTTTAATAATGGTTTCTTACCTAATGTGCCTTACAAGTGTTATTCAGTGAGGTTCTTTTACAAAGGTTTTAGGGTGG
The DNA here is from genome assembly GCA_025773905.1 of Chitala chitala. Lineage (NCBI taxonomy): Eukaryota > Metazoa > Chordata > Actinopteri > Osteoglossiformes > Notopteridae > Chitala > Chitala chitala. Next base: position 4,396,308 of record JABJVR010000095.1, on the reverse strand, counting down.
TAAATTGTGTGTCTTGATGCTGAAATTGTGTAATGACAAGAATTATACACCAATATAATTTTGTTTTACACTTTATTTAAGCTGGACCTGGTAAAACAAGTTCATCCTTGATAACCTTACACAGTTACATGGATTTTCCCCCATTGCTGTTATTTCATTGGTCCATGATGCAAAATAAATTTGCATATCAACTGTCTCAGATGGCAGTCAGAAAGGTTAATCTTTAGCATGCATTGTTCAACATAAGGAAATGGGTTTTTGATATTATGGGGTGATGAAAAGTTACCTGTTTTGCTTTACTGAGTAATTCTCCTCAGTGGTTTCTTCTCAGGAAACCAGTGTTCTTTGCGGCTGCTTTCACTCTGGGCTCCTTGTGTTAGAACATTATGCTGAAAGCTCCGCAAAATTCTGCTGGACTCTGGGTCTTTCATATATTCCTACATTAGAGGGTTGCCTCTGCTCTTTTCTGTACAAAAACTGTAAAACACAAAACATCTCATGTCCCAAACTTTGCTGCCCGTGTCCTTTCATATCAAGGTAAACACACAGGTGTCTTCACGCTGCACGTTTATTCGGCCCATTCCTATAAATGGTACGGGGTGGACCCTGCCTTATGATATCTGTTTCCTGGAAAAAACTACCAGCTCCTTGTGAACTTAGGCAGGACAATTGGCTCTTGACATAAATGAATCAGAAGTTTTTTATATGTGTACCTGTGTGGTCTGCTCATCAGGGCTTAAAACCCTTCTGAAAACAATCGATCAATTTGATTACTATAAATGGTTTGCTCATGTTTATTTCTTTGATCGTTTCTAAATCACCAGCCTAGGCGCTGTTGAAATGACTAATTTTCACCCTGTGTTCTACGTGTTTACGAGTTTGCTTGCTTGTCAAATCAACTGAGCTTCTAGCGACTCTTTGCAAACACGCCCTTTGCTTTTTCTCGCAGGTCTGCATTGCGCAAGCCTCCTCGCAGCTGCCAGGACTGGCACACAAACAATGCCCACACCTGAGCCATGTCTGCACTGTTTACCCTGGATAAGAAGTTAATCTTTCATCAAGCCCAGGTGACAGCAGTGCCGAGGCCTGATTGTGTGCATTGTCAAAGCAGCCTTCTTTACAATGTGCCATCAGCAGGCGTGCCATCAGCCTCTGATAATTAATCGGGCCATTCTGTCAGCACGTTATTGAGTTGATAACAGAACTGTTTTTTAAATAGAGCAGCAATCATAGCGAGTGACAGTATAACCTGTGGGCCTAAATTTCTAACTGGGGTCTAATGCAATGGGAATTGGTAACTTGTAGTTTTGATCAGCCTGTTCAATATGGATGTATGTTGTAGGGCACAACACAAAGAATCTGACCTTAACCGGTCACAGCGAGTGACTGCTCATGGCCAATACAGAAAGGACACAAGTGGATGTGAAATCCCTCCTTAAAAACATCTTGGGTGTGCTGATATTTGATATGGCTCTGCATCAGTCTAAGAATGTCAATGAAAACAAATCCTATGGGAAAAATTAAAGAAAAAAAATGACTACATTCAACATCAAATTATCTTATGATTACAAGAGTTTTTATTGTTATTGAGTACATATACATGTTATAGCAAATTTGGTTCTCTTAATTCAACCCATTCCCCTTGTGTCAGCTATTTTTCAACACCTAAGGAACTAGCGCTGAGTGTCTTGTTCAGGGACTCACCTGGTGAATGGGGGAGGGATTGAGCCCGGAGACTTCTGCTTTCCAGCCACATGTTCTACTCAACAAGCCACAGGCTGCCATTTAAAATGTCAGACAATCACCAAGGCAACACATTTCCACTTAGACATTTTCCTGGTATGCAAACTGATCTCTTGTGTCTAAAAGTGTATAAAACCTTAATTTCGCAAATATTCCATATTTTATCTAACAATTTACGCTGAGTCAATCTCAAACAATTATTCGAATTTTTGTACGTCTGTGTATGCACTGAATTTTTAAACACAGAAATTATTCAACAGACACAAGTGACATTGAGGCAGACTAGGTCTATATACAAAGAGTTTATGGAATATTTTTTTAAAACTACAGCAAACTATCACAATAGCCAAATGGAAAAATAAACAAAAATTGTGCTTTTAGTTAAAATTGCTGTTTTAGTTTTGTCTCAGATGGTAATTTATTTCATAGTGTTCACCAAATTCAGCAATGCTGTATAATTATTTGCCAGAAAATGTGCTAAATTTGATATACAATGAATGACAGTCACTGTAAAACCGATACCTAATAAAGCAATTAAAAGAAATGAATCAATATCATTGAATATCACTGGCATGTAAAGTGAACTCTGGGCTTTATTTGATTTTATGCCATACCTTTATGGAGGAAAATCTTTACATTGCAGCAGTTTCCTTTCATACTGTCGGTTGTAACTTCTTCTTAATCAATCAGTGTAGCACAGTGTGTTACGGATTGTTCCTTGTAGAATAGGTGTAGTTTCTACTCTTGGTATAAATGCTACAAAAGTGTAAATGTGTACATACAGATCTAACTGGACCTTGTCATTTGCATTTCACTTCAAACGCTGAATATTTACGTTCCTGCATGGCAAATGCTGGTTCCTGGACATTATCCTATACAGTATAAAAAACCGAAATGAGCATGGATGTAATAACATAAGAAATATATTTATTTGACATCTGGGAGATGTTATTATCCAGAATAAATATGCTCTTTTTGGTAAAACTTGCACCAAGTCCAATGTATACTATACAGCCTGCTACATATGGCAGTTGTAACATGTGGCAACCATTTTTTTTTTTTTTTGGCTTTTGTCTAAATTACAAGTTAAGGTACATCTTTACTGACTTTTTTGTTTCTTTTAAAATGCTGACATACACCAGCACAAATACTATGCAGGTGGATGAACCACCTACAAGTCATTACATCTCTTACTCAATGCATTGCTTTCTTCTTGAAGGGGGCATGTTATAGCTGGGATATGTTCTTTTTGGCTTTTTGTCTTCTTGAAGCCTGAGGCAATCTGCATCTGATATCTGGCGATGACATCACCGCGTCGCCGCAGTGATTGGTGTCGGGCCGGTCTCCCCGCTATCCTGAATTATTTACGGCCCGCGGTCTGCCGCCCTTTTATGTCCTGCCACAGATAGCTTCCCTGAGCACCTGCTTATCTGACGCTGCGCGGCGGAATCTCCGTTCGTTCGCTGGCGGACATCAGGATGTTGTTATTCCTGCAACTCCAATTCATGGGCATCATTCGTCAGAATGACACATGATATGTGCGCTTGCATGTGTGCAACGAGTTATCCGGCCTTCTTGTACAAAGAAAACGAACCTTTCTCTCCCCGTGCTCGCGATTTTTTTTAAATGAACACCTGCTGCATCTTAGGTTGTGTTTTATGGCAGTTTATAATAGTGTGGGTTTTGTGCCCGTTTCTGTGTACTACGTTGCTAAATATGACCAAGGGTACAACTATGCGATTTCTTTGTACGCGTGTCATGTTTTATGGTAGTTTACATTCCGAATTAAAACGTTACTTCGCCTGGCAGATTTACTTGTCTGTGGACAAGTTAAACTGAATATAAATTAGTTAACCTGTTTTCCACGTTTCAACAAAAGAAGGCGGTATTTTTGCCATTTATCACGGGGCAGGAGCGTGGATCGTGCCCGGGCTTCAAATGGCTGCGGATCTGTCCCACTTCAGGGTGTAGTAAAGAGCCAAAAATAATATATGTGCAGCAGTGGGGTAATTACTGTGATATCAATCACGAAACACTGTAGTGAGAAGTCGAAAAGCTGAATTCGCCTAAAGCAAAAGAGGGAACGGTGCGTAATGGATATTCTGGTATGTAAACTGAAATGGACCACCACGTCGCTGACGTTTGCAGATGTGTCTCGACTGCAAATGCTGCGAGTGAACCTTACAGCCCCGGCGTGTGAACATAATGCGTTTACTCATCGTGCGGCTGCCATCCCTTCACATGCTCAGTGCTTCCTACACATTAACCTGTAGCCCGTCCATGCTTTGCATGGTTTAACTTTCGTCGATCACAATATAAAAGCACAAGCTGCCTAGTTAATGTCATGCGTGCATGTGCGTGATCTGATATAGTAATCTGGCGGATTAATTGTTTATAAGACATATTAAAACGTTCTTAAGTATTTCAAACTGAAGCCGCACAGTCGCTAAGAAACACACCACGTTAAAGCAAGCCTTGGAAATTAAGTCTCCTCTGGGCCAGGACCAGGTGCCTTAAGGAATGTTATTTTTTTCCCCTATGTCTTTTTCACAGAGACATACACGCGTCAGTTGCGGAGTGAGGGTTGATAGCCTTTTGAGTGCGCTATACCACTCGATCAAAGCAGTCTGCTCTTTCCTCCTGTGCTCAGAGGAATAACTGAAGCACATTCCTTGGAATGTTCTCTGTTTTATCAGTACAGCTCACATGTGATGTATTGCACCTGAATAAATAACGTAAAGTCTCTCTTATTTAGGTCAGCGCTGAAGCATTGGGTAACCTTTTCCTTTTTATGGATCTATTTGCCCCAGTCTCGTGTACTGTACTCCTAAATTACACCGTACTGCCTACGTGCATACTTAAACTTGCCCAAGTCAGTACATATTTTTATCTTATTGTAATGCAGAATAGCAGGTGTTCGTGAAACCTGCCAAATATGCAGATAACTTTGAAAGAGAATATTTTTGACGTAATGTGGTATGAAACTGATATATTGGGATGTCATGCAATATAATGAATTCACAAAATTCGATTAATCTTCTTATCTGACAAAGCAAATAAATGTGGTAGTAAATCAAATGACAGATGATTTATCACTTAACTGGTGTTATATATCCTAGCTGTCTGTTCTGTTTGTCTGATTGTGTGATGAGTACATAAATATTGGCAGATTTGATTGTATGTGCCGCGTAAATTACATTTTAAAGCTGCATAATGTCAACGCAAAATGTAAATCAATTAAATATGTTCTTACTTTAATGCTTTTTCAGAGTATAAAATTTGTAATGTTTTTTTTTTGGCGGGGGGCGGTGGTAGGACAAACTTTTCTTTTTACTGCACAATAGTCGAAGACGGATGCAATGTTGTTTGCACTCCTGGAAATCGGCGGTATTCAGCGGTATAACATTTTCTCGGATCTAAAATATACAGCCGTTTTATTTTGAATTGACTCGGTCGTTGTCAAAATACACACGACCTGGAATTTTAGGATGAGTGGGCATATATGAATTTCCTATTTCCACAATTAGAGAATGTTATGATAAACAGGAACTCCATTGTAAAACACTTAGTAAAGGTAGTACAAACAAATATGTCCCTGCCAGATTGTCTGTGAAACTGATATCGTAAGTCTACAAAAAAAAAAAAAAAAACACGTCACGTTTTTAATCGCATACATAGTCCTTCATTCCGCAACTTGTCCATAGGAACTGCCTCCGTTCTTTCCTTTGGCCATTGTAATGTTGTTTTTAATATTCCAATACAGTGTTTTTAAAGGATCACAGATGTACAACCTAAAAATCAACACATTCTGGGGTAAAAAACGTGCTTTGTTTTACAGTGAAGCACAAATGTTTTTCTAATTAATTTTTATATTTTATTCACGTTCATATTTTTGTCCAACTTCTTGAGATAAGTTATATATTTTATTATTTGGATTTTTGGACTTTGAATATTTATCATACATCTTTTGTGATTTTTCAGAGGCTAACAATTTTCACTTAAAAGATGTGTTATATAAAATTTTAAAATAGTTTGTAAAAATATTTAAACTGTTTTACAAATGATCAAACGGGAAGTTTACAGAACAAAATAATACATAACATTTAATAAACGTATTTTGAACTTGCAAAGAATTTTAAATTTCAAAGAAAATACACCAATAAATACAGTAAATTATACATTAATCATTAAACATTGTATTATTATGAGAAACTAATACAAAACCAGGTAAACAAGCTTAAGATTTTGAAATATAAAATTTTGTGACCTTTTACATCTTTGTGAGACTTCGACTTGAAGTATATATAAGAACCTTGTATGGGCTATAATTTTTATACTTATTTAAATTTTAACTTCACAAAGCAAAACTTTCACATGGTACACTTGTGCAGCTATGTGTACCGGCATGAACGTGTGCTAGGGAAAGCTTTTAAGTATGGGATTTTTCCACTATTCATAGTAGATATGCAGGATACACTAACTGTGCCTGACCATAATTAGGGGTCTCATAGCGGGCTGAGGGAGAGCTTCTCAGTGGACCAGCGGGCCAACAAAAACAGAATCGTGTTTGAACACCTTTTTCCACTGGAAGGGAGTAAACAGATGTTTAATCAAGATCTTAAAACGAATTATTCCATTAAAGCTCATGGCATTCATTTGTCTTCATAGCCAGCTGTGTGGTGGCTTATGTCATCTGCTTTGATCTCTAATTTGAGACACTAACATGGCAATGCAAGTGTTTCTTCTTCAAAGCAGCCCCAGATAATGCCGTCCCTGGCCTGCCTGTGACGTAGCACCCCAAACCGTTGCTCCGACACCTCCTGAAGTGCTCTGTCCCGTATCTCTCCTCCTTCGTGGAAATTGTGAGCCGTTCGCTTTCCAAACACTCATAAACATCACACTCTATCTAAAGAGGAACTGTGAAACAGCAGAGCGCCTGTAAGAGCGGCCCTCTGAAATGTGGGGACAACAATATTTGGCTTGGAAGAATTCCCAGTGATGGGGCTGCTGATCCCAGAAGCTCCTCTTCTGTCAGGTGTCATGGGGAAGTTCTTCGCTTAGAAAAATAATAATACAGTATGTTTATGCCTTGGGACCATCATAATGGAAAGAGTACTTGTAGTGACTTATAAACAATATGCAGCAAATCGCAATTTATTTTTTCAGCAACGGGACCATTCAGCAAAAATGCAATAAAGTACAGCATGCTGTAATATTGCAAAGATTTTATAAATAGCCTGTGTAAATAAACGGGGACCCTGCAAATATATGGTCCTTGCTGGTAGCTTATCCAAATAATTTATTAACATTGAAATGTTACACCCTTCAAACTACAGTAAGCATGTAACCAAGAGAAACAGTCAAGGTCCTCCAGCTACATTAAAGCTTGGACATGTAGATATGTCAGAATACATCACAGTACTAACTGTAAAGCGTGTACATTTTCGTAAAAGTGTTATTTTTTATTTTGTGCCGATCTTTACATCACAATATGCAATTTCTCACAATACAAGTAGGTCACTTATTTGCTGCCTTGGGGTGGTTTTTAGTATTACATGCATTTTTTTATTAGTTTTGTTTTGGTTTGTATTATTTTCTGTGTGATGTATTAAGCAGTCACTTGCTCAGGCTGGCTTTGCAGCTCAGGTCTGTATGCCATAAACCATTCATTAAAAAGGCCATCCGAGTAGATTTACGACGACGGGCTGTAAACTGGCTTTCAAATGACAGGGAGTGACAGTACTTCTGTTCTGTGTCCTCGTACTCTGGCCGTCAGTGTGTTGCGCAGCTTTCACTGGCAGGACATGTGACACGTTCCACAAACATATCCACTACACTTTACCCTCACTTTAACAGACCATTCTTCTCCCCACATTTATCCTCACCTTAATTAATATTGCAGCCATTTGCAGTTCCGTTCAATAGCTTATGGCTTCCAAACGTCTGTTGTTTGTAAAAGTCCTTTTTGAAATTAAATACATTTTATTCATTTGACAAACACCAAAAACTCTCGTCTAGAATAACCTAACCGGACCATTGCAAAGAACCAAAAGAAGTCCTTTTTAATACATTTGCTGATACAGGAAAAACAGCATCAACATTTACAGATTATATACATTGCTTTGTAAATAAGACAATACCTATATACTGCACAGTATAAAGCCTGACTTGACTGATGTTTTAATAACCATCAATCCATCCATCCATCCATCCATCCATTCTCGCACAAGACTAAACCTTAACTCTTAAGTACTGGAATTACATATTTACAGCTATTGAAGCATTATACGATGACTGACACTTGTGCAGATATTTTATTCACTGTGCATAAAATTATGCAGTGGCCATGATGCAACAGGGACGGCCCAGTCTATGGTTGAATTAGAGTTCTTTTTTACTCATCATTGTTCACTCTCTTCTGGTGTTTATGATGAACAACATCATTCGATGGCATCCAGTGACCAGCGAGAGGGAGGAGCAGGCTGGTGGTAAAACCTGCGGTCCCAGTGTATGTGAGCAAAGCTCCTTACCACTTCCTGACAAGGAAAAATCTTTTATTTATTATCATTTCTTTGTAAACTCTTGCCTCCCGCATGTGTTGCATTTAAAGACAGACAGATACATATGCATGGACTGTACAGCCATCTGTTTCTGCCTGAGCACAGCCCAAGTGCAGGAAATGCCTGCCCGCGTGTGCGTGTGCGTTTGTGTGTGTGCGTGTGTTTTGACACAAGTGTGGGTTTTCCATGTGGGTTACAGTTGGATGCTGCAGGCTGATCCCTTCATACCTTCTTTACTCACTGGCATTTCATTTTGCTGGCTTGACCATGAAGATTGAAGACACTTTTTTAAATTAACTGAATAATAAAACTCTAAATAAATAAATTATTGTCTTAGTATTTGTGTGGGGAAAGTCAAGGAGCTCTGCTGATAGGGTATGTTATTGTGATGGGTGGAATACGTAATATTGACAAGCAGGAATAATTTTAGTTATTTTCAGATACGAGTTTGAGGGAGAACTGAGTTAATATTGTGTATTTTGCAGAACTGTTGGTGCTTGTATGCTGTTAATTGTGTCATAACACTGCATGGAAAGACCATGCCAATATTACAAACAAAGCATATGTGTGTTTTCAAGTCCCCCACAAAAGAAATACTTGTTTTTTCACCATTTATCTTTGTTTTAATTTTATTTATTAAATGATTGCTTCCCACTGTGTTCTTAGTAGGTTTTTTTAACTTATATCACTCATGTGTTTTAGTTTGTACAACCTTAATAGTATACATTATTAAAATATAGTGGATATTTTTTATATATAAGGGCAGAACACCTGGTAAAATGCAATTCGTGATTCATCAAAGTTCCTGTTAATTTTTTTTTTTTTTTTTAGCCATGCATGGTAATGCTTAAAATATAAATACAAGGCAGGCTACATCATATCTCAATGATACAGCCCTTGGATATAAATCAAAAATTTCTAGATAGAAAATTATCACAGGTGTTTAAAAGAATTCGCACAGTGTTTCAGACACAGTAAATCATGTGGTATCTTCTAAGTGGCAAACATTTGTGTGTACAATTATACCTTTGTGTTAACTATATATATAACAGTTAAAAGGTATGTTTATTCATTTCGATAAGTTACCTGTTACTGTTTGCTTTCTGGTAAAATAGTTCTTGTCACCATCTAACTGTGTTTGTGGTAGTTGTGTTATAGGTCAGACTTTAAAGAGTCAACAATGGTTGGAAAAGAGTGGGTAAAAAAAAAAAAACTTTGTGTGCCAAGATAACCTGGCCTTAACATCTGCAAAGTCGTGATTCAATGAAAGAGCAGAGTTATTGACGAATTGCAAAATTCTGCAGTAGCCCACACTGCTGTCAGTACAACTCAAGAAAACAAATGGAAGTACTTAAAATTTAATGCTTTAACCAGTGACATCTAAAGAGGGCACTGTTTAAAGCATTAAATCTTAATGTTTGATCTACATCATAAAGTATCTTGACCTGTTACGTGCTTGTGAGTGCGCAAGTGTGTGTGTGTGTGTGTGTGTGTGTCTGTGTGTGTGCGCGTGTGCATGCATGTTTCCACACAGTCTGAGCCAAGTTCAGGAGAGAGGTGGAAAAGCCATATGATAGACCATCATTATTAGGTCTTTCTAAAAGCACAGGAAGCCGCCATATATGTGAACAGAATGACTGGATCTGAGAAACATTTTTGCTAGCCTTTATGTTTCCCTTGAAGCTGTTTAATATGGTTCACTTTGCACTAATTTCTAAGGGAGGGACCAGAAAAGAGGAAGAGATTCCTTATCTAAACAAAGAAGGATAATTGCTGTTTCCTCTTTCTCTCACTGATAAAGAGTAACTACGGGAGGCAACCGGAGACTCTCCATGCCTTTACATTTGTTCCACTCTGTGATGTTTGCTGGAAGGATAGAAAACAGATGTATGCTGTTTTCTGACTACAAAAATAAAGAAGGGGGAAAATCCGACAAGAAAATAATAATAATAATAATATTAAAAACAAAGACAAATGTGCTGGTGAATTGGTTTGGGCTGAGGTTGCGCTGAAACGAGAGACCTTGTTTCACGCTCAAACATGCATTAAAAAGAGCATACAACTTTGCACAAGGCCTGTCCATAAACCTGAATTTTGACTGTCTTTTCACTTGCGCTGTTGCTTTGCAGGTCGGAACCCACTTAAGTGCTTAAATAGCGCAACCACTTGCAGTTTAAAATTGTTTACATTCTTTGTCAGATTTCAGCCTTAGTTGTCTTTTCATTTCTAACAGAGGGGGATTTTTGGGGGGTTTCGTTCAAAAAGTAGAAACACGTTATAATTTCAAGCCGTGTTCTTTTAGGTCAAAAGAATTAACCTCACCTGGTGCTCATAGTTAGAGTGGTTGCGGACGTGGCAGAAAGTGTGTGATTTGGAATTTTCTGATTGGTCATTGTTACAAATGAACCTTTTTCTTAGGTGGCTCTTTGCACAGGTAAACTTCTCACTTGACCACGAGCCTTTATTTGCCATTTATTGGGTGCATAAGATGAGGAAATGGTGAGAAACTTGTAGAACTATCAGTTATAAACACAGGAACAGTAATGTGTGTAAAGTTAAAGCCAAACTGAATCACTGTTGTACCGATATATTACGGAAATGCATTTAAGAAAGAAAACAAAGATTTGAGTACCTGTAGAACACATATATTGTACTATATATTATCATTAATTTGAGAACTATATGCAATGACAGACTTTGCATATATAAAAAATAATAAAAGACACGTGCTTTTATTAAGCATTCATAAATTCAGCTCTAGCAGTCAGTTGTGTTAAAGCCCATATACTAAAAAGCAATAACTTACTTCCTGCTTCATCCTGAATGCAGGCCATATTTTTGTGTTGCTTTATATAGTTCTTCAAAGGTCTAATCATGACGTTTTTCTGTGCAGTGTTTATTTTTGTCAGTGTAACCCTTAATGATCAAACTAAGAGTAAAGCTTTCAGTGGTCTTTAATTTGTTACATACTTTTTGACCACTTGAATTACTGCCTTTACTTAGCTTCCCTCAAAATAATACCACATTTTAAAACACGAAGCAATTTCCATTCATGTAAGTCGTCGCATTTTCCTTCCCGCCGCAGAGATCACGCACCGGCGGGCGATGGGATGTTTTAGCGCTCACAGGACTGTCGTGATTAAAAACACGCTGAGAACGAAGAGCCGACACCGACATAATAGCAATGCCTCCTGGCAGTGGAATAGTGTTATTAAAAGTCACTTAGCCAGGAGAGATAAGCCCTGTACGCTCCCAAAAACTAAGCCGTAACATTTACAGTCTTGAGTTGTGTGCTATGTGTTGCTAAAACAAATAGTAAACAAATTATATAAAACCAAGCGGAGGTGTAAGGGCAAAGTGGGCATACATTTACTATGCTCCATAGCTACTTTTATTTAACGCAAAAATAAATAGGGATAAAATACCGTTTCGTGTCTTCATTCTGGGTGGTCAGTTTGGGCCAACACCTGCGCTGTCACAACTGAGTGGAGCTCAGATAACAGATTTGGCCAGGTGTGATTATTTCAGTGCCTTTTTCAGTGACTGCCACAGCCAGATCATATATTAGAGTGGGACAGCAACAATGCGCATCAAAGTGTTAATTCAAGAAAAGGAATTTAACCCTTTTTTAAGTAATCAGTTTTTTTTTATTTTTAAACAAAATGGGAATAAAACAGCAATTTGTGTGTAATAGAAATCTTTTATTTTCCTAATTATCAATGCTTAATAGAGCTGTTGTTCAGAAGATAGTTTTACACCTTTATCCACATTTACATTCTTATGGGTTCAGATGTAACTCTGGGCTGTGTGTGTGTGTGTGTGTGTGTGTGTGTGTGTATGTTGGTGGGTATGTGTGTGTGTGTGTGTGTGTGTGTGTGTGCGCGTGTGCACACGTGCTTTCCCTGTACACACATGGGTGGATTCTGGACGCTCCAGTCTCCTCCCACAAACTGAAGACACAGCTCAGCTGGCAAGTTTTAAACTGCCTCTGCGAGGCGTGTGGGTTTAAAAACGATCACGTCATCAAGGCTTCTCTGCCATAGCTGCAGACCAACCACCTCACATTTTATTTCTTTCCACGCGCCATTATACAAAGCACTTACCTTACCTAAAAAGCCATACTATATCCTATCCGTTGTCACTGCGTTAATGTATGCTACATCTTTATTTGGAAGGCACCATCAAAATCCCCACCACCAAGCTCCTTAGCGATGACACCAGTTTCCTTTTAAACCATAAATAATGCATGCTGTATACAGCATGTACACTACTTTCCAGATAATATACAGTAAGAATGATGTGCTGTTCCATACCATGAAAATCAGATTTTAACAAAGAAGGATGGATATGAATGGATGGGATAAAGCAGAGGTTTATTCCCATCATGTCACACCTGAGCCTCAAAGTCCTTCCTGCCACATCATGTTTACGTAGAGACAACATTTGCAGCATAAATCTGTGCATGATTACTATAGTAATCTCAGTTTAAATGTACCTGTGCCTATTTTTTTTTTACACATGATAGATTTCTGTGCAATCTTCAGTATGTTCCAGTATAACGGTCTTAGTTATTCATCATGTCTACATGCTTTCCACTTGCTGGATGTTGTTATAAATGTAAAACGGACCTAGATGTAATTATCTTTTTTCACCCAATTCAGAATAGTTTCTAATATGTCAAGAAATATATATAATATTTTCATACTGTAATTACTGTGCATTTAGGTTTTTTGTAGAGCTCTTTTGTCATTATACAAATTCAGTAGAGTTCACCATGCACACACACACACACACACACACACACACACACACTTCTTTATATGTGTTTACACTTTGTCTTTCAATTTAACACTAATACATAAAACTTAATCAGTGGGACACTGGTGTTAAATGTGCATCAAAGCTATAGAAATGCCACAAAAGATTTTTTTTTTGTTTTTATCATCAAAGTTCACCCATTGGGAAATCATCACCACGACAAATTGTTGTTTCCTATGGGATGCAACCTAAAACCCCTCTCACCCCAGTGTTTGCTGTTCACCGCACCCCTAACATAAGCTGTTCATTGTCACAGCAGTGCCATGCATAATTTTTTTTTATCAACAAAACTCTCAGGGATCCATCTGGGGACCTATATCAAAGCGGCACAGTGAACATTACGCATTCCTCTAGGCAAACAAAAGCCAATGTCAAAAAAAGGTCTGTTTTGTTTCACGCGCCATGTGGAATGCCGTGGAGATACTGTAACAACAGTGGAAATGTTGTTGTTCTTTAGGTTATCTGTTAAGGACACTCCTCCTAACCCTAATCAAAAAAAAAAAACATATTAATGTCTGGGAAGTACAAAAACTTGCAGCAAAATGCTCAGATTCAGACCATTAGCATAATTATTAGCTTTTGATGTTTGATGTTGGCATATTGTGATTTTGTTATCAAAGTATTTTCCATTTGTAATCTTAAACATACAAACAAATACATAAACTTGCTGTTGTCACATTAATGGCACCAAGAAGATCTGTTTTTGTTGTCTAGATATGCCTGAGTTTCAACCAATTACATTAAATGTGTTACACTAAAGGTCTTCTTTTGATTTCGTTCCAACCATGGTTTCTGTAGAGTGACTTTGTTCAATGAACATGCTTCAGATGAAGCTCATAAGATATTTGTGCTGGTGAACATACAATAAAGAGTGGACTTTCATGGTGTGGTGGATCAAGAGCTCTCTGAATCTGATGTGTTTGGAAAAGGTTAAACACCTTCATGTTCATTCCTGTTGACTGTGGTGGGATCTTTGAATGATATGGGCAGAAGTCACAGCACAGCCTTTATAGTTCGACATGCATCTGGAAGGGACTTCTGTACTGTATACAGGTGCAATTTGAAGAAATAATTCTTTTGATGATGGTGTTTAACTGCCGGAAACAAAGATAGAGAACCCAAACGTTTGCAGTCATTTGATGTAAAAAAAAAAACTGATAGTATCTATGTGATTTACTATTTATCATGCCCTGCATAACCATTGTTGCTTTTATACTGATTTAATTTTAGGGTTAAAAATATTTTCACAACAAAAGTTCCTATGGGATTACAGTAAACGTGTTGTATTCTTTGAACAGTGGAGATTTTAGTAGTTTGATAATTTGGTTATCAGACAGGTTCCCCTGGCAGCAATTTAGACCATTAAGGTAAAAAGCACAACTTTTAAAATTGTACTGGAAAATCATGTTTATCATGTCCCACAGTTGAGTGGCAAAAATGTGACCAAAAATGAAAGCATGTAATTGTGTTCTGTACTTTAATAATAATTTATGTAACAGTTGATCTTGCAGAGTATAATTGTACAAAGACTGCTGTTTATTGAAATGGTAACTTGGTTGACTTGCTGAGATCAGAATACGTTTAGATGCAGAAACCGTACTCCACCCACCAATGTTATGAAAGCTTTGTGTAGTTTCTGGTTTTCAATCTTGAAGCAAAACCAAATGCTGTTGTCATGAACAAGAATGCTGTTTCGCACACAGAGGAAATGGAAGGTAACAATTCCTACGTGCTGGGATGTAATCGCTGTGCGTTCAGAACTTTGTTTTCAGCCACACCACCCCGCAGACTCTGGATCAGTGCTGGATTTGGCACGATGTGCTGCCTGCAAGCCGTAAATGCCGCAGCTCTTGAAAAAAGTAGACTCCTTTGTTTCTAGATGTAGCTCTCTTGGGGGACAGAGCGGTCGCATCGTTAACCCATGGTATAACTCTGGACTGTTGAACCCAGGCTTGTGGGATTATTGGAGATTTGTAGATTTATGTAGCACAGTGCAGAAGTCAGTGGAGAAAAAGTAAGACTACCAGTGGGTCTCACCTCTGCCTGTACCCCATTGTAGGGTGGCAAGGGCGTTGCTTAGATCCCCGTTTGATCTGGAAGAAGGGTACAAAGATGACATAACCAAATCAGTCAGTGTCATTGGAGGCGTCTTAACC
Organism: Chitala chitala; assembly: GCA_025773905.1. Classification (NCBI taxonomy): domain Eukaryota; kingdom Metazoa; phylum Chordata; class Actinopteri; order Osteoglossiformes; family Notopteridae; genus Chitala; species Chitala chitala. The sequence goes on along the minus strand of JABJVR010000095.1, from coordinate 4,381,031 downwards.
ACCATTAAAGACGAAAACACTTTCCAGATGTTCAGTCAGCAAACAACCGACATGCTTGCGCCAGGAAAAACATCCGGAAGCCTTACCACAAACTGATTTAAAAATTGAGGCTTAATAAATTCAAAACCCACAGACAACAAACAAGTAACTTCATGTCTTCACAACCCTCCATGTCCTAATAATAGAAGCTCTGCACTGACACCACTTATAATTTACATTATTTAAATATCTCGTGCTTTTCATTTTCATGTGCTAGCCATGCTAATAAAAGACATAAATTTTAATAATTAACACAATGTAAGTGATATGGATACTAAACAGTCTCCAATGCTCATAATTAACAAATGAATCATTTTGTCCAAGTGGTAATACTAGAAACCATTAATGTTCTGTTTTACTTACAACTTTGAGTTACATGCCTTTAACGTCTTTTCTGTACCTATTTATACTTCGGACAGAGAAAATGCTACTACTAAACTCATATAAGAGAAGAAACACATTAAAACTGTGAAATGTTACAGTTTAACGTTACATGCACCACGAACGTCTCGCAATTGACGAGCCTCTACTGTATTAGTCTAGTTATTAGGAGACGTTTTCTCTAAACTTTAGAACACAGGAGCAGCAAATAATAATAATAATAATAATAATAATAATAATAATAATAATAATAATA
>JABJVR010000095.1:4369358-4380255 GCA_025773905.1 Chitala chitala | reverse complement strand
AATAATAATAATAATAATAATAATAATAATAATAATAATAATAATAATACATTTATTCCTAACTGACATTGTTATAAATCTTAAAAGTGTGCTGCCACGGCTCCAATCTGCGTTTGGATATACCTGGCGTGAAACATGATGTTGAGCGGAAGCAGCTAATGTTTTGTCATCGGTCGAACAGAGATTGCACATGCGGGAGACGGACGCTGTCCAAGCATGCCTTCAAAAGGCGCACGGCGCTTTCATGTCCATAAATAACCCCCATCCCCCCACCTAGCCATCTGAGGAACAGCGGTTAAAGCCACAACCACTTTCAGAATCTGCGTTAACGCTTGCAAGATAGAGTTTATTTTTGTAACCCACAACTTATTGTCCAGCGTGTTGGAAAGATCAGTGTGGACAAAGTTTTTTGTGACGTTTATTTACAGATCCAGTAACTACTTTATCATGTATTACAGGTAAACATGCTTGTCATGTTTCACTCCAGGCATGTCCAAATGCAGATTAGATGGATGGAAGGATGGATGGGTGGTGGATGTTAATGAATACTAAGAATTAAGTGAAGCATGACATCTATACAAATCTAACATCTATAATGATTTAATCAAAAATCAATTTAATAATTTATGAAACTGGTATTGGTCATGGCCAGTTTCACTTGCATTCACTTATGTAAATTGTTTTTGTCCCCCTAACATGTTACTTTCACATTTCACATTGATGTAATAAACTACTGACATCTTACACTGTATTAATGTGCTATAACCGATTTATCCAGTTCTGGCTGATATACTGAAGAAATACATGAAATGGTTGGTTTAATTCTGATGAGGAGTATAATTCTGAAAGAGTTCATAAACTAGTACATTTTCTTACAGATAATTAATAATAATAATTACACAGATAACAATACAGTTAACGTCAAAATCTACCAAAAAATAAATAAATGTAAATTATTAGGCTGGTGTGTAAAAAAGTGAAGGTTTTAAACTTAAGCATAGGTTTTCAGATAGTTTGTAGGAAAAGTGCAGTGGTTTGTTGTGCAAGGCATAACAGAGGAATTGCATCTCAAGGGCCCTTACCACGCAGCCTGAGGGAGTTAATTCAGCTGGAACTCCCCTCTCCGCTTTCTGTGTCACCGTGATATCCTCCTCCCACCGCTTCCCCCTGTCCTGACTTTGTGAAGTCAGCACACACCTGTACAGCTCCTCTGACACCTATCCCATGCATTTGACAGCTCTTGTCTTTTGTCTGTGCAGCCAGATTATTGCACCCAACCCACTACCCCCCCCCCACCCAAACCCAGTAAGAATGTGCCTCAGTGAGCTCTCTTGTTTGTGGCAAGAACAGTAAGAGGTCTGCTGTCACCCAGCCCGGGTGGAGTGGTTGGAAGCCATTGGAGTAAACACCCAGAAAGGGCCATAAAAATGTCCTCCCACCTCCTCTTCGGTGGACCACCTGGTGATGCTGGCAGGCCCTTTGAATGGGACTAATGGAGGGTGTTTATGAGAAAAATATGTTGACTTTAAAAAAATAACAACAGGGCAAATTATAGCAGGAGTCAGTTAGAGCAGAGCACCCTGCTGTTTCCAGTCTCAAATTAGGCTACTGGGATTTCAGGGCTTCATACGGGCTCTTAGGCTGCATCCTGTACAGTGCAACCTGCCATTCAAGCCAACGGCAATCTCATTTTATAGGTATTATTCTGCAAAATGTGACACTGAATTTAAACTTCATAATTACAAGACGGTAAGCATTTATTGTCCTGGAATGTATGATTTAATTTCATGTCTCATTTTTAATACAATAGATTTTTTGTGAACTCCAAGCAAAAGTATTATTTTAGTTTTCTGACTTTCCAGCTCTAATGGTTTAAACTGTTGGATACAGTAGCTTTTTATTATCTGCCAAAGTCACAACTCAAAAATTTAGCATAGCCGAGTGATTTATTGGGCAAAGCCTTTGTCCTGTGTACAGATGTTCAATACCTTTGGAAGAGACCTGTAACAAATCGTAAATCACACTGAAACTGCATTCATTCTATGCCCTTCACACACTGGATTTGTTCATGTTGCCAATTGTTCCCTGAATATCCAATGTGATTTTTACTGATTTGAGACCTATTTTTGTTTGTGCCAGACAGTAAATGGTGATAGGAGAAAACCTGACCTTCCCTTTCTTCTGGAAGAATACCTTCCGGTGTGCTGTTTTAAAAGAGGTAAACAAACTGCAGCATGTTAACTTGAGGTCCTTCATTTGGTTACTGTGTTTGACAAAAACCTGTACCCCTGAGCATCAGGAAAATGTCAGGCAGGTACAGTAGTTCAACGGTCAGTGCTCCTTGGATGTGCAACTTTGCCTCCAGTGAAGGTCATGGCAGTGGGAGGCTGGAATGGGATTATGTATATAGCATTCCTCTATGTGCTTCGGGGGTACTCAGGTTTCCTCCCCCAGTCCAAAAACATGCTTTGTAGGATGAGTGGCATTTCCAAATTGCCCGTAGTGTGTGAATGGGTGTGTGAGTGTGTGCGTGATTGTGCCCTGCGAAGGGCTGGCACCACATCGAAAGTGTCCCCCACCTTGTGTGCTAAACTCCCTGGGATAGACTTCTGGCTCCCCTGTGACTCTTTTTTAGAATAAATGGTGTGGAAAATATGGATGGATGGATGGATGGAAGGATTCTTCTACAACTCAAAGAGGATGAGAAGGTGTCAAGGCTTCCAGATACAGCTGAGACTGGTGGCTGAACAAGTGTTGAAGGAGTGTTCTATTAAAAAGAACAGATAAAAAGGAGGAAACATCATGCTTGTTTCTCAAGGCAGCCGACAATGTGTTAGACCGAACAAGCTACATGATCAGAAGACTTGTCAAAGGAGATAAGATCCAGGTTATAATCAAAGCTGTTACAACATGCAGTGACAAGCAATTATTAATGACCTAGGGTGCACCCAGAATGCAAACTCTAAAATGTCACAAACACCAAAAAAACATTAAATTGGCATAATGCTTAAACACTGCTGTATGTACTCATGCACCAGTTCACTTAGCATTTTGCCAGTCTCATAAATTACATTAAAAAGCTTGTATATAAGTTTTTATACCTGGTGTAACTGATGGTCATGGGAATATTTACTATTTTAACTCTGTCTTTTCTAAACCTCAAGCATGAATGAGAGGACATTTCAACAAATATAAAAATTCATTATACTAAGTTTTTAAGTTTAAATATCCCTTGCTAATTAATTACATTTTCAGGGCATTAGTGGTTAGGCTCTTCACTGAGACAGGCAAACTGGCCCCACATAACCTCACAGCAAGCCCGAGTGGAATTCAGAAAATTTCTTAAGAATCTTCGTGGTCTTGTTATTTGCACATGTTGGGTCCCATGTGATTGTTTTAATCCTTTGTTAAGGTCCTCACTGCGTTGCAGGTGTTGGTCTCCTTTAATAATGGCAGGCTTTGCAAACACAACATTGTTTTCCCGCACAGCTTACGGGAAGAAGACCTTAATTTGATTGCAAGCTGCAGAGGGAAGGCCTTAGATCCTGGTTTACTAAATAAAGCCTGACTCACACAGGCATTCTTTAAATCTTTAAAACATTCGTCCAAAGGGCATGTGGCCTGGTCACACTTCTCTCAACACCTTGACATTCCGAGTTTTGTCGTTTTTACTGAAAAATAAGTGAGGCATATTAATGGAAATTTCCATCATAATTTTTTTTTGTTAAATTAAAGTGTATTAGTTGCTTTAATGTCTTCTAAGATAATGTAAAACGTAAAACAAAGTAAACTGAATAAAATGACTGTGAAAAGCACTTTCACGTGTTTTGATTTAGCAAAACTCAGATCACTGTAACGTTACAACACTCAACGACGGCCTTTTTTACCACACACTTGTCACTATACTTACATGAGGGCCACTGCCAAACCTCTTTAACCTGAGACTACATCAGTTCAGTTTCTGTCTGGTTTGTTTCTACTTAACTTTCATCCATCAATAATGCTTTGAAAACCCCCTGACCCCTAGAAAAAAACGTGTGCTGACTTTATTTAGCTCAAGACCTATTCCTTTTAAAGAGCTGCTTTGCCTCAATGTTTTTAGGGGACAACACAGAAACAAATAACATGCTTATTGCAGGTTATGTGGATTAAATGTCAAATATGGTCACAGTAAGTATCTTCAGAAATGATAAACCCATCTACCATCATGTAACTGTGCTGTATCATCACATTAACATGTAAAGAAATGTGATTACAAAGAACATCAGTTGTTATGACTTTATCCATATATGATCAATCACTGTCCCTTTTTGGTTTTGTAGTCCAGTTATACCAGCAGTAACCTGTATGTACTTTATACCATTTATTGAAATGATTTGTAATCTGATGTGCACTTAACCATGAGTGATCTACTGGCAAAAGGGGAACTTGTGTTTTACATCCCCTGTTCATGCAGATATGAGTGTATTACTGCAAACACAGAATAAATTAAAGAAGGCCTCTTATAACATAATTGGGCTCTCGATGTGAATGAGCATCTGAAGTAATGCTACAATAAGTGAATAATTTAAGATGTGACTTAAATAATTTTATGTGCCACTTTTTGATTTATCCCATAATCCATGGCTTTCTTGCTGTCTGGTCAGATTTATAACTATAGTTCCTCTGTCCCTTAGGGTATACCACTGCGCAGATGTTGACTGCTAAACTTAACCTCTCTTTCCCGCAAGTAATTTAAAACCAAAAGAATGTAGAAAATTAGCATAGGAGAGGAGCTTGAGGAAAAGATATGTCTGTGTTTGATTTAATGCAAAAAATACGCACCCTTCAGTCCTCTTACTTGTGTACTTTCCACACCTGCCCCTCGTACCACCTTTTCATTGTTATGTAATGCCATGGTTCAGCCCAACATCCACATCATTACGTGCCTCTTAACTTGTCCCCCACCGCCCCAGTCATATCGGATTTATTCCCTACCAGTTTCAAAATCTGTAAAACCAAGACACTGTATATCCTATGGACTTCCTCAGGAACTGATTGACGATTCAGAAACAATATTCCTAACAGATGTGTCGTTTTTTTTTTTTCAAGATACTTGTTTTTTATGTTAACACATGGTAAATATAATGTCCTCTATTTGAATTTCATAGTTTGAAACGTTCACATTAACATGTGTGTCTGAGTGCAGTTACATAACACAATGTAGTGATATCGCATTTTTGACAAATTAACAGTTATTTCTTAATAATATATATTTCAAAGTTTACTTTGTGCATTATGAAAGTGAATACTGGTTTCTACGTTTTCTCCTGGCTGTTTCACATATATTTTGAATATTTCTTTGCAGACATGTATTAAACATAACATAAGAAACCCCAGAAAAGGTGCGTACACGTACCGTATACGCACAGGCAAGCAGTACGTGCAGTACTGCAACAGTAAATACAGATGTCTGATGAAAAATTCAGCGTCAACTAAAGTCTGAAAGATCCTCTTGAGTCCTGCTCCAGCCATTCCTGATGTCAAGCTCACTGTAATTTGAAGTATGTGGGTTTGCAGCCACCTATATTTGGTTTTGGTTTTGCTGGTCACTTCTGTGAAAAGCCCGAGTTCGGGCCGGCTCTCCCCGCTCCGCGCATTGCTGCCCGCGGCTGTCTGGTCCTCATGGTTAACCTCAGGGCGTTACTGTCTTATTGGTGTTTGGACGGCGGGGTCGCCCAGCACCTGGCCTCCATTTATTTATTTCCATATATAAACACCACAGCACTGTTTATAAATAAGACGCAGATGCACAATCTGTATAGCGAAAAAGAGAATGACCGCTCTCGATATACCGCTTCTTCTAAATTGTTCAGAATACTTTTATATCTGAGAACTATATTACAGCAATAAAGTACGCGACTTCGTTAAACATTGCCCCTAATTACTTATTATTCGAAAGAATCAGAAGCGTTGGTTTTTCAGTGGCGTCACAGCAGTGTCTTAGTGCCTGAACACGTGAAGCCAGATGTTTGATTTAACTACTGTGTACAGCTAGCAGCCCTTTCATTTTTTCATTTTTCCTCCTTATTTCCGGACGTATATCTCGCGGCACGCCCTCTAATTATGAGCCAAAGGAGCCCTATGCCAAGCTGTGAGTCCATACGTTCTCGCTACAAGGACAGCTGCAAGTGTATCTGCCTGACGCAGTTTTACGGGCGCTAAAGTCGCCCTAGCTGCAATTCCCATCTGTACGTACAGAATTTTCATTTAAGCACGGTCACTGGCCCAAGCATATGTCTTAATACTGCCACATTTATGACCACAAGCATGCACACACTTGTTTACGTTTGCTAAAGACTTGTTAATTGTTTATCTTGAATAGCTGTACAGTTAATTTTTTTTTCCGTTTTACCAGGCTCAAATCTTCACGCTGCTCGCCAGTCATTTTGTGGGTAGTCACAAATATTGCTCCGCTATGATTTGTGAATGCATGACGATCGTTTTCTTCGCTGGTTCCACATGCAGCCTCGCTCATGGCATGTGATCTTCATCACGAAGGAACAGGTTGACAATAAAGTTTTTCCCCCTCATCTGTGTAGTACATTACGTTGACTGCTAACAGCAGGTACTTATCTTCAGCAGTTCTGTTATCTGCCAGATTTAAATTTAGCAAGAACGACGACCTGACCAGACGTTTTGCTCTTTGGATACATTTAAACGTCAAGTCTTTCTATGTGTTTTACACGTAACAATAATAACACAGGATGTACTTTCGTGGACAGCTGCTGTGGCATGTTCTGAGAGGTTTTATATCTTTCACAGTTCACTACACCTCCTGTTTTCTGTGTAAACACCACCTGTTGTTACAGTGTATTCAGGTGCAGTCAAAATGGAACAAGATTATATTGCATTCTACACACAAGTACATTGATTGTCCACTCTGTCTTCCAGTTTGGATGGTACTTTTTTGAGAATACTGGTAGCCCTGCTTTATGAACTGTGGAAGCAATATCTAGATATCAGCAAAGAAAACATTCTTGCCAGTGTTAGCATTTCAATATCTTTTCGAAATAAAATTATTCTACGTTCTCCAAGTACCGGTATGTGTTTACCAAATCTATTCACAAGTCAACAGGCTCCATCTGTGTAAATTCCCAGTGAACTAGAATGAATGTCAAAAACAAGTTCAACACATCCTCTCAAAACACCTGGCAGTCACATGACTGTTACGCAGAGCGGATCGGTATAGAAGTCTTTAATGTATGCTAAACGAGCATACAGTGATTTTCTTACAAATGGCCATAATGACTGATTTTATAGAACAAACATCCCAGGGCACCCTTTTTCGTAAGTTGTTTGTGATTTCTTGGTTTAGATTTAATTGTAGGTAATTTAATTAGTTAATTTCACCATGCTCTCGGGCTTGCGGCTCCAACATAGGTCAGCTTGTTGATCTTTCTGCATGCACACACTCCGCGTCCGTCGGCAAGGCACATATCAGATATCCAGTAGAAGCGTGAGGCTGGTGAATCCCTAACAAGCAGCGCACCTCAACACATCTGGCATCTCCTACACAGGACACGCTTTGTGAAGTGGCTTCCAAGACAAACAAGGGAGCTCCTCGTTTCATCAAGGAGACCCCGGAGAGAAACATGGCCTAGACCGCCACAGAAAAGCCCTCACACATTCCTCCTGAGTAGGACTTTTTTTTTTAGCTTCCTTTTTTTGTGACGGGCCAGGATGATCAACTCGCCAAAAGTAAACACATACCAGCTGACATCCAGTGACACCTGCAGACTTCTTGATGTGTGTATTGAGGGGGGAGTATGTCAGTTCAGTTTACTACAAGCCTCACTTATGGCCAATGGAAAATGGAGGGAAGGACACCTGTTCCTAATGAGGCCTGTTGCACCTTTGTGCTTTATTATTCTGAGCAAATTACATTAACTGGGTGATTTTTTTTTGTCAAATTTTCAATGTCCCATCTAGACCTATCTAATCTACTTAGTGGATATCCTAATTACAGAGACTGCACACATATAAATATTTATTTTACGCATGCAGATAACTGCCACTGAAACATATTCTATGGCTGATTTCATTCTCTGTAAACATACACCATTCCAAATCGTTAGCAGTCCAATGAGCACTGCTCACACGAGGCAGTGGTCCGTGCGTTCCGATGCTCTCAGGGCTTTTAACTGTCAAATAGCTGAAGCAGATTGGACTTCCTTTTACGAATCAGAGAAATGGGAGAACCTGTTGCAAAAGGTGGGCTTGACAAAGGCCACAGTCTGCAGTTTCAGGGAGGTCCCTCCCAAGTGTGCAAAGGTGTCTTTTCAGTCCGGTACGAAGATTAACCTGGTGACAAAGGAACTGTGGAGGGGGTTAAGATTTTTGCCACTGTGTGATGAGTCAGCTATGCCACGACATCAAGGACAACAAAGAATAAAGCTGCCCTCACATATACTTTTCTTCTCTTAGAAGCATTGTAGCTGGATCAAACCCTGTTTAGCTGTCTGAGCGATAGCATCTGTTTTCAGCAACATAAAAATTTCCCCCCTTTGAGCTCCGATGTGTGACTTGTTATGCTTTTGCCTGTCAAAAATAAAATAATTATGTCTGATGATAGGACAGAAAGACACCAGTAGACAAATGATTTAGCTTTTGCACATCATAGTTACACTGACAAAATGAATAAGCTAAAAAATTATCAATTTTAATAGTAAGAGAAGCAATAATAAAAGTAGTAGCATCAAGGTGATTGACAGCAAAAAAAAAAAAAAAAAAAAGTCAAAGGCCCATATTGTTTAGAATTTTAGAATTTTGATTGACTTCCAAATGCTTATCTTTTTGATCACAGATACATGAAAAGATCTTTTTAAGTTCCTCTGTACCCCGAGGTCAAAGAACTCCGTGTGCCTTAAAAAAAAAAAAAACTGAAAGAATAAGATTCCTCAATGCTTGTTCTCCATAATATACCTTTTATTTAACGATTAAATAATTTATCGTCCAAGGCGCAACTTTGCAGAAACAAACCAAACATAAGATAAAACACTCGTTTTATACAGAATCTCTGTTTCCTTAACAGTACCCTTACCTCTAATGGAGAAGCACCTTTCCTTTCTTTGCATCCTTTAATAAGCAAATCCCGCCGGGTTTTCCCTCATCGTATTTTGCACGTTTGTTTCTTTTATCCACGATTAACGTATAACATTTTTGAGTGTTACGAGTATGATTTCCCAGCCAAAAGCAATCAATCAATTTGTTTCAAGGAACAACATAAAAATGAGAAGTACAATAACATTCCGAGGAACGTTTATAGAAATTCAGTTCACCTGGACAATGAACACTCTGCTTAAGGAACAACACGGAAGCTGATTTTACGGTGCATTTTAAGTGGATGCGGCGACACTTGATCAAGAACAATTTACGTGATGTTATGTTGTGAAAATTCATCGATAAGTAGTTAGGATACGACTCTGATGTTTTGAAAATGTACTAACAATTTTTAATATAATGTGGCAGAATTCATCTTGTTTTGTTAGACCAGAGATTTTTATTATTCAAGCACCCGCCGCTGAGCATTAAATTTAAACTACGTTTAAGCAGCCACCTGGCATGTGCAAACAGCAACGTAAACATATCTGCCCGTTTCTTTTACGGAAGTGGACGAGGCTGCTGATCGGACTAAGGATTTGTAACGCTAGAGGTTTGCTCGCGTTGCTTGTGTGAAGTTGTGAGCCTCTGACTGCACGAAGAATGTGACTTGAAGGATTTGTTCTCAAGAAAAACACAGGTTGCTACCTTTGGCCAGAATCAGATTGCTTCCATGCTTGGCTCCTGCTACGCACCTGCATGTCTGGCCTCTTTAGCCTGCTGTAAAAATATTTGCTTTGCTGCCCTACTTTATTAACTTTTAATATGAAAAGAAATTATTTCAGCCCCTGATGTAGATTATCAGCCTCTCCTAAAGCATTGTTCACATGGGGGGAAGGGTTGTTTGATATCTTATCTTAGGTACACAACAAGTTGCTGGCTGTGATGTATAATTATTGGAAATTAAGAACATTCTTAACCGTGTGCGGACTTTCACATGTGGCGACCATACTTATTTTTTCGAGTTCACATATTAAAGACTACCCATCTATTTGAAAATGTGTTTGGATAGGATACTAAATTATAATGAGCAGAGAAGAATGGCGTTCATATTTAATCAACTGTGTTATGTTAATATTTAATAATTGATTTAATTAATTATAAATGCAATTGTGTTGTTCAAGAAATACAGAGTACATGCCAAGAACATTGCCAGGTCAGATATCTGTATTTGTACAACCTGAGTAATTGCATCATTGTAAACTGAATTGATGTATTTAGTTGTGGGCTTTTGAAAATTTTTAATGCCTATTGACCCACTAAAATGCACCATAGTTAGCTTCTTTTTAAATATAAGAACATCAATAATCACTTGAGGTTTAGTCATTGGGGTAAAGTAGCAGGTTTCATATTCATAACTAAATGTGTAATTCTACAAATAAACATATTCACTCAAACAGACTAAAGATCTTCAGACTGAAATGCTGTATTACATATGCATGTGTATGTAATTATATATAATTTTTGACAGGTGTTCCACAGCTTATTGTTTTTATTGTTGTGTAGAATGGCTTTAAGTCTTAAAAGCGGTTAGCCAAAAAATGCTGTTTGGTTGAAAATGGTACACTACAGACTTTATGATGAAGGTTTTGCACTTTTTGTTATACAAAATAGTGTTGCCATATTTTAAATGTGAGGTGTGTTGTGTATTTGTGTTTCTTACTGTGCCGGATGTATACTCTCTCTCTCTCTGTCTCTCTCTCTCTCTCTATCTCTCTCTCTCTATATATAGATATACATCAAGAAGAAACGCCAA
>JABJVR010000095.1:4343177-4369258 GCA_025773905.1 Chitala chitala | reverse complement strand
GCTCTGGGATGGGCTCCAGGTTTCCCCGCGACCCTCACCAGGAATAAGCGGTTAAGATAATGGATGGATGGATGGATCCTCTCTAAATTCAGGAAAAAGTGAAAATCATATCATATTATATATGACGTATAAACAGTCATGATGAAGTGAAGGATGCAGCAAAATCGTGGATCAAGGAAAGACCGCCGGAATTCTTAATTGACGAGAAAACTGGTTCACCGTTGGGACAAATGTATAGCTATAAACGGTGACTGCGCTGAAAAGTGGGAGAATGTCCTGGGAGAATTGGCTCTTGAAGCCAATAAAACGTAGTTTCATGCCTTTTTTTGTTTCGTTCAAATATCTCTTTCCGTTTGCGAGTTATTAGCGAGTGTGCATTACCTTTCAGCCGTCCTCGTATAAAAACGTTTTTTGAAATTTGTATCCTGTACTGTTCAAGGACGCATTTGCCAAACTCCCTACTCAGTTCAGGGTCACAGGCCTGGTGTCCAATAGAGCAGGCTACAGAAGAGGCACCCCAGCAAAGGACACAACTTATATTACGCAACATTACATGTTTACAGCTCCGTGCTGCTAACCACCTCAAAGGATACTCATTTATATTACGTGTTTGCCCTGCAATAATGTTTAACCTAGAAAGAAATTAGTTCACTGAAACCCCATGCAGGTGTTACGTAATTACCGCACAGTGTCGTTAATGTGTCTCAGATGTTCGGCTGACCAAAATAAAACTTCCCTTTGCAGCCCTGGTTCGCAACCACAGTTTGCATCATTCTGGTGTTTCTTTTTATAACTGGATTGGTTTGACATGAAAATTGCTTCACGCTGATTGATGGCAAAATAGCAGACATGGAATAATATGGATTTGTTTATGCTGCATGGTGCTGCTGTTACATAATTGCAGCTCCAATTTGTGGGCGGTATTACGGTCGTTTATATGCAATGTGCGGGCAATTAATTCAGTCACAGCTTTGTGCGTGCAAATAAATCCCTTTCCATTTGTTTGAGCTATTATATGGGGCTTATGTACAGAAATGGTCGTGCTACAATTAGCTTTTGTTCCCCAGATTGACTGTAAAACTAGTATTTAACTGCGACAATCAGTTTCTTTCTCAGGACCCTACATTGTACGAGGTTTTGTCTCTATAAGCTTAAGATATTATTTTTAAATGTACACACTGTGGTTGGTGATGAGGTACATACATACATAATACATTTATTATGAAATATGTTAAATGCATACGTGACAAAAATTCCCAGCGTCCTTCAGTCCTGCCAAGGCTTCAACGTAATTTCTGCATGCGTCCATTTCCGTGTGCTCTCACTCAACCCAGTGTTCAGTCCCTGTTTGCTGTACATCTTTAAGAAGGATAATGTTTGAGTTCAGTCATTACTAGTAGGTAATGACTGAACTCTGGGGAGAAAGAGACCCACCGATGGTGGGGGGGTTGAGGTAGCATTGTGTAAAAGTGCAGACTAAGGGCTGGGGGTGGGTTTGCAGCTTTGCACCACATGCTCATTAATTACCAATGAGAACCTCTTTAACCCAGGTGCACTCTGATACCTTTTGTACATGGGACTTTATTTCCACAGAAGAAGAAAAAGGAAAAGAAAAGCGTCAGGAGAAAATCCTACATGTCCATCGAACGACATACATCTAATCAATGGGATACGTGCACCTAGAGACCACCTACCGCTACATTAGGCCTGTAATCAGCAAATGACAAGAACAGGAGATGTCAGAAAGTCCCAGTCAGCCATGCAGAACTCTGTGCCAGCACGTATCAGTCAATGAAGAAAACCGCTGCAAAAATCAAGGCAGGGCTCTGATGGCCACTGCGCAAAAACCTTCTGATTTAATTCTGCAGAAATGTGACTAAGGGAAGTCAGATGAGAACACAGATTCTCTCTCCTTTTCTCTTGGTTAAGGATTTACAGTCATCAGTACATCAGGTATCTCCCATGCTGCACATAACACAAATCAGTACACCAGGCACAACCTCTGCTTTGCTGCTGTTCCCTGTATTCTCTTACTTTATTAGCCAGTTAGCATATTGCTATTTATCATCTGCTTTTCACAAATAAAATTAGTACACAATATCATTGTGGCTTCAGTTTTAGGTAAATATTGAAACATCTGTGAGTCAAACAGAATTTCATTTATGTTAACTGACAATATGTTTTTAATACGGGTTCATGGGGGAATTTATGAAAGGGAAGCCTCCTGTGTGCAATATGCCCATATTTTGCAGTTGAATGGAAATGAAACAGACCTATTACAAGGTAAACCGCGTGATTTATAATGTTTTCCTGTAAAGACTCCCCTGTGTTCCAATAAAAGTTTCCGCACACATAGGAGTTGGAAGACATCTTGAAATGCTGCCAAATACCCACTCAGACTTGCACAAGGTAAAAATCATCCAGATGTTTCAGAAAACAGCTGGGCTACACCCCTGTAAGTCTGTTAAGCCTTATGAGTATTACAGTATTGGGGGACTGGGAATATATTCACAGGTAATATTGAGCAGAAAGACAACATAGAAACATTTGGTGATGAATCATATAAGCCATAGACCTAATCATTTTCAAATGGTGTAACTAATTCAAACAACATAAATAAATAAATATACAATTCAGAAATTACACATCAAACCATCAGCCTAAACAAGGGCCACACAACAAGGTAAAACAAAACAGTTCATCACCATATTTATATTTTATATTGGCTATGATGTTCTTTTTTACATTTTTACATTAGACTCACTGCTGATGCACGTGTCAGGATTACTCCATTTATCGTGTTAACTGATTAACCTGATTAAAAAGTATCAGTACTATACTGTTTAACTCCCAATAAAGGCAATTGCTTTGCTAAAGCTTTGAAAAGTTGAAGAATGTGGACAAAGGCATTTAATTTTGAACTGCAGTGCACGGGAATTTTTCTGAACTCGGGAAATTACAGGAGAAGCCTGACCACATGCTGTAGTGTGGGTACATGCTACTGGTCTGCCAGTTCCTTTGAAATTGTGTTTATTACCCATATTCTAGCCACCTGCTTCCGTGTCAGATTACATTGGTGTTTAGGTGAATAGTGCCCTCTGGCGGTAACTGGTTGAATCACAATCAACCTAAAAATCATTAACTCGTGTTTTATTTTTCTTTCTATCTCCTCTTTAAAAATACAGTCCGCGCAGTGCTTATAATTTCACAGCTCTGCCCCCCCCCCACACACACACACTACTGAACAACAATTCCTTTGTTACTTTACTGTTAGTTTATTAACATCACATTCTACCTTCGGGTAACGATGAAATGCTGTGGTTAAATATACCGTAGAAACATTGTAAAATGTGTTGAAGACGAAGAGATGAGACGCTGTTAACTATGTAACCTGCAGGTGTAGAAGAGTAAACCCAAATGCACAAGGGATATTTGCCTAAATCGGTCACGTGACGGCTCTGGGCAGAGAGCGCGTGATGCCAATTGCAAGTGCGATGCTCTGCAGAAAGCTTAACTGTAATCTACAGTTAGGTCAGCGGTACTGCCGAAATACGACGTATCTCTTACCATTATCTCATCAAGTTATGGTTGGATTATCAGTGTCGTTAATGCCAATATAAGCAGTCATCATTATTTTTGTTTAACTTCAGTTATGTTGTTAGTAAGCAGAATACTGTTTCTTTAAGTCTCCGTGTTTTCATTGTGTCACTTCCTTCAGGATGTGCACTTCCTTGTTTTTGTAGCGCATGCAAAGCCATTTAAGTCTGCATTTGTAATCAGTGGTCCTGCTGTCGAAATGGGAAAGAAAGAAGATAGTGAAATAATTGAGCATCACGTCAATGAAGAAATGGAGAAAAGGCGGAACCTGACAAGACCATCCGAGTCGTTTCTGGAGAGTGTTACGTTATCTGAAAGGGAAGGGTACAGCAGTACGCAGTCATCACACAGACTTCTCGCATACAGTGATGCATTGATTTCTATTATTGCCACCGTTATGGTACGGTCTTTGCACTGTCTTTACTTGCATTTCCAATAAATTACAATTATTGGTTTTCCACCACTATATCTGATTTGCGCGATTTTGCACAATATAATTCAACGACACCTAAATGTTAATTTTATGGTGCCGGTGTGGGGGGCGATTAACATGTTTTAAATCACTTTCATTGTTGTAATAATAATAATTACTAATAATCGTTTATAACTCACGTGCAGCTAGACAATTTGGTTTGTAGGGAAACTGAATGAAATTAGAAAAAGGAAATTGTCAATTAATCATGTTCCGCATTTCAAATTTGTTTTTCTTTCAGATATTGCCTGTTGCACACACAAAAATTCATGCTGATGAGGTAAATACAGTAACCGACATAAAATGTGAGCAGTGCTTGCCATGCCCATGACCAATTCATTTCCGCTTCTCCAAAAGTAAATATAATCTCTGATAACGTAAAGTTAATACAGCATATGTGCAGGATTAAAACATTTGTCACCATTAACGACGTTAACGAACTGCCCTCTGTCTTTACCAGGAGTTGAAGGAGAGTTTGCGGCAGCTCCTGACGACAAAGATCGCTGTATATCTAATGACGTTTTTAATCGTGACTGTAGCATGGGCTGCTCATATCAGGTACAAAACCATTCTCCATCCATCCATCCATCAATGTATCCATCCATTGTCAAACCACTTGTCCTGTGCAGGGTCGCAGGTGCCTGGAACCCATCCCAGACATCGTGGGATGCAGGTTGGGGGTACACCCTTCACAGGGCACTAACAAAGCCCTTTTCGTTTCATATGATTTTCATATTAATCTGAAGATGACAATGCGGAAGGGTGTGGTGGACCGCACATGCATCGTTTGCTTTTTTAAACTTCTGAACTAGTGTCTGATGTTTTTAAAGCAACGTCTTTGTTAATAGGTTGTTCCAAGTAATAGAACGCATAGATGACTGCCTCGCACTTCTGAATCTTGTAAGTCAATACGAGCTGAATAGTATTCTCTGATTTTACTTATTGTCAGGATTCAAATTTTATAACTGATTTTCATCTAACTATACTGTAAAACCGTGCTCTCTTCCATGCCAGTGAGCATGCCTTCACTCTGTAAACATATTTTCTAGGCTTGTATGATGCTGATAACCTTTCTTCCGTACACGGTGAGTATATAAAGTTTTGAGTTTTTGCATTTTAGTACACATTAATGCCCACAGAATATGCTGATAAAATGAAGTTTGTCAGTAATTTCAGTATTAAATTGTACAAATTCAGAGTCTCACACTAACATGCCCTAGTACAAATGTGAGATGTCGTAACACGTCATCGTTCTGCAGACCTTATTGAAGTGTTTCTCAGTGTTTACATGTGGGCATTCTGTTATTTCCACTGTAGTTCTCTTTGATGGCTTCATTCCCGGAAAATACGCTTGGAATACTCCTGTTTTGCGGTTGTGTCATCGTCATTGGTGTAATACAGGTAAGCGGGACACCGCCCCCCCGTGGAAACAGAAATTCTGGACCGTTTTTATTTTCCAGCTCTGTCGGTCATGGTCTCTCTCTCTCTCTCTCTGTCTCTCTCTCGACCTGCAGGCCATCATTGTTCTGTATGGATTCAGTCGACCTTTCCTGTTGAATGACCAGATACAAATATCTGAGAATCAGACCTTTTATAAATACCACATCTTAAAAGTAATTTTAAGAGTGCCAATCTTCGGCCTTTTGGCTAGTATTTTTTCCTTCATATATACCCCACTGGTAAGCTGAAGCAGTGTGTGCCATATCTACTTGTCTGGAGAGTTACATGTTGTATAGAATTCAGTATTACAGACATGTAGGATATGATCGCTGGAGCTAAAATCAGATTTTTGCTTTGACAGTAAAAAACTGCATGACCACCTGTGCTTAAATTGAAACCTGTTGCGTTTGAAGAGAGTGCTGTTTATTTCTTAGGTACTTGCATTCCTTGTTTTCTTTGAGTTCCTCTTCTTATCTTCTTGCAGGCTTATGTTCTGCTAGCCGTGGTCATCTTCTTTCCCTACATCTCCCAGTTCGTAAAGTGGTGTCACAGCAGAGTTATTGGTACGCACCGCACTACTGTGTATATGCGTGTTTTCCAGTGTGCCTTTTTGTGACATTGACGATATTAACAATTACCGTGGCATCAGGCTGTTACTCTACTAATAATAGAATGATCTGGCATCAGTTCTATCGCAAATTAATGTGGAATAAATGTAGCACTGGGAGGTGCAAAATTCTGTAAGGTTTGCTGATGAAGTTTTCCCACAGATTAGTGTATATCCATTGGAGTTTTAATAAGAAAGTGTGACTGCGTTTTAAATCAGTGTCTGCCTTTAAGCTTAACCAACATGTCAATTCCACTTTGAGAATTGCCTCTTTGTAACTCACAATACTTAAGAAATCGACACGGGTTCTTCTTTTATTCACGCTGAATGTGTGTGCATCTTCAGGCCAGCGTGACGACACGCCAGACTCCATGCTTCTCTACTCCTATCACCCCAATGAGCCGCTCAGCAAAGAGCGGCTGGAAGCCTTCAGCGACGGTGTTTATGCCATTGTGGCCACGCTGCTGATCTTGGACATATGGTGAGCTTTTTTTTTTTTTTTTTTTTCCCACTCTTGGTCTTGCATGTTATATACCCCATACAATACCCAAACAACACCTCAAGTGCTCACCAAGTATGGCTCCTCACCTGAAGGTGGTTGGGAGCATTGCGCCCACCCGATGCTGAGCGTGATCTTGCTCCTCTGTTGACAGCGAGGACAATGTTCCGTCCCCCTTAGAGGTAAAGCAGAATTACAACAACAGCCTGGTGAATGCCCTGCAGGACTCCGGCCCCGAGTTCCTGGCCTACTTTGGCTCCTTCGCCACCGTGGGCCTGCTGTGGTTCGTCCACCACTCCCTCTTCCTGCACGTGACCAAGAGCACGCGGCTCATGGGTCTGCTGAACACCTTCTCCCTGGCCTTCGTGGGGGGCCTGCCGCTGGCCTACCAGCTGACGCACGAGTTCTCGCGCCACTCGCGCAACGAGCTGGAGGCCATCCAGATCAGCTGCGTCATCATCTTCTTCGCCGGCATCTTCCAGCTGGCCATCTGGGTGGCGGCGCTGTTCAGCCAGCGCGAGACGCTGCACCCGTACGTGCACTACGGCGGGCGCGACCATGCCTTCATGCTTGCCAAGCTGGCGCTCTACCCGGCTGTGGCGCTCGCCACCTTCTTTGTCACCTGCGCACTCAGCAGGTTCAGTGCGCCGGTCTTCCACCTGATGCAGATCGCCGTGCCCGTCGCCTTCCTGCTGCTCCGCCTCCTGGTGCGGGGAGCGCTCGCCGTCTTCCGCTGGTTTTTCTGCCCCAGCCCCTCCGCCGAGCCTAGTCCCCAGGTGGAGGAGGGCGACACCCACCTGCCTTTCAGTGACGTGGTGACTTAGCTCACGCGCCACGGAGCTCTTACCATCATGCAGTGTCAAGCCGCTTTCAGGTACCGGTGCGCGGTGGACACCGCTGGTCTTGAGATAGAATTTGCACTCGTTGTTGAATTAATAGGCATTTACAAATTACAGCCAGCTGCTCTCCTCTGTCACTCTGTTTAATAACAGCTTCGCCCTTGGGCTCCTTAGCTTTAAATTAAAACTAAAAGAATCCGATTATTTTCTTACATTTAAATCTTGTAAAGGCAGGCAATGATAGCTGAAAATATAAGGGGTCTGGGAGTTAACTGTGAATTTACTTTGCACAGAGAGTGTATTTTGACTTTTTCTGAGCTCCGGTGATGTAATAATTTTTTGGCTCATTAATCAGCTATTTTGTCTCTTATTTTAGAAACCGTGGTACGTACGAGTTTGCTTTGTGATGCTCTGTATGGCTATAGAAGGAAGCAACTCTGACTCTGTAAATGGAATAATGGTACAAGAAATTACACATAAGTTGTCACCACAAATAAATGTCAGGTTTTTGTGTAGCAGCTGTTCAAAACGTACGGATTGAGAAGGGTTTGGGAAGCCATAAGAAAGCCTTCCGGGGATGAGAGAAGGTGGTACGTCACGTCACCATTCTGATGGCTGTGTGTAACACTTCTCACCATTAGAGGGCAGGAGAGAGGCCCTTCCAGGCCAAGTCGAAGATGGATTCAGGAAACATAATAGGGATATATTGTGGCATTTCAGGCAGAACGGGGCACCTTAGACACAGAAGTAATATGCCTTCAACAATAACCTTGTTAAAAAGCAATATAAAAAACCTGGAATTTGATATAACACAATTTTCGTAAAATATCGGTCAATCCATTATGTAATGTGCGAAAACCATCAATAACCAAATTATCGCTGATATATTTTCAGCGAGATACATATATTAATTATATTTAATATAATTAATAACAAAATGTCTTTGGCACATTCAGATTTGCCTGTGACATTCATTTTCTTGTTTAAAATTTTGAATTGGTTTTAACTGGTTTACTGTGGTGGGTTTGTGCCCCGCCTAGGGTGTCCCTTGTCCTGTGCCCTTTGCTTCCTGGGATGGGCTCCAGGCTTCCTGAGACCTTGAATTGGATAAGTGGTATAAAGAATGGATGGATGGATGAACTGGTTTATTTTTATTTTAAAAGATTGAGGAAGACTATAATTTTGCACTTCATTTTTATAAATTTAAGGGAAATATTATGCACTAGTGTAAGTGGTAAATTGTGTGCTAAAACAATCATGGATGTTGGAATGTCTGCCATTTTAAATTCAGGGTTTTGAAGAGGAAAATCGTACATGAAAGACTGTATCAAAATATAATTTAAAAATATAAACCTTATTTATTTTTTACTATGTCCTTACTGTTATTACCATGGGTGAATCCAGTTTGTAGGATGACCTGTAATTTTTTAGCACTCTATTCAAAGCACATACCATTGTAATCATGTGTATGCACTTTCATTAACGTGGTGTCATCTGGTGAAAAACTGTATGTACATTTGCATAATTTGTTTAAAATGGTGATTATCCACTTAATGCTTTAATAGAACACAGAGTATGGTATAAGCAGCAGTTTAATTTCAAACACTTCCTTAAAAGTGCCAGATTTTGTATGCCTTCATTTGGTCCTCTAAGATGTGTACGATGCTGTGTTATATAGTGTTACTGTAAATAACTTTGCCATTCCATGTCATTTTTTTTTTTTTTTACAAATGAAAGTTGAAATGTAAGTCACGGGTTCACTGTTGGAAACAAAGCGCTAATTTTTAGTATCTTCTGATGTGAATAAACTCTAAAATCAGAAATTATACTGTAACTTCAGTATAACATTTCCATGTTTCCTGCACATTGAACCTTTACACAGCCAACGTGAGCATTCATTCTTCAATGTCATTAATGTCAATAACAGTATTATGCAGCTGTGATTGTCTCACCTGTACAATGTTCTCAGTTGCCCTTGGAAATGATGTACTGACCAAACACACACACATAAAGTATGTCTGTATTTTGTTCTCAATCTGCTCACCATAACATTTAACTTTATATAATAATGCATCACAGTTTGGACACATGCAGAGGAGGGATACAGAGTATATAGGGAAAAGAATGCTGAGGATGGAGCTGCCAGACAGGAGGAGAAGAGGAAGGCCAAAGAGGAGGTTCATGGATGTAGTGAGGGAGGACATGAAAGAGGTTGGGGTGACAGAGGAAGCTGCAGAGAACAGGTTGGCATGGAGAAGGATGATCAGCTGTGGTGAGCCCTAAGGGGAGCAGCTGAAAGAGGAAGAAGACTAATATTGTAACAAAAAAAAAAATGCTGGAATTTGGTTAATTCCCCCCCCCCACCTTTCTCCAAATACTGGGAGATCCTTTTTAACAGGGATTTATTTTAAAGGACAAAAATTTACATTTTCATAAACATTTTTAATCAGTTAAAAAGGTTTTTGGTTTGGTTTTACAGCGTTTGTGTTACAAAGCTTTTTCCTGGCAGTAGTCCTCAATAGAACAAAAATCAAAATAAAATATGTCCTAACTACAATAACACCAGATTATAAACAAGACAAACATTCTATAAACCTTACGGAAGAACTCTGAACAGTGATATGTTTCTACAAGCTATTAACTTTTGAAATACATTGCATTTCCTACCAATCTATCTACAGAACATACAGCCATTTAGCTATGTAAATACTGTAGATGTTATTGCTGTCATTATTTTTAACAATGATGCATATTGCAAGTTATTACAGTAACTACCTACAGTGCACAATGTGTTAGTATCTGCTGCTATATTATGTTTTGTGCAAATCTTAAATTGTCATAACTTCTACATTCAACGTCAATTTATTGCCCATATGGGTGGAAGGCTACTATTCTACTGGAAGTAAATCCATTCATTTGTTAATGCTCACATAGGCTCAGTTCAGTATTTACAAGTTTACCTCAAGTACTAAAGTGCTGTAAGTGAAGTGTTTATATACTTCAGAATATGTCCTACGCACATGACTACATCACTACTGGGGAGTTCTGTGAACCTGTTCAGGATAAGTGGCTAGAAAGATGGTAATATGGGTTTTCTTTTCCTCACTTAAGATCAGTTCAGTAGCTGCATAGCTGCAACTGTGCTGCATAGTGCACCCAGTGTATTGAGTTTATGTGCTTAAAATCTGGTTTTGGAGCATCTTTTGTTTATCTCACAGCAGCAAAGTCTTTGAAATAATTTGGTACAAAAAGACCCCAGCTGCCTTCTGCACCACCTTTGGCGTCTTTGTGCTCGTCCCGTGACGTCTGTCAGACGGCGCATTTCAACACAGCGACCCCTGCTGGCGGGAGTCCTTATCCTAGGCCTCCTACCACTCATAAAGCGCATTGACTTGACTCAGGGCACGCTTTTGTTAAACCAGAGAACGTGGGTCGTGTGGTGACTGGTGGTGTCACTGCGCATCGCCGCTGTTGGCTTCTAGCATGCCTTTCTCCATCAGGTGAACACGGAGAGAGTTGAAGATGCTGAGCTGCTGCTCTGGATGCAGGACCAGCAGCTGCTGTAACACCTTGCTAGGGTTGGGACCCCTAGGGGACAAATGTGGGGCTCACACAACTGACACTTAATTCTTTGATTGCCAAGTTATTCTGCCATAACCACAGCAGAGAGATTTTACTTCTTGAGGTCACACATTTGCGTACATATTTATCCATCATACAAATTAAACATGCAATCAGTACTATTCCCTGCACTAGAAGTAGAACTATACTATCGATACTCTTTAGGCAAGCAGCTTGCAACCTTCAGAACGGATCCTATCTTGACATTTATGCACACGTTTGATGATGAAGGAGTACCTGATAAAGCTGGCCATGTAAACGTGAACGAAGGTGGCCATTAGGTACTGGCAGTCAAAGCGATCCATAATTCCTCCATGTCCAGGAATGGTGTCTGCAAAGTCCTGCGTGAGACAACACCAAAGACTGTAGCTCCTCAACAGATTTTAAAGGGGCTTTAGGACAATATATTGACAGTAAAATGTGTGCTCACTTTTATTTTGAAGGCCCTTTTGAATCCACTGGCAAAAAAGCCACCAAAAGGGCCTATGAGAGACGCAAACGTGGACAGAGCAATGCAGTGGACTTGAAATGGATACAGAGTCACGGTTTCCTGAAAAAAAAGAACACAGGGTGTAGTACAGTCTTCCACAATCCTACAAACAAGGTGCAATTGGCGCACCCTCTGAGCCGCACAATGTTCCACAATGCTGTTCCATATTTACTTCTAGTGACAGCAGGTCTCAGAGATTCGTACTGGAATCAGATTGGAAGCAAAAGGACTTTAGGTAATAAATAGCACACTGAGGAAAAAAGACCAACATATCCCTGAATCCTGAAATGTTTACATACTAAGCAAGCACAAACAGCTTGTCCCATTTGCAAAGAGTGTTGTGGTTCTTATAAACTTCAAACACAGTTTGCTATGGCCTGACCCTAGGGTGCAGAAACAATGCCCACCCATATGAGGACGTCCTGCAGCACAGGGTGAAGGGTGTACTCATGCAACACGAAGAGCTCTGATGGTTGGCACTCCATTGCAAAGCTGTTCGTCTCACTGTCATAGTCAACGGGACACACAAAGTACTGGTATTGAGCCAGGAAGTAGGCAAACTGCAGAGGTGTGAGAAGCAAAAGATTTTAGGCAGGAGAACAAGTGTGAAAGAATGCCTTTTGGGCTGAGCAATTCGCCAACTGCTTTTCAGACAATCACGTCAGCTCTTTTTAATTTTATTAAAAAGCACCATGGAACTACAGAGCCAGCATATAACTTATAATACAAAACGAGGACCCATTACACCCACAAATAAATTGTAATGGTAAAATAATTAATTTGCTGCCATTCAGTATGAAACAGTCATCTAGAACTATTATTGGAGATTCAGCTGAACTGGAGGTAGCAAAAATAATTGTGTATGTCAATCATAACTGGATGGAAACATGAAGACATGTTTACGTGTACTGTTAACATGCGGAGCTCATATTTTACTTACTATGAATCCAAACACAACTGTGCCAAAGCATCCCCCGATGAACCCCTCCCAGGTTTTTTTGGGTGAGAGCTACAGAGACACATTTGAGTACTTGAGTACTCAAGTATCGCACATTGTCACTCCACAGCCAAAGTCAATGCCAGTCTGACTGTCTACATCAGTCTATTACAATAGTCAAGTGTCCAAAACCTATGAGAACAGCACGTCACATGACTAATAACTTACACGGACGTGTGTACATGTGTATGTGGCAGGGTAACTGCTTTAGCTCAAAACTTACACTGCACTCAATCTGCCACTGGCTATTAATTCATTCATCCTTAACGATCGTTTTGAAATACTAATCATCACAAAGCAAGCTTGAACAAAATTTCTATCCGATATTTTAGAAAGCAGTTTATACATTTACCAGTAATTACTATAATACTGATAGTCATCCCAGGATTAAAAAAAAAGCATTACAACCTTAATCAAAGGCGTTCTTCCAAAGAAGAAACCAAACAGGTAAGCCATAATGTCATTGCAAATTACGATGGAGGCTGGAAGAATAAACCTGTAAAATAACAAACAATTCTTGTAATACATTAATTTATTTGTCCTGAGGTTCACATTACATAAATATGTGTGCTCAAAACTCATATTATTTAAGAAGGTGTAAGTCTTCCTTACCAGATCATTCCTTCAAAGAGGTTCTGAATGACAAGGTGGGACTGAGTTACCACAATGAGAAGCGTCACATGGGTCCAGGCAAACTGAAACCAAATACAGCACATTTGCTTTCATACACTCCCACCCACAGAACTCACAAACCTTTAGTTACATTATTCTTCATATACCAACAATATAAATTTACAACAACCATGTCAGTATAAAATATTACTATAGTGTACATATGTACACATATAAAGCACACGAGCCCCTATGTGTGTAGCCATCTCACCCTTAAGTTACATCCAGCCTTGCTCTGGCTATAATAGAACTTACAAACAAGGACAAAAATTGAACTGAGTATATAAAATGTGTACACATTGTGGAAACATTAACTTCCAGTGCAAATTCTCATATGCTGTAGCGCAGACAGTAACACGGTAACGTCGGTTTTGTCCTCGGTCGACTTGTAGACACACCGTAGGTACACACCATGTAAAACTGCAGGCGATACTGTTTCTTCACTAAGCTCAGTACAAACATGCAGAAACCTGAAAGAGCAAACGGTGTGCAGTCAATTTCACTGAAAGGAAAAATAAAACACTGCCATCCAATCCACTTTTCACATCGCTTTCATTACCGGAGCAGATCGGCAGAACTGTAGTGGCTCCTGCACAAGGAACATTATACCTCAGTACTGTTACAAATCTAATCAGAACAAGTGCATCCTTTTATACACAAAAATAATACACTGCAACCTCACTATAATGCAGAAACAGTTGTCGTATATCAGCGTTGTAGCAATATAACTATGTAACACTATACTAAGTATTTCTTAAAGAAGTTAGTAGGATAATCTGTTTTGAAAAAAAAAGCTGTACTGAAATACAAGGAAAATACAAGTGAAAAATGACATGCTCTCCCTAATTGTAATGTATGGAATTTTGTGTTATGACTCATCATATGTACGATATTTTTTTCTTTATTGTACAGAGAAATATGAAACATTGTGTAGGCTTATGTTTAGTTTACCTTGTACTCAGTGGCATGGCAAACTGTTTTTGTCTTTTCTGTTTTAAAATATTTTATATTTTATTAAAAAGCTGAAAATAAAAACGCAATTAATATCATGATGCTGATTATGAGTACATGTTTCACTATTGTCTTACAAAGTAACATGACACACAGACAGACATGTAAACTTAAATCAGCACTTTTCCAAGTTCTGGTGTGATCCTGGACATTTTTGACCCCGTTTTACCAACTTCCAGCTTCACAAGGGCTTACGCACTGGGTGCAAATCGTTGGCCCAGCAGGTAAGTAATTAACCTTCAGTCCAAATAATGCTTGGCAGAAATAAAATGCCAATAAAGTGGGTGCAGTAAACTCAACCTTTTGTTCTGCGGCCCTGTCAAGAGCCTTCTGCAGAATGATGTATGCACAGCACTAGCCTGGTGGGCTTTGACATTGATTTCTATAAAAAATATCACATGCATTGTTTGGAAAAGTTGCCTAAAACAGATGGTGATTTCATGCAAATTAAAGATGACAAAAAAAAAAAAGCTCTAGCAGACTTCACAAAATTTAATAAATTCTGACTGTTTTTGACTGCCAAATCCTGTTAATCTAAAATGTTCTCCAGCGGTATGCAATGTGCCACGTTTTTTCCACATTAAAAAAATTACGGATAGAACACTGTTTCATTTAAAATAACCATATTTCACATTTTTAGGTGAAAAATACCTGTCAGGTATAAGGTGAAGGAGATGAAGCGATGATATCGCACCAGGAACTGCAGCAGCTCCTTCCTCTGGACCAGGCCGCCGAAATAATCGGCAACCGTCTCGCCATAGAAGAAGTAGTTAACGCAGACCAGAAAGTACCTACACCCAGGGTGAGCAGAACAAAGCCGAGATGCACACTCTTCAAAATGTAGGAACGCAGCTCATCCATTTACATAATGTGTCTGTCACACTAAGAACGCACTTCTAAAGAAGTCACATAATACTGAGCTAGTGAACAGCTCTGTGTTTTATTAGGCAAAAGCTAGGGACATCCATAGGGGCACCACCGGCACCCCAAATTAGGGAAGAAGAAAACTATATTTAATTTTAAAATTTAACTAAAATCTTGCCTAAGGCACCAAATTCATCTGGGCCGTTTCTGCGTGTTTATCTATGCGAAAGGCAGAACAATCCAGTTTAGCTGCACATTTTGTAGCCACATCATCAGAGAAGCTGTCTGCAGTCTGCCAGTATATAACAATAAGAGTTGAGAAAGGCAGAGGTCAGCAGGGTCACTGCGTCTCCATGGCGATATCACCTTACACGGGCTGCGTTCCCTTACCAGCTTAGTGTCCTGAACCATGGAAGATCGTAGGAGTGATAAACTTTATATCCAATGCTGATTATCTCCTGAAAGCACTTTATCTGAATCATCATGATCTATAGCAAATTAAAAAAGAAAATCGATTTCAGTACAAAATATGTTTTCGCCCTATTTTCAGTGCACATATTACATTGATACTTTCACCATTTAATTTATGGTACACACAGCCTGAATTAGAGTTAATATGTAGCAAAGCTTTGCAAATACATACTGAGGTGTCTATTTTATAATTTTTTAAAGTAGAAAAAACAGTGACATTTGTGAAATCCAGTCTGATACTGTAATAACTTTTAAGTTCATAAAAAACCCTAAACATCCTGTAATTCTTGTACCACAGGTACATAAAGCAACTAAAGTCATCTTTGAAATGTATGCTGTATAGAAACTATCCATAAGCTTTTCATATTTTTTCCATTTTATTTATTTAATTTCCCCAATGGAGCATTTACAATACAGAATTAGGTAGATGATTCGTGTAACACACACCAACAGTATTAATGTAACTGGGCCCACGTAGATCATTAGGGAGAACCCAGTAATCATTGTCAACGATAAAACACCACGTATCCACCAGTTCTTCCATCTGTGAAATAGGAACACAAAAACTGAGGGTCCACACAAGGTAGAATATATTCCATTTAGGAAGGCATCTAAAACAGGCATCTAATTTGGCTAATTTAACTTTCCCTATTCAGATCTCTCTAACAAGGGGAATGACAGCAAAATTTGAACATATACTAGTCATGGGGTGGGGAGGATTCTGTGAAAATGAATAATGCAAGTATGTAGCAAACTTAAAAAAAGCAAAAACCCAATCTAATCTAATGATACTGTTTTCCCAAATGTAGACAAGCCAGCATTAGCTGCGATGCCCTGTGCCATGAACGCCGTGATGACATGCCCTGGGCTGTGAGCTCCCGGTGGCACTGCTGCCCACCTGGAGGAGAGCCCCTCCAGGGCTTTGCTGAGACATTCCGGGGTGTTGTCAGCTGACGGCGGGATGTCCGGCGAGTCGGCTTTGCGACCCCCCTCTGCCTCCACTTCTCCATCTCCTTCTCCCTCGACAGGGAAGCCCAGTCTGTCCTCGCCATCTGTCTCCTGTGCACAGAGCCACAGAGCTGTGAACCTCAGCCTACTCAATATGCAACAGACCCCAGCTGAAGCCATGCACCCTTAGCTTTGCACACACACACACACACACGGACACACACATATAAATAACCTGCTTCAATAAAAAAAACACATAAATCTCATGTTTATATTGTTATACATTTATGGAACAAATACTCTTCTGGCTATGGAACATTTGAAAAGAATGTCCATGAACAAAACTTCATAAATTTGTTAAATCTGGCTAATGTTACCTTTACTGTGAACAGAATACATCTGACAAAAATTCTCTAAATCTGTACATCTAAAAATACTAAGAAAAAGTAAAAAGAATAAAATCCAAATTTACAGCTGACAAACACTTAAACACAGATGCCCTTAAAAACATAGGGCAGTATTAAAAAAAAATTATCTTGTATATTATCAAACATCTAATACACTGGTGATGTGATATGTCACACTTTGATGGATGTGGACTGCCAACATCCTACAGGTCCTACTTTAGTGCCCAACCTTTGTAGATCTTGCCGCTTTAATTCCAAATTATTGTAAAATATTTGAATTAAACTGCCAGTTCACACAAAGGTCAAAATCTCTTGGCCTAATTTACAATGATTTCCCACCCTTGCCTATGTTTGGTATCTGCTGTTGTCAATGCTGAGCACTGTTGCTTGGAAAAACTTCAAAAGACCCACTGTGTAAAAAGTCCTCTTCATAAATTTGTCATGCGTGTCTTCAAAGCAATCTTTGCTGTAGCCGTTTCTTTGAACATATTAAAAACGTCGTTCAGTAAACAGAGTAAATTGACTGTAATGGTAAAACAAAAGACTGTTTTTAAATGTGCCTGGCTACTCACATAGTCCATCAATAAAACCCTTAGTTTGGTATAAGTTGCTTAAATCAATGTACATGGCTCTTCTAATACTGAGTTCAGTGATTTAATTATAGATCAACTTTGTTGGCTATATTCAATACAGCAGGCTAGGGTACAAAAGACTCATTCATACGTTTCAGATTGCGTTTATTTTTTTTAATGATTTTTTATCTTGATCATTGAACTGAACTGGATTGCTTTCTTATTCATGCAATAGCTGTTATCAATCATCAGAGGACAACAGGAAAGGTTTTTAAGACAGCTTCTTGCGAAAAAGCGAGTCACAGAGACAAAGTTGATGACGTGAGAACTAAAAGTGAAATGTTTAGTCAAATGTTTAGTCCTTTGTAATTATTAAACTACTGGAGGATATTTAGAAAAACTGCAAGCTGAAGATGCCATTTCTATATCAGTATGCCTGTGCAGTCTGACAGGTCAGGCTAGGTCAGGCTAGGTAAAGCTAAAGCAGCATTGCAGATACTTCCCGATATTTCTAAAACATAAAAATAACTGAATATAATGTTACAAGAAGTCAGATTAAATATGCTTCTGAAATTGGTGACTTTTCCAGAATTTTCCTTTGAAAATTCATGAAGAAAAAAAAAAAAATTCTCCAATCTCCCATGAGCACAGTGACGTCATTCAAAATTAGCAAAGGTCATAATCCATAGCTCCCGACATATTAGTGCAATCAGAAATAAGATGCTTGAGCAGAGGGCAAAAGGTCAGTTTAGCATGCAGATCCCCTTGCACCGCAGAGGTCGTATCTGTGCTCACCTTTCATCACAAAACAAACAAGGTCTCCATCAGTTGGAACATGTTGTTTCAATAAGGTAACAGAAAAGCCCTATAAGAACAGTCTCAGGTTATCTGGAGTAGAGGGTGGAATAGCTTATGCTAATGCGGACTCTGGCGCAGTACATGCTCTGCATGGCTCATGTGACACAGCTCAGCGTGGCCACTCATAAGCAGGCTCACTGAGGTCACCAGGTCACTGGGCTGTATGCGCTGGGGCACAGTAGATCTGACGAGAATGGGGGAAGAGAGGTCAAGGGCTGGGGGGAGGGGGGGTAGGCAGGGCAGAGAGATAACACATTCACTTCAAAATGGGGTGTGCCAATCAATTTCCTTAACAAATGTTACCCTCCGTTTTGACTGGCAAAGGTATCAGATGTCTTACTTAAGCCGAGGGGTTTAATCGTTTTCTTACTCCGAATAAATGGAATAAAACTCCCTGCATTTTCAGGTGGATCAAACCTTTAATATTTTGATTTGTAAGTACTTTGGATTAGTAGTACACCTTACTCGATGACTGTCATGATCCAGCTATATATGTATTTTAATTAAAGTTTGCCTCTGTCAGAATACGGCTTTTATTCAAAGAAAGCCCTAAAAAAGGATTCTCCATCTTTTACAGAAATTGAGCTCAACTGCTTTTAGAAGTATTTCAACTGCCAAACGATAAAACATTAGGTTCTAGACGAGGCCCAAGTACAGAATATGACATCAGGCTTTCACAAGACAAACATGCAAAATGCAAAATCTAAAGGTTCACTGATCTTAGTTTAAATATTTTCCAGTTCATTGTTTTCCTTCCAGACGTTTTGTGGTTATCATTATTAATCCAAAACACTACAAATAGACTTTATAAGTAGCATACCAAAAGAGAAACAGAATAACGTCAACCTAAAAGCAGGGCACAGACTGACCTGCAGGCCATTTTGTAATCATTGTGGTTTTCATGCCCACTTTTTAAATCACATTTTGCATGTAATTCTGTTTCTTCAGCAGCTGCAGAGCGTCTTTCAGACTAAGTGTGACCCAGGAGCGACGGGATAAACGGCCTGAAGAAGGACTCAGCAGCTCAGAAAAAGGCTGCGGTAATCCCTCCACAGGGAGCGGGCAACGGCCTGGCACTGTTGCCATAGCAGCGATGCTCAGGTCCTACAGATGCCACTCACTGGAAACCACCAAGTTAACATGAGCAAAGAGCACTGGGGGAAACATTTGTATCCTGCTAAATCACAAGGAAGATCACTCTCTTTATTCCGAGCCCCTCTATTTGAAGCTCTAGCATGCATAGTAAATAGCAAATTAAATGCAGCTCCATGCAGCAATTAACCATTAACCAAAAGGCCTCTGGCACAACAGGAATAAGGAAAGTTCCAAAATTACAGGGGAAATGTCTTCAGGTTAAGCGGATGCTATAATTATTCACTTCCCAAAGTACATGTTCAGTTCTGGCCTTCTCAAAGCCTGAACCCTAACCCACTCAACACAGATTGCACCTTGAATCAGATATGTGCCTCCTACAGACCACTGTAAAAACACACCCACATACACTAACACACTCATACATGCACTCAGAGTCATTATTCAAAAGACCATGTGTGTTTTGACTATGGGGTAGTTAAGAGAACCAAGTAAATGCCAACAAATTCAGAGCTGGGGCCCCAACTAAACTAATAGCATGGAACGTGTGAATGAGTTTCCTTTAAAATCGTATATCAAAGCCACTTGACATGTTAATTCTGGAAAATAACACACTGTCAACAGCTTATATGCACACAATATTATTTGTTTCCTCACTTAAAATATCTCAAATTTGTATTTTTAGGTTATCTGCAATATTAAAAAATTAGATCACAGCATATCAGTATGACTTGCATCATTTCAATACATTTCTTTTCCCACACTGTAATAATGTATTATAGCAAACAAACCTTATTTAAATTCATAAAGGTGGCAGACAAACCTTTTCTGTCCAAGGAAGCAACTAACATTGTTTCCCTTCTGATTACTGAAAGCAATTAATGAAATACCATATGAATTTTTTTTTCCCCACTACAGAATGACTTAAAACATGTTCAGGCTCTTAGTGGGCACGAAGTGTTGTGTAAGGTAATTCTCATTAACTGTGGCTATTTTCTTTTTTAAAGTACTATGCAAAAGCACTTTTCTTTAATAAGACAGATGACACCTCAAAGGTAGCTAAGTATTATTTCTATTGCTTGATACACTTGATATAGTGCTAAGCCCTGTGTTCTCCACCACACACCTCGAAAACCCAATACACAGAAGGACTCAGCATGGAAGAACAACCTAATGCAGTATTATTTCTTGTGTCTTATTCAAACAAGCATGAACGGGGCACAGCATTGTAAAATTTAAGATGGGGTGGGAAAAGACTAAACTACTGGCATTTTGTCGTGCCAATAAGAGGGCATTAACCTTTCCAGAGATGTTAATTCGGATATGTTCCCATATGGTACTAAAGTCTTTACATGAAGGCTACTTTTCCATCAAGAGATCACCTGTCCACAAGTGCAGAATGAGGAAAACAATAAGCCTTTGTTTCAAGAGATGTTTGTGCTAATTTTTAAATTATTAACTTTGACTTACCTAGGCCAAGGGAGAAGTGAACAGTTGTGTTATTTATAAAGCACAAAAAATATCCAGGAGTTGTGCTACTGTAGAGTTTTTTTTTTTTTTTTTTTATTCTGTCACACTACCTTCACAGACACAATCCATAATTTCTGTCAAGACACTGAACACAAAGTCACGGCAGCACCAAAACTAAATTGGTATTTCATACATTCCCAAAGACAACGTCATACGGTTTCAGATTTAAGATTTCTATACGACTGCCTTATGTATTCTGTTCCTACGCTTCCATCCTCAGAGCATGACATGTAGGCCAGAGGTAGAGAGGCTGGATTCTTACCCTGCAAGTATAAAATCCCATTAAGCCATTGTGTTAAGTGCACTGTAAAACACTTTACTTACTTGAAACACGTCCCAGTGCGTAATCACTTTTCCTGTGTGAAATATAAATAAATTCAATATAACAAAATGTATCGTTGACCTGAGGCAGCGCGGCACTTGGAACATGGCTGATGACAATACGTTTACACTGCTGCACTCTGCATCTTCTCCAAGGTCACACCGCAACAATTGCGTTACCGAACGACAGCCCATGTCCATTAGACAACACCGTTTTATTGCAAAACACACTGCTAATAAATCAAGTATGTTGTCAATGCTGAAGAAATGGCACGCGCATTTTATCCAAGCGCGCAATGTTTAAGAAAAAGAGAACGTAAACAAAAGGAAGGTAGAATGCGACAGCGGGCGCGTGGTGTAAACATCAGGAACAACAAACAACGCGTGACGCTTCGCTCATTCATCACTTCAAAGACTTTCCTATATTCTGTTACGCGAGCCAGAATATTATGCGTCTTAATAGGATGTCGCCCGTATGGATTAATGCAAGACACTACAACAGTTTCACGTTGTAATAAGTAACATTCAGCAACGTGAAAACACCTTGTCAGTCTGCGTTTGCAGCGTGAATCTATTTCCACGTATAGGCTGGTCTTAGCCATTCGGGTAAACTGTATCAATTTCCTCAAATGTCGCAGTTATTGTTACACGTTCATAATAACGTCATTTTTTACTTCGAAGCCAGGCAGACCTCTGGTTTTGTTTGTGATGCGTTTTAAAGCAGCAAGAGGAAAGTGTTCAAGTTTACATTTTTCTTGTTACTGCGAGTAAGGTGCTTTTTTGTTTAGTACCTTTGTAACGTAGTGGTTCCAAGAAAACTACACTGACAAAAAGCTAAAATAAAACATTATCCCCCTCCAAATGTTAATGTGTCCTTCGTAGTTTTGTAATTACCAGTACAACAACCCAGATACTTAATGCAAACTTTTATCAATCGTGCATTTCATAAAACCGGTCGGCAAGTAAACACGACGTAGCAGTAAATATAATATTTAATGAGACCTGCGAGGATTGTAGAATAGAAAACGAACAGCTGCTTCATATAATGCTCAGTCTAAACACAATTACATCGTACACACTTGTGGAGTTTAAGCATGTGACTACCACCTAGCCTGCTATATGTGTATCGGGAGAGAAGTCATTACAAACACGGCAAACCATTACGGAATACATTACAGACTATTTATCTTACCTTGTCACTGATGTTTTCTGAAGTGTCAGGCTCTCCCCTTCCTACTCGCTTTCTCAGATCTGTCATTGCTTCGTAGGAGACAAACTAAGGTAATTTCTGCAGCAGACTCCCGCAAGGAGCGTAGCTTGTGACACAAGCCCTTGTAAAGCTGTTAGATGACACCATTAAACGCCGTCAGAACGGTGTGGAAGCGTTGTCAGAAACCCCGAATTGTTCATATAAATTCGGACCGATTGCGTGCATATATTTAACACAGACGGATCTCAAGCTCCAGGTCGCTCTGCCAGATCTACGGTAATCCTTACAGTACATCTCCCTTATTCCTCGACTCACCCAGTGTGTGTGTGTGTGTGTGTCTCCCTCTCTCTCTCTCATTACGACTGCAGACAGAAATAAACAGGAATTGCAGCACTGATTTAAGCATTAATTAAATTTGACTACCTTTTATTAATGTGCGCCAGTCAGTAACTATTTGTTTGGCCTTGGTGTGCTTCGGCAGTTTGTGTTATGTTGTAGGCTATTGATAAGATTATATTTTTAAACTTAATTTGAACTGCTAGCAGATAACGAATAAAACACCTACCAGTGACCAGACGGCTTCTCGAATTTCTGCCTCCAGGGAGTCATACGGTGACATTTAATGAATTAGTTAAGGCAAGTCCCACATATGGGACAGAATGCTCCAGCCACACGGAAATTATTTCCTTTAGTTTTTCCACCAACATTCTGGTTTACATTTATCCTGCACTTCCCTGCTTTTCTCAAGTCGATTTCACTTTAATAAAAACTGCATCATGAAATGCGGATTAAAATAATTTATAAAAACATACAAAAAACATTTACTCATATGAAATGCAAAAAAGTTTCTGAACCCTTATCCAATATAAAGATGCATTTTTATCCAAGATACATTTACACGTTTAGTTTGACACGATTTTAGGCAAGTACAAAAAAAAAGTGACGGTAACTGCCTTGCATTGTGTGTAAATTCATCCACACATTATGAATGAGAAACTCAGTTTGAGCACAAAATTAGTAGTAAATGAAATGGTTTAACACTAGTGACGATCTAAATTAAGTTTTTTTTCCCCCCCACTCTATATCACATACATGTACATAAATACAATACACACACACACACAATTTATACATTTAATTTATGTAAACAAGCATGTGATTGTTATCCCACGTGTTAAATAAAACCAGTCAAAAATGCCTTGGTGGTAAATAGCAGGATTTTAATTAAAATAAAAAAAGTACCAGAGCTATTGCATTATAGTTACATATTTCTTTTGGGTTAATCTACTCTTTGTTTTGTAGTTGTACTGAAGACAAATATACAATGAACATTCACCTATCACAGACTGCACACTAGATACTGTTGAGATGTAGTCTAGCACAAGACCACCAAAAATAATCAAATGATCTCTCCAATTTTGTATAGTACAAAATGTCCCCTTTCCACTTTCTCTGCAATCCTGTAGTCACTACTGTACACAGAATGTATTTTTTTTTCTCCAGGGATAAGTAATTAGTTAATGCCTTAAGAAAATAAAAGAAAAAAAAAAACATGTACATTTCACTGACACAGAAAGTCAGCTGTGTTATTACACATGCAACAAGTAACAAAACTTGCTGAAATGATAGTATTCATTAAAAAAGTTAAAACCAATATAATTGCATAAATACTTTATACAGTTTTGTTTGCTGTAAAGAAATACAACCTTGACCATAGTGTCTAAAAAGAAAAGCAGTTTGATAATGATTCTTTCCTTTGTACACAAAGAGCGGTAAATATTCAGGTCAGTTTTGCCACCTAGATTCAGAGGCTGCTGAACTGCAGCAACCCCAACCAGTCTGATGTTATAACTGCAGGCAAGATATACATACGGTACGGAAATAATGATATGACTGTGCACTATACAATAAGTGTCAGAAACAGACTACTGCACTGGCGCTACATCGGAAATCATTTGAACGTGATCTGCACATCTGACGAGGGGGGAAAAAAGTTAAAGCAGCATTTAAAGTTCTGTTGCCCACAGTACCCAAGATAAATGACACCTTGTGAAGAAGAAGAAAAAGAAAAAACACTCACTTAACCGGCACTCCAGCTTCTAAGAGCCGCAAGTAAAATGTTGAGCATCTTTCAAAGACTTCCTTTCAGTATAATAAATATATGGAGGGGGGGGGGGGGACCTGCAGACATGCACGTGTTAGTGCATTGACTTATTCTTTATGAGTGCTATTGGTTTCTTTAATGTGAAAGGGTTTTTTTAATTATTTTTATTATTATTTTTTTTTACATTTGTAAAGTTTCAAAACCATGTAATTTCCCACATCCATAAAGCCATATTCCACAAAACTGGAGGAGGTGTCCCAGTAGCTGCAATTTACAGGTTTCAGATGAAGACCTGTCAGAAGCGACCGCAAAACCTGGCATCCAAGCACTTCCTGTTTATACAAACATACATCTCGCAAACAAAAGAATGCTATTGTACATTGCAAACACACTACACGTATAATTTAACCATTTAAAAAAGGTTAACGGTTTCCAGGTTTTTCAACATCCATAAGACAGGCCACAACGTTAAATCGGTGACATGCCTTACCTGTCACTTACTGTACTTGTTCAAATATAAAATTTTTTTTTTTACATGATACTTAAAAATATTTACAACAAACATGCAGCTAACATCAGACCAAAACTAAAATTGGAGTAATTTCTCCCAACCTGTTAGGATACATTTAGTTGCACATAAAACAATCTTGATGATATTGGCATGACATAGTATGCTTTGTGGAGTTCCACTTAGATTTCATATGATATCTGGATTTAAAGGTTTGTTACAGCAGACAGACATTCAATACAAAAACAAAAAAAAAAATATATGTCAGAAGTTATATCTTTCTGAACTAGTAGGACCAAAAAACTAAACAAAAGTGCAGGATTTTAAAAGCCTAAAAGATCTCACTGCAATAATGACACTGTTAGCACATGACTACATACTAGTACTGTGGGCAACATATTAAAACAAATGTACTGTAAACAAAAACGTTTTGTAAAGGTAACTGCATTTAACCAAACGAATTTCCTTCACATTCATAATCCTATTTCCACTGGGTGTCTGACATACCAGAGAGACAAATGACACTCTATACTGAACACCATGTTCCTATGTAGGCAAAACGATTTTTTTCTAGTTAAAAAGGCCATCTTATTATTTACAATATAAACAACTTCATAGCTTTTCTAAACGAAGCCTAAACATATTCATCTCAAACCTAAAAAGCATGTGATTTCTTGAAGGTGTTTAGTGGGTTTTTAAAGAGCAAAAAAAAAAAAAGGAAAAAACAAAAAAAAAAACAAAAAAAATTATGAAGGGGGGAAAGCCACAAAATAATTCCAACTTGTTTTTTTTTTTTTTTTTTTAGCCTTTTCCCCTCCATGTCAAAAGTCATTAATAAATGATCCCTTTTTCTTCCCAATAAATGCTTTACACAGCACAGAATACAAGAGCGCTTTCTGGTTCAAACCTCCATCAGATTGTATCTGACAGAACTGCTGCCTGGGTGGGTGG
>JABJVR010000095.1:4306757-4321959 GCA_025773905.1 Chitala chitala | reverse complement strand
CCCCCCCCCCCCCCCCCCCCCCCCCCCCCCCCCCCCCCCCCCCCCCCCCCCCCCCCCCCCCCAAAAAACTGTTTTTGTGATAAAGAATTCTGCTTTCATTCCATTTCACACTGGTCTGCTGTAAGACTAAAATATTAATAAAACCACTATATAGTATGTGATCTAAAACTTCACAGATTTACTTAAAAACAGTAAAACCATTCTGATCCATATACAAGATATTTCTTTTCCTGTCAAACAGATTTGTGTGTTAAGAATACCAAAACCATTATATTTAACCATTCATTCAGTAGAAAACAAAAGTGGCAGAGAATCTCAGCCCATGTTGCCTGAAGCCCGTCTCAGTAGGGCAAGTCGTGGGTGTCCAACCCAAAGGGTGCGATGCAGGGACCCTGTAGGCAGCCTGTAGTTATCTGACTGTTCAGCGAGTCTGAGGACCGACACTCGGCCCGTACCTGAGCATCAGCGTCGGGCTCTGTGTCGGGCACGTAGGGGTAGTGGATGTAGAACATGTCGTTGCGGACCATCTTCTTCCTCATGCGGCAAGGTCCCTCGGTCATCTCCAGCAGGAACTTATCCAGGTGGGAACCGATGGGTGGCCCCCAGAGGCCACGTTCCCGCAGGAGTTCGTACTCGATGGCCGCCCACTCCTCCGTCACGTACTTCAGGGCGTTCTGCTGCCTCTACACGGGTCACACACAGGAAGCAGTTTCGGTTTTGACAACAATTAGCAACTTCAGATTTACTAATTTGACCTGGTTAACTAATAAAAACATTTTACTAAATTGGGATTAAGAAATTGAGTGAAAATTTTGGCAGAGAAGCACAAATTCATATGACAGCTGGAGTGAACACACACACACACACACACACACACCTCCTGATACTCTTTATACTGCATGGTGACCAGGTCTCGCACCACAGCAATGTGTGTGAACATCCACTGGAAGGTTTCCTGGGGACACAGAAGGATGTTGAAGGGTTCAGCCTTATGTCACACTCAGGAACAGTGCAGGACCTTTCCTGCTCCCAGGCATGCCCTACCTGTGCCGACACACTGCCCTACCTGTGCCGACACACTGCCCTACCTGTGCCGACAGACTGTTCTTGCTGATTCCGCTCTCTTTCCTGCTGCGCCGTGCCCCTGTGAGCTTCGAGAGGCCGAAGCCACTGCTGACCCGGGACAGTTTGGACTGGGCCACGGGGGCAGCCGCCTCCCCACGGCTGATGCATTTCTTCTCATGAGCTGAAGGGAGAGGAGCATGGTAAGAAAGGGTCGCCTGGAATCCATAGCCCTTTCTTCTCGATTAGGCTATACCAAGAACACATATGTACTGCAGACTGAATTCTGAAGTCTCAAGACCTATTGTTGAACTGTACAGCACAGAAGATCCACACCCTTCACAACCCAGGACGGGTACAACTAGCTCAGCAAATTTACCAGTTTGTACAGGAGCTTAAAGGCAAGGAAATGGAGCAACCTCACATTCTTGAAGGCACAAAAAAAACTGGTGCTGCACTGAAACGTTCTGTTTGTAACTCATATGCAATAAAAGCATACTATAAACCCGTATAACATGAACATTCATTACAGACACATATTAAGACATGGGAGGGGCAGCTGCATCATAAGCAGCTTAAGGCTACTTCTGGATATAAACCTCATGATAAGCACATGTAGATAAAGTCCCAGTTGGGCTTAAGCTCGCTCACCTAGATGGTTAAGCCAATTCTTCGCTGCCAGCTCCTCGATGTGCGCCTTGGCCGTCAAAATGTCCACGTGGCCACGCTCGTTAGCCGGCA
This sequence comes from Chitala chitala, assembly GCA_025773905.1. Lineage (NCBI taxonomy): Eukaryota > Metazoa > Chordata > Actinopteri > Osteoglossiformes > Notopteridae > Chitala > Chitala chitala. The sequence goes on along the minus strand of JABJVR010000095.1, from coordinate 4,320,156 downwards.
GGGACACCTTGAAGATGTCCTCCAGTGCTTGCCTCTTGCTGTGTATGAGCTCAGTCCAGACACGGTTCACTGCCTTCAGCAGGAGCTGCCGACCTGGCAGAGGCACACAGATGGAGGGTCAAAAAGTTAGTAACAGGCTTCAACAGTGGAGCCTCCATGGAAGATCACATTAACCTTAACCTATAGTCAATTATTAATAAGACCAAACAACGGTTATTTACAAATAAGTGCAAATGCATTCGATCAGTTTGTATATTTCACGGGAAATCCATTTTGGGACTTAAAGGCTTGTACACAACCTTTGCTGCCTTGACAAACGCTCAGCTGTCCGAACAGAGGACGTACAGGATGTCGCATGACTCACCTTCTCCGACATCCTGACTGTGCGAGGCATCGGGTTCCGTCTCGGATGGTATCATGACATGCCAGGTTGTCATTCGCGCTTCAGCTTCCAAGCCAAAGCCATCCACACAGCTGGGGGGCAGTATTACACAAATAATTACATAGTACCACAAACACTTGTGTTCCATTTTATTTTATTTTTAACACTGGCTCTCACTGGCTGCCTGGAACTCACACACACTCGCAAGATCTTTCCGGATTTCTTGGGCAGTTATTACCCAGGAAATCATTAGACTATTAAAGTTGCTGAGGACATATTGTAAAACACAAAACATAAAACAGTGGTGCTACTTGCATGAATAATAGCTAAGAAAAAAAACACTATAAATGGGGAAAAATGAAAAAGTGTGAAAATATAGAAGGTGCTCTGGACAGAACCATTTGCAAAGCAAACACTGGAACGGAATGTAGTTACATGTCTCACCTCCCTGAGTGCAGGTTGATAAAACAGTGAGCCAGGCAGGCAATGAACTCCTGGTCATGGTTGCCTGGACCCAGCACCAGGTTGCGGTTGACCGTGAGGACGCGCAGAGCATCGAGCAGCGCCACCTGCTGTGGGACCGTCTTGTGCGACCGCGAGAGCTGGTACAGGATGGTCCGGTTCAGGCAGTGGTAGATGGAGTCCAGGGAGAAGCCTTGGGTTCTTCTCTTAGACTGGAGGGGTTGCGGATATAAAAAAAATGGTCCAAACAAAGACTTTTCAAGGAATGAAGACCATCTATTTACTGGCTACATTCTAGCAGTCATTTTTACTAGGATCAATTTCAGTCTACAAATCAGGAAAGGTCTCTACGGACATAAAGAAAATGAATCATTCGGATATACACCGATATGAGAAACAGCACAAGTCTGGGACTGGAGTCAAACTCTCTCAACAACAAGTGACACCCAAGGGACTCCAAGATGCCTTTCCTGTATTTATCACCAACAGGGACTCCCAAGAACCCACGGTTGTGCCAACTAAAGCTACAGTCCCATCTGAAACTTCACAGTGGTTTTCACCACTGTGGCTGAAAACTGGATAACAATGACACGATGTTAAAAAGAGGGAAGACCAAATTAATTTAACGTTTTTCTCGTTGAACAGCTGTTCCCAACAACCCTTATCAGCCGAACCTTTGCTTTACAACATGGCCAGAAAAACTCACCATTCAATACCTCCGTTATTCCAGCACCTACCACCTTCAAGCTTTATATTCTATCCTACAAAATACAATTCACTGGTTTCACTTGTATTAAAAGCCATTAAAATCACACAAGACTCTAGTAAAATTCTTAGATGATATCTAAGAGGATTACATCTCCTCTGTATAAATATGGTGGATAACTCAGAATATTATGACAGTCTTAAACATGTGCTCACATCTCTTGTGCCCCTAAAATTAACCAGTTAAGTACCATCAGCTATCTTTCTTAGGTATAAACTATTTTGTGAGAAAGCTGCCTTCCCCATCAGCAGCTAGTGTTTTTTTTGGTGCTTTTCTAGCAACTTATTGCAGCAAGAAAGACCTGGACCCTTCAGAAGCCGCTGCTGGAGATGGTTCATGTTTTTTTTTTTTTTTTTTTTTACACAGCCTTTATTTCCTGTTTAATGTTACAGCAATTCTTATGCTACACATTTAGAAAGATGAATAAACACAAGGTCATGATAACCACGTTGTGCCATGGTAAATATCACATATTACTTATTCAATACAATTAGCTATACATATTACTTATTCAATACAATTAGCTATCCAGCAGGGCTGCAATTTACAATTTACCCTGAACTACTTAATTACTGACAGATTGTGTAATTAGGAAAATAAGTTCAATTAACTGCTTGAATGTTCATGAAGAATTAGAACGTGCACACAGGACATCTTACCAATGCCACAAATGAAAACTAAAATTAAATTCCTGGAGTCTCACCACACACGCGTCTGGGTGTGCACATGCTCTCAAGAGGGAAAATTATTTGGTTTATGTTCTTAAATACACAAAACATACCGGCCGGCACAAATTATCGAATGTAAGACCTGCTCCTACATTTTGCATTTAGCTTCTTGAGACACAAAAACAGTAGCACAATAAACTCAGATAGCACACTTCACACCAGCAGAAATACTTGAAAGACGACGAAAGGACTGAGAAGGGTTTGGCACCTGTCCAATGAGCTGCACGATGAACTCCACAACCATCTTGGAGTCCTTGTTGAACATTCCCTGCCACAGCTTATCCACAACCCTCTGGGTGAAGTAGAACACGTTATTCACCAACACCTGGTGGCTGCCCCCGCTGGTGACTGGCAGTGATGCGTCTTCCCCTGGTATGGGGTAAGCCAACAGTGAGGTCACGGCAGAGAGGGCGGGAAGCCTGACAGCACCGCATACATACTGCCAATTACACGCGGCCCCAAAGGTGTGCGAGAACGTTTTTGAGGTGCAGAGAAAATACACCGAAAACAGCGCATAAACACAAGCCCATGACGCGGCAGGTGCGCCGAACTGGACATGCCCTCAATGAGGTCTCACCTAGGAGCACGTCTGCTGCTAACAAGTGCTCCATCACACTGTCCAGGATGTAGGACTGGAACTCCTTCTGCTGGGTACGAGTCGACCGCTCTGGAGACGCCTGGGGAGAGAAACAGGCAAGTTCCGTCGCCACTTTCTCATTTTCACACACCCACCAGTCTGTGCTGCTGCCACGACTCATCACCACACCACCGTGCCGTTGCAACACACCCTTCCACACTTTGCAATTCAGAGACGCGTTCCACACACATACCTTCCTCTATATTACTGCAATCTTATTTTACACTCACAAATGTAGAATACATGTACATCAATAACCAGTGAAAGCTGCCTTATCAGGGGAGACTTCATGAATTGAATTGCCTATGGCAATTCGATTTTCTTTTTTATTCCCTACCCAATGAACGCAGTTTATTTTTACAATAGTCTTAAACTGAGACTGACAACCTGAAGATGTAGCTCCCTGCAAGACTGACAGATTTAATGCCTTCAGGGTCTTACAGACAGTTGATAAATTGGAAAAAGCAGTTCAGGTGATTAAGAAGCCACAAACATTCCCCCAAAACTCCAGCTAAAGACTGTGACCTGCTATGTCTAGTGTCAAACCCTCAAAGGCTCATTTGCACCAGTAAAAAACAGGCATTCAACACAGATCCTTACCACAACAAATTAGGAGCAAACATATAATTTCAATGGATTCTGTCATCCACTTTTAAGATAAAGGACACACTATAATGCACCCACCTCCAGTAGGAGGTCAATGACTGGAGTCTGCTTGCCAGCTGGGGTCAGGCACATGTTGTCCATGATCAAAACCCTCATGAAGTCAAAGACGTATTTCTTGGCGGGATGGTTGGTCAGGTAGGTCTTGGAGCCAACGTTGCAGTATTCTGACTGGCTGCGGTTCATGCCAGTGTCGCCAGCAAAGGCCTTAAACTCCTCAGCTGGGGAGCTGACCTCATCGTCCAGGTCGCTCACCTAAAACCATACGGTAAGGTCTTTAGATACCTAGTAAAATCTGCACCGCTCTCTGCTTCGCAAATGACTAGACGGAGAATCTGTACGTAACAAGCAACCTCAAACCTGCCACCCTGAGACATGAGATGAGTTTACAACTTAAAACATTTAAAAAAAAAAAAAAAAAAAAACAACCACATTCATTTGGTGACCATGAGACCTACCATCTCGGAATAAGGCCTGATGTTGAAGGGGAAGACGCTGGCGGCCAGCGCACACAGGAACTCTGGGCTGACCCACATGTGCGACAGGTCAGGCACGTTGTGGTACAGGTACCGGAAGAACTGCATGAGGGTGACGGGGTACTCCCTCAGCCAGGAGCCTTCCTCTTCTGACTGCCAGGGCTGTGGAAACACAGCAGACGTCAGCATGGACACCACAACATCACCCAAACAGTGTGCTCAGGTACAGCTTGGGTAGCAGTAACCTCCAGGAGGGACATAAAAACTCCAACCAAAGCAATACTAACCCCTATCCCGCCATAACAGCTCAGCAACAACTCGCCGTGCCCACAACTACAGCCCGAACACGGAACGTGCAAACCCACGGAAATCCCCACTTTGAGTGTCTTCGGCAGTTCCTAAGAAATATGTTATCCTGCATCACTATAGCTACGATGGTTACGGTGACCATCGCCGCCAGCACTGCCAGCACTCCCGCCAGCTCACCAGGTTAAGCATGCTCCGCAGCATGGCGAGCAGAAGGAAGGCCGCCTCCGTGCACGTGGTGCTGATGGAGCCCACCACGGCCCCGCTGGAGGCCGGCACGCCGAAGATGAACGTCCAGATGGAGTCCAGGTCGAACTGTGGGGAGAGGCAAGGGCGATGAGCAGAGGCTCGTCTGCGGCGTGCCAACGGACGGTGTGCTTTCACATGTCATTCACGTCAGCAACGTTTAGCAGCCAGTCAAGGACAATTTATACAGCCTTTCCTTACATTTTACAGCTATTTACATCAACACCATGACTCCTATACATTGCAGGTAACATTCCCATCTCCTCAATTCTGTTTACTTATTTAAAGTCCTTCAGTAAAGAAGTTAACGCAAAAAGGAAGCTGCAATATATTGGCTGACTATACTTGGAGACACAATCAGGTGAATTCTGGGATCAATTCATCAGCTCAATCTGTTAACAACTTTGCAAGCAAAAACACCCAGCCCACTGCTGTCTGTTAACCATGCGTGGCCACGCGTTATGCATGCAGGCTCAGCAGAAGGAAGGAGAGCATGCTGATGAGTACCTGCAGGTTCTCAGGCTGCTCCGTAACCGGCTGCTGCAGAAACAGCAGCATGAGGAGGAAGTACAGCTCTGGCACGTTGGTGTGCTTCGGGAGGAACGTCTGGAGTACAGGGAACCCTGGGAAATGACAGGCCTCCCTGTTGATCTCCCGCAGCGTGGCCCTGCCGCCGGCATTACGGCCCACGTTGAAACCTGATGACAGAGGTGTGCTTACATGAATATGCCCAGGGCTAATTAAGGTCACAGACTTAACAGAGGCCATAACCACAGGCTTTGATGGAAAAAACGGCATCGCTTCGACTCACCGAGCACAGTGCCTATCTTATTGGTGATGACAGAGTCAGTGTGGTCTAGCCAGCCACCTCCGCACATGCCCTCTCTGAAGCGGCCGAGGATGGACTGGTTACTGAGCAGGACCACGAGGATCCGCATAGCAGCTGTCACGGTGGTGGAGTGGAGGTGCTCCTCCATGAACATCAGCAGCCAGTCAAAGCCCAAGGTGCGCACCAGCTCCTCACATGCCCTGCAGGAGCACATGATGGCTGCTGAACAGGAAACTGCAAAGAGCCACAGCCCCTGACCTCAGGGCACAACCAACACTGGCAACCATTGTTTTTATTAACCTACTTAAGATTACAGAGGTAGGAGTCTAATCAGACCATAAACCTGCCTGCAAGTAGCAGCAAGAAGCAGCAAGAAGCAAGCTACCTTCTATAAAAATAACGTGGATCATAACAGCCCATGTCTACAGAGAGACGAACTGCCAGGAGCTTGACAGTGTGTGTACTGCTCAAAAGTGCTTACTGAGCATTTACGGTGCATTTCTCTTTGGAAGTGAAGAGCAACTTCAGCAAAATGTCCAGGAGTCTGTTCCTTAACAGGATGAGGTTGGCGGACAGGAGGCCCCCAAAATCGTCCTCGTTTGCTGAAGGTAGAAGGATGAAGTATTCAAAAACCGGCTCTTACGCATTTCCTTGTTTCCACCGGGGAAAACGTGACAGTGTTCCAAGACAGCTCACTACTTGCCTCCATCTATTTTCTCTTCGCTGTTGGCTTCCATGACAACAAATTTCTCACAGACTGCGAACGTGGGCAAGGTGGAGGCAACGAACTGGCCGAACCTGCGTAAAGCACAAACGGCGCCAGCCACAAACAGAGGCAGAGGTCAGAGGTCCAATCGACACCAGAAGGCAAGTCCAGGTTACCGACCGGCTGACTGTACCAGAACTGGTAAACGACACTATGAAACGCCCACATCGACATCTGCTGAAAAGCAGCATGCTGTGGAGGAGCAGGCGGGCTACCTGAGGAGGTCGTAACTTTTGGGGAAGCCCTGGAGCAGGAGGCTGAGGACCGTGCTGATGGCAGCGATGGTTGGCTGGGACAGCGAGACATCCCGCAACGTAAGCAGCAGTTTGGGAATGAGCTGGAAGTCACGGAGCAGCTTGGCGTTCTTTGCCGCTTCGCTGAAAAGTCCAAGCAGCAGTAAGCTTTACACACGTCTGTACGGTGCGTCGTTTTCACTGCCAATTTTAGGCATTACCACCAATAACAACACGTATACAGATACTACCAATTACTACACATCATATAAATGAAACAAAAGAACTAGTAGTTAAATGACAGAACAAGTGTGTGGTAATGCGGTTTTGATGTCGACTTGCATTCAGTCTGCAAGGAAAATAAGCGGGCAGAAGGTTTAGCACGTCACACCTGCTGGGATGACAAGCTTACCTGGATTCAGTCAGTAGCTCAATAAAATGCTCAAAGAGTGAAAGGTGCAATTCATAGGGAGCGTGGAGCCAGACCTGGGTGACAGGAAGAAGGAAGAAAATCATGTGTAAAGACCTTAAGTGCAAAGAATGGAAAAAAGGAAAAAAAAAAAAAAAAAAAAAAACTTAAGTGGCACGGATCGAGCCCATGTTTATCAGAGGAACGGCAAATTCAGTCCACACCTCGAAGGCGCAGAGAAGGTCCTGGAAAGCCGTGGAGTTGGGGATGATGGAGGTCTCGTGGCCGCTGTCCACGGTGCCCACCAGGGAGAAGGTCAGGTGGAGGATGTGGCTGTTCAGCAGAGAGCGCTTCTTCTTCAGAAGCATAGCCAGAAGCTGGGATAGGAGGCAAGGGCGTGGGCAAACACCCCATGTCATAAAAGGGTAAAAATTTTACATGTGCAATTTATACCCATGGCTGGATAAAGACTTTTGTTGGACAACAGAGCAAAGCTGGCTTAGCAACTACACCAGGAAAACAGCCGCACAGCTCCGGGAAGCTGTCTGATATGGAATATAGCTGAAGGAACATGGAGTGGAATGAGGGAGCAATACAGAAACCTGCTCCCCATGCAAAAAAAAATTACCGGAGGACAAATGAGTCACACAGAAGAAATGAGCGATGCTGTTCCTAATTAACGCAACATTTTAATGAGCTGCTATGAAAGTGTGTGCGTTACAAAAAGCACATGTGAGGAACAAAGGTAATATGCTTTCCCTGTGCATTTACCTGTGCGTATTAGTTGTTGTGGTGGTTAAAAGGTGGGAGTGCAGCAAAAAGGCTTTGGGTCCCTACGCTGAGGCCTACTAGCAAACCACTCACTGAAACCATTAACATTCCTCAGTACAAACATGCACATGCCGCCTCATAAGTGGATGAAATGCCTTGCAGGAGCTGTGTCACCGCTAGCCCAGAACGGACTAGCGAGATGATGGCACGCACGCCCACCTGGTACCCTTTGATGCGCTCCATTTCTTTGCTGGCCAGAGGGTTGCTCTTGACAACGCACACAAGCGCCTTCACTGCTGCATACAGCCCCTCCACGTCTGACGCCATGGCAACCAGGCCCAGGATGGCAGCGGCACCCCCGATGTACTGTAAGTTAGTTGCTACCGGCTTGGGCACGAACGCTCGAACGCCTGAGGGAGGGTTATACAAGAGAGGTCAGAAGGGTGCCCTGCAAGACCACAGTGGATTCTTCTTCTACTCAGTAAAACTTTTAAGAGGAAGAAAAGTGTGTCTTGTTAATGGAAAAATGTTTACCTCTGTCACCTTCTGTTTTAGGTAAAATTTTAGCCAACTTTCTCAGAATTTTCTTTAAACATTAACGTTTTTGAAATTTCACACCAACTTGCAAAAGTTGGACTGCTGCGCCATTCCCTGTGCTGCACAAGATCGTGGTTTATACGTATATCGACCTGCGACTATAACAAGCAGCTTATAGATGAAGATGCTTCCAGGCTAAAGCAGGACTGTGTGCAGAAGGCCTCACCCAGGTAGCCCACGACAGCGGCCCCCACAGTTCTGGCTGGCCCGTTAAGGTGACCCGCAGCATTGTGGATGAGCTTGACTGGCGTGGCGTTCTCGTGTGACGACACAGCCAGCTGGGGAAGGTGTGGTGCACAGACAAAACGTCACACGACATATCATGCAACGACGTAGGCAAGCGGGTGTCTTTTGGGAAACGCTGCCGTTCAGAACAGCCGACCGGCAGATTGCTTCAGATGTAATTATGCAACATGTTCGATACAGGAAGACACCGAAACCTTAATGACAACCATGATCACAGTTCCTCGTTTTCCCGTTGCTTGCACAAGTGGTGCGAAGGACACCCTGCTGCATCGAGGCCAGAGGGAGAACCTATCGGGTAAAACAGGAAAGGGCAACGGGGCCAGCACAGCGGAAACGGAGGCACGACAGCTTGGATTGTTATGCCTCAGTGTGTAAGTGCTAAACACGCATGCAGACACACACACACACACACACACACAGCTGCTGCTGATCTGCTGTCTCTGCACTTTCTGGTACTCCCGTGACAATCAGATGAGATGACAAACGTAACTCCAGTGCATTTACACAGCCAATAAGAACAGGGAAGGGCTAACATTAGGCGAAGCTCCGCCCACCTGCTTGGCTATAGCCTTGCTGTCTAGCTTGTTGTAGACCTTCCTGATTTTGGCCACTGTGAGGGTGGACACCGAGAGAGCGTACAAGCTGAAGGACACCTTCTCTTCTGGAACTAGGGCCACGGGGCATGGGGGAGCCGCCTCCCCTTTAGGATCTTTGCCTGAACAAAAATATGATACCATTCACTGACATTTACAACACAAATCACAGACTTATTATAATTATACAATTACTACACAGATGGTTTAATCCAAACCGAAGCGTAACCATTTATACAGCTGAACACTTTGACTTAACAATAATGTCAAGAACTACTAATGATCATAAAAGCTGTTCCAGAGACCTGTCTGGGTGCGTGTGCGCACACGTCACACACACGTCACACACACGTCACACACACGTCACACACACGTCACACACACGTCACACACACGTGCTTACAGGGCAGGTAGACAGCCTGGAAGCTCCCCACATAGTTGGGGCCCAGCTCGTAGATAGCAGAGACGCTGGTGGCCGGCAGCACTTCCTCCAGGAAGTGGGTAGGCCCGAGTCGCCACACCAGTGTGGAGAGCTGGCGCTGGGCAGGTGGCGTGCCCACATAGCAGTAAACGGTGCTCACCACCGGTGGGTTGGCAGAACCTGAGCCGCCGGGCACACTGTGGATGTAGTGGAGCTGTGGAGAGGGTGAGCCGGGTTAGAATGGCACATGCGGCAAGGTGCTGCCACAACCTGTGTGCCTGCGTGGCATGGAGACAGCAGTGGAATCAACAGTCTCTGTGCCACCTTCCTGCCTGAAAGCCTCTGACAGAAGAGTCCAGTACAGCGCTAGGACGGACGCCTGGTCCATCGGCAGTACCCAGAGGCACCCGTATGCCTGTTCTGTCACGCCTTGTCTGTCCTTCTGTCAGCAAACCAAGTGAATATGCACTCTGATCCCTAGGCTAAACACAAACCTACTTATTAAACACAAACACACACACCTTCTTCTATTAGAAAAGTTTTTATAAAAACTGTACATTATATGCAAAATGCACAACAATTTCAATACATCCACAGCATAGCTCTTCAACTAAACAAATTACTCTACTGGTTTTTATCATACCGGCTTTATTTATTTATTTTTACTGTCCCAGTTAAATTTTTTTTTCCTATTTCACTTATTTGATATTTTGCTATATTACCCAAAAGACAGAGGGTAAACAGCTACTGTATTAAATTACTTCACAAGTATGTAGAACATGTATTTGAAAATTCAACTCCATGTCCTTTCACTGTGACAACGGTAAAATACTTTGATTGTGAAAGACATACAGGGCAGGAAAGATGTGGCACTTTCCACAGCAGTCCACACTGAGCGTCTGGTATGCACGCCTCCCACTCACCTTCACGGTGCTGACGATCTGCCCATCGATGTACAGAGTGGCCGTGCTGTTTTTCAGCATGCCTTTGCTCATGACCAACACCAGGTGGTGCCACTGTCCCTCGGCGATGAGGTCACCGCAGCGGAAGCGGGCGCAGCAGGGCAGGATCTCATAGAAGGACGACTCCTCGCTGAAGTCGTCCACTGTGGGAGAGGGAACAGCAGGGCTTCACACAACAGTATGATGGGAGCGGAGCTGGGCCGTTACCGAACGCAGACCCCCATGAGTTGGACGCACAGACAATGGAAAAACGCCTTGCATGCGAGGAAAAATATTCAACTCCCCTCTTTGAAAGATCAAAGGAATCCAGGTCAGCCTTTACACATACTGGACTTCATGTGGGTTTAATTTTTTTTAATCCGGAGTAAAAAAACACATCAACACTTATCTACTGACATACTGTAATGAATTTAAACACTGCACAAGGGTTTGAATTTTCCTCAAGTACAGTAAGTGCACGCTGCCTTATCAGTCACATGGCCTGAAACCCCCCCCTGCTCCTCCCCACCCAAACCCAACCCCGACTACAGGTCCAACTTGCCGTAGCTCTGCAGCAGCTCCTCCTTGGTGGAGACTGTGAGCGAGCGGTCCTTGGCCGACAGCACGACGGCCAGGCACACGTAGTGCTGCTCCGATGAGGTCGCCCGCCGCACCAGTGTCAGCAGCCGCACAGGATGCCCATGGGGCGGGGCGCTCAGGCGCTCGATGCAGAACCAGGTGGAGTACGTCAGGCCAGAGGGAGGGGGAAACAGACGCTCACCTGCCCGGGGGAGAAAGGGGGGGGGGGTAGAGCTCAGGTGGGACATTCAGATTCAGAGACTGTTAAACGTGACAAAGCATCACAGCCGGATGTGACACTTGGTGCAGTCACTCAACACGTGTGAGGTGACTCCGTAAGAACCGCAACCTTACAACACACCACACAGCTATACAAAAAGTAATAGAAGCTCTATGCTTTCGTACACATAAACACTAAAACACTTTTATAATTTGTGGCTCAACTCCACTTCCTCTGTGAGAATGAACAGAAGCCACTGATGAATGAGTTCTTTCACACTAGCTGAGGTCAAAAGGTGAGCGTCTACAAAACCGAATAACTAGACAGTACTGAAACTCCTACTAATATCACCGAAACTAGAAACGGAACGAAAAAAATTTAACAGCAGCATTATCAGACACAGACCTGTTTTTACATGACTATCATTAATATCAAATGTGAAACAATAACTCTGATAATTCTGTTTTATGGGATATTTGTTCATATTAATGAGAACTGAGTATGGCTAATCCCTAAAATCACAGAAGAAACACGATAACGTCGATACATTAATACGGTAAACCAAAACCAGCTACAAAGTTTTATTTGTCTACAATAACATTAAAATGTCATCTTTCAAATCATTTTGTATAAATGGTACCTCCCCCCCCACCTGCATCTCCGATGGAACGCAGCAATGATATCACCCCTAAATGTAGGGCACAAGATGCTGGCTACGATTTTAACACAATCAGCAGCAAAAACACAGCAAACTCCTCCCAGAGATATCTGGGGCCCCACTTCATGCCACATCCCGCGACATGGGCGGGGCAGAGTTGGCACACACACACTCTTTCTCCTCTCTAATGAGCATCTCTGTCTCACACTGATGCTGTGAGCGTCTAACATCACCTCCTGATCCCAAATCCGCTGCCTTCAGACTGACCGTACCCCAGTACAGATCATACTGACCAGTCCCGATCCCGCTGACCACTGCTCCATCGTTGACTCCTGACGTGTTGACGTTATTGGTCGGGGCATTGTGGGGTGCCAAACTGGGCAGGAACAGGCATCTGAGTGGATTTGGGGGGGGGGGGGGGGAGTCAATCAGATCTACATGCAACCAGAACACACCACACCCCCCAGAACACAGTTTGCACACACGACAGAGTAACCTACAAATACATCCTTTCCTTTTAAATCCACCTCATTGGACTGACATATTAATGTACATGGTGTTAGTCCATTACTGCCACACTGCTGCTGCAGAAGGGCAGAGACAGGTCAAACGCTTCACAAAGGTAAGCGAAGAGCAGTCTCGACAGGGAATTTGTACGAGATTTAAAAAACACAAAAATAACCCCAATAAAGAGGGACGTTACTCAGTGTCAAGTATTCTGATCAACACTAGTCTAATCTCTGGTATTGTTTACACTCGTCATTGTTGCTATCCCATAAATATCAGTCTTATTTTTAAAAAGGAGGGAACTGAAAAAACAAGACTGTCAAAAACCACAACTACTGATACCAAACTGGGGAAATGACAATGTGGTATTAAAAATGAATCCTGGTTAACATGCACTCGGGGTTCTAATTCTGTCAGCCTTCAGCAAACAATCACAAAGTCTCCAGATAGAAATTATTTAAGGATGATACAAGTCAAGATTTGACAGCATTGCATAAATGCATTCTGACACTCTGGGCCAAGCGGAATACAACCGTCACTGTCTTTTGCTTCTCTACAGGCAACAGCCAGCTTTGCCATAAATGTTGTGAGCCTACAGACAGCGTAGTAACTGTCTTTGTCCTTCCCCCATAACTGTCAGCCTTACAAAGCCTGTTCAATGCCCAGCACCTCAGACCTCTCTACTCTAACCAAATAAATGTCAAACTACTACATTTTCTTAACTAAGTAACAAAAACTAAATTTCAAAAAGACCCAGGATCTTTGTCTACTTTACGCTGCCATGTTCAAAGCCAGGGTGTCTTCCTAAAAGGGATTCGGGAACGTCAAGACTGGGAATTTACATTAATATTTCATAAGTACAGATGAGCGTGTGCGCACAATATTTTTTGAATTATTTACCAAAACTGGGGCAACAGCAAAAGAGGGGGGGGGGGGGGGGGGAAAACCACAAAACCACGAAAA
>JABJVR010000095.1:4283852-4301070 GCA_025773905.1 Chitala chitala | reverse complement strand
ACACACACACACACACACACACACGTTTAACAAGCACACTGGATGGAACTGATGAGAAATTTAGTCCCATATATGATGATCGAAAATGCAGTAGGATATTAAAAAGTTTGACCAGACAATCAGTAGAGAAAGAAGGGGGGGTAAAAAAAAATAAAAAAAAAAAATAATAAAATAACCCAGATGTGGTGCTCATGCCGAACCCCATTTTCACACACGTTTCCATGACAAAAACGGAATGGTTTTCCAGTTCAACTTAGTGCTATGGGGCAGGTGTGATACCTGGACAGGTGCTCACCTGAGCGCCATGGGCTGCAGGGCTTGCGAGGCCAGCCTCTCAAACATCCTCTGCAGGGGCGGGTGCAGCGGGTGCTCCTCGTCACCCAGGGCGCAGCTACAGCGCTGCAGCAGGCGGGCGTGCAGACCCACCTCACAGAGCACCTGTTGGTTCCGCTCCGACTGCACCAGCAGCTGTAGCAGACTGGCCACGGCCAGCTGAAGGTCCAGTGCATGCTGGGAGAGAGAGGGGGAAGCAGGGTGGGCACACTCAGTTCCCACAAGCTATAATCACGAATAAAATTCCATCCCAGCAAAAACATGACGCAATGAAACCAAACTGACAAGCACCATCTCTTCTGCTCTTCCACAAAGTACATAAAACTTCCCCACAACATCTCCAAACTGCTAATTGGTTAACGCTCCGTTAAGAAAAACAACTGAAAGACAAAATGTCGTCATCTTTCAGGAAAATGGTTTTGTGAAAGTGGTCAGTTAATGATTTACCATCAACCTTAACAAGTTGCACACTGCCCTGTCAAACTCTCTGGCCAAACTGTTTAATGGCATTTTCAAACCGCATTCGGCCTCATCGCCTTCCCCTCACCAAAAGGCGTCAGTTTCAACAAATCTTTATACCAGTCACACAGATTAAAGGCAGCAACAAAAGTACTTGACCTGCAACGATAACTTATGACACAAAACAGGAAACATAACATAACAGGAAACAACTCAAGCTGCAAGCACAGCAATAACTCGATTTAGAGAAGCAAATAAATTCTGTTGCAATTTCCTTCACTTTGGCAGGGCACTGAACAGTGAATGCAGCAGACAGGAAGTGCTGGCCGACACGAGGCAACCGGTTCCTTCGGGAGCCGCCGACAGCTCGCTCTGCCTGCAGTAACAGCCATCCTGGCATCCCCGGGCCCCACCTCAGGCTGGGTCTCTGAGCTGACTGAGGCCAGCAAATCCAGCATGGCCAGGGCCGCCCCGGGGTGGATCACCACAACGTCGGAGGAGTGCTGGGAAGGGATCCCCACGTGGACCTTCAGGTCAGCCATGGCCTTGGCAGGGAGTGCGGTAGCTGGTGCTGAAATCCCATAGGCATGCCTGAGGGAACACGAGGAGGGAACATGAGGTGGGACCTTTGATCATTTTAAGGAAAGAGATGCCTAATTGCCCTCTCTGGAAGGTCACAACATCTGATTTGAGTCTGGCTCTGCACACTACTAATAAAGTAAATTCAATAGGCCCATATTTCAATTAGGATTCTTATGGACTCGTAACAAATTCGGGGTGGTGGGGGGGGGGGGGTGACTGTCAGTGGTTCAGGATGCAGCCTTAGGGAAATTCATGAATTTTCACAGCAGCAATAATATCTAGCCCTAATGTATCCAGGGTGGGAGAAGAGAATGGGCACTTCATTGGACCTGGCTGTCTCATTAGCACCTCCTACAGGCCGGTGAGGTAGCTGTAGGTGCGCAGCATCTCCCAGCTGCAGCAGACGTGACACATGTTACCACAAAACCTGTAGCATCCAAAGACTTTTCCCCTGGCAAACGGCCACATGAGCAGCCTTTAAATAACATTAAGAATCAGAAAAGCGTATTACGTTTTGCTATATACAACCTGATGTTGAAACAGCCACGAGACAGGGACAGTCGTACAAATCTATTTATAAGCACTTTCACTCTCATTACATCAGTTTTTGGCCAAGACGCAAAACAAATAAAACTTCTATTGCTGCACAAACTTTGACAAAGTTCGTGTTTATTTTACGAAACGTGCCCTTTGCAGCTACTGGAGATTAAGGTTAAGGCAGATTTGAGCGCTGGGTGACCACACATTTTTAGAATCCATATGTACATAAATGTCCTCCTTTGACTAAATGCAGTGAAATACAAAATTGCTCACTAAGAAACAGTGGGAGCACCAGCACTGTGATGTAATCTATTCAGAATTTTTACTACATCCAAGCGTATTACAGTATTTAATTATACTTGTTTACATTGCTTCTACATCTAAAATGAGATGTTGTAAGCAATATAAATTAGAAAACCTAATGAGTTATCAATCTACTTTAAAAAACCTAAAATTAGTATTTCATTAATTTAAACCAAAAATATGAAACTTCCCACAAATACGTAAAAAACAAACCATCAGCTCAAAAGTGTGCCAACTTTACTGGTGGCCCTCTGCTCGAAACTGGCACTGACACAAACAAACATTCAGCTCTGAACTGAAAATAGAAAAGTTACACCGATGCAAATGATCAAGCAGGATTTTCAAGAGGCATCAGCACAACCGCTGGCAGACGGGACCAAAAAAGAGAATCGCGAAACTGCAAGCTTAGCGGGGCCCAAAGCAGGAGCAGAACCGTGAATAAAACCAAGAAAAGGGTAGCTGGGGGGAGCGGGGGGAGCACGGAGAAAGCTGCCGAGTGCGGTACCTCTTCCGGGTGAGCGCCGGCGTTCCCCAGGGGGAGGGCAGAGAGCTCTCGTGCGTCAGGCAGGGGGGCACCTGCTCAGCACGGCTACACACACAGAGCAGGAGACAGCCAGGCAGCGCCGGGGACGAGGCGGAGAAGGAGGACGGGGGAGGAGGAGGGCAGGGTTAGAGAGGAGAGAGAACGGGCGACGGAGGCCATTAGTGTTTAGCAGAGAGAGGTGCTGGGAGTGGAGCACAGCACACGGACATGCGTGTCCACACACACGCACGCGCGTGCACGCGCACACACACACACACACACATTTCCACCCTTTGTTCATTTCAGCCGCATGTCTCCAATGGTTTCAGATGCATTTACAGAAAAATAAATAAATAAAATACATTTTTGCTCACATGAAGCTAATGGTCAGCAAACCAACAACCTGACCGAGGGCAAGGATGGCAGCCTTCAAACCAACAACCTAACCCAGGGCAAGGATGGCGTCCTTCAAACCAACAACCTGACCCAGGGCAAGAATGGCGTCCTTCAAACTAACAACCTGACCCAGGGCAAGGATGGCGGCCTTCAAACCAACAACCTGACCCAGGGCAAGGATGGGGGCCTTCAAACCAACAACCTGACCCAGGGCAAGGATGGGGGCCTTCAAACCAACAACCTCACCAAGGGCAAGGATGGGAGCCTTCAAATGAACAACCTCACCAAGGGCAAGGATGGAGGCCTTCAAACCAACAACCTCACCAAGGGCAAGGATGGGGGCCTTCAAACCAACAACCTCACCAAGGGCAAGGATGGGGGCTTTCAAACCAACAATCTGACTCAAGACCAGAACGATGGCCTTCAAACCAATGACCTGACCCCGGGAAAGACACCAGGGTTCTGATAAAAACCTGTGTTTTGTATCAGCTTACAAGGCTATTTAACCAATGCTTGGTCTCAAAGAAAGAAAATTAGGTTTAATCTTAAAGCCAAATGAAACAATCTACTATGGCATGTTTCAACACAAGCCAACCCTTTTCCCCTCTCCCGCGTTTAAATACCTGACATCTGGCAGCATATTTACAAAAAATATAGCAAATTATCTCTACAAGTGCTATAATAACGAGGGAACTACATCGTCAGTTCGACAGAGTGCTGTAGGTTAATGGTGAACAGATGTTTCATACTACGTTAATATAAATATGAGGTGTACAAGTAAGACTTTGAATTGTGCACATTATACTTCATGTTACACTGTTTGTCACTCATTTTTAAGTGAAATAGTTGGCAAACAAACATCTCGGCATTTAATTACGATCAGCTAAAGCCTAGTAGAAGGTAGCTTCTCAACCCTAGACAAGGTAGCCTCTCGGAGGCATTACTATTCAGGCCAAAAGACACTCATTTATAAAGTCAAAGTTCCACTCCAAGCAGCTGTGTGAAAGCAGATGACTTGACAAGCAGCAAAAGACCAGTGTTTTACAGCAAAAACACGCAATATCCCAAGAATTCCAGAACAAGAACAAAACAATTCATTTTACTACAGACATGTGCAATAAAGCATGTTATTCTTCTGTACCACAACAAGCAAATACTAAAGAAAAGAAAAATTACATTTTCCCAAGCTGTCAATGCTGCTGCAAACACATTACCACGTACAGTGACTTTGGCGTTGCCTGAAGACAGCATATATTCCTCTCCAGGGTCGGATTTACCCCCTCATATTTCAGATATTTATTTTTCACTATTTGGAAGATTGTCCCACATCAAATATACTAAAGGGTACCATGGGAACAATTTCAGCAAACAATATGCATCACAGTACCAAATGTACTGCTACACAACACACACTTCTGCTGAAATTGTCCATCACGACACAGTTTGTGCAATATCCCAGCAACCAACCATGGGCACTGAACTGTTCTGTACTGCATTCTTGTATGCTGCACATGGACTGTTTTAAGCCCGGCCAAACGTGAAATGACTTAAATGGATAAACTAATAACCTAACATGTCAGGTTTGAAATCCTGTTAAAACAGAGGAAAATCCACAGCGGCAGACTGTAAAGAAATTACGTTATAAGTGAGACGACAATCCGCTATTTTTATAAACGTCACACCATGTCACCTCTTATACTGCAACACCCTCAAGTAACGAACTGCAACCTCATCACACAACTGCACCGCTTTGTTAAATGTCAGAGAACACACACACACACCTAAATTGCACTTGCTGCGATGTCTTAATTGTGTGCCACAATGTCAAACATTTTGATTCCTGCAATTTGTTTTGTTGTGGGACCTCAGTTAACTGCCTAAGAAGCAGGTTTGAAGACTCCTGCAACCCTGCAAACGCCTGAAGAAACTCTTCTCGGGGAGACATTTGAAAGTCACAAAGTTACACGCTCAGAAGGCCACAACAATAAAAAAAAAAAAAAAAAAAAAAGACTCCGGCCCTGTATTGTTAGTGCGTGCTTCAGAGAGCTGGTCACAGAAATCGTGGCCTTAAAATGAAACACAGTTAACTGACAAACAGAAACCACATTGACTGGGGGGGTGCTAACAGTGTCACGCATTGAGTACAAAATTCTCCAAGTGTTATGACAAATGATAAAAGTAGCTCTGCTAAATTATTCAACAACTTTCCCCTAAACACTGACTGCCTTGTTACACTGTCATAAAATATATAATAAAATAGCGCACAAACACACATCCACTTGGCCTACATGAACCAAACTTCTATACTTTTTGCTATAATTATTCCCTTTGATCTAAAGAAGGCTATGAATTAATCATTTCCGTACAGAACTTCACACTTCACGGAAAAGGAACGGAACCAAAGCGACACAATCAAGGTTGGGGGGGAGACGACATTGCAGCTACCTGTCGAAGGAGTCGGTGGTCATCTTGTACAGGTAAACAAAGAGTTTGCTGCAGTGTCTCAGCATGGGACACACGCTGTCCACAGGTACAGCGTCCTCCTCCAGCAGCCTCTGGAAGGGCTGGGCGTTGGACGGGACTGTGCCGACTGGGCCCAGTTTCTTAGAGTCGGAGAAGCAGCCGAGCAGGCGCACAGCATCGGCCAGCTTCTCGTACTGGATCTCGGTGCGGAAGAAGTGCGAGTTTGCGGGTTCGTAGCGCATGGCGGCCGTCAGCGTGCAGAAGACCGTGTGCAGCAGCTCGAACACCTGGTTCTGGTTGACGCGCTCCCAGCCGTTCCTGGGTGGCGAGCAGAGCGAGCGCTCCATGGCCACCAGCAGAGATGTGACGTAGACGAAGCCGCCCACCTTGCGGAACACGGTGCGTGTGCGGTGGCTCTCCCTGAGGACGGCAAGCAGCGCCTGGAAGGGAAGCGCCAAGAAGCCAAGGCAACAGCGCATAGCGCTCAAGGTTAAGTGCTGAAACAGAAGTTTGTTAGTTCGAGTCCCAAAAGGGGTTCCATATAAAATGTGAAGCAAAATATCTGAAATTTAAGACACTTCTGACAAGTGACCAAGTAAGTACGACTCAACATTTTAAGGGTAACTTTACAATTCAAAATCTGACAAAAGACGACCATGCTTAAGCGCTGAATTTCCCTGGACCTGACAGTAACACTTGCCGATTATAAGTAATACTCTGAAATGTCCACTTAAGGTCCAGTAAGGTAATGCATTTAGCTTTTAAATGAAACTGACAAGTGCATGGAGTGCACATTAGAACAATTTCCAAGAGTTTTTGAAAGCCCTGCCAGTTTGCTGAATGTTACGTAAAACACAGCAGCACGCAAGATCTGAAAAAGCTTTTGCCCATTATGTATCAGTTAACCCAAACCGAACTTCGATCCAAAACTTCATTCGAGTTAAAGGCTGGCTACGTATGCAAAAACGAAACGGTAAAGACGACATTTGTGCTTAAAAGAAGCGGTACGAGATTAAAATGAAGACACCCACATTTGAAAAATTTGAAACATTTTAAAAATGTGGTTTGATGAGTGAATTGACTGCGGTGAAAAATAAGACGTTTTTAAACGTGACTGGTTACCCACGAGCTACCAATAAAACCTCAGCTCTTCCCATCGCTAGCACACTGCACACGGCTCTTCTTACGGCGAGTTCGCTCAGCCTGCACTGTACGCAGGATGTGGTTGTTAATTTACATGTCTTGTGTGTATGCATGCCTAATGTTCTGTGTACGTTTGTTTTATTGGTTAACTAAGTGCCTGAAATGTTCGAGGCGAGGGGGGGCGTACAGGGTTGTTGCAGGGCATAAAGTTTTGTTGGTTTTGTTTGGTGTAGTTGGCGGTGGAAAGATGAAAATAGGTGTGCGACATCGGCGCCTGTTGTGTCTTTTTTTTTCCCCCGAGTTTAACAGCGGTGTTCCGTTTTTTTTCCCCAGGATATAGTCTCAGGCGTGTTTGTTGTAAATCAACAATACCGTTGGATTTGTACCTCTCGTTCCGCCCTGCTAAATTTACCGAAGTGCAAACTCTGGAATACGTAGCAGCAAGGGTTCCTCATTACAGCACAGCTTTGACGAGGTCAAGTTTTCTGGACCCAAAGTACCGCCTTGTATCGAGTCGCCACTGTACTTTCCCAATGACCGCTCTAAGGTTTGCGTCATGAGTAGCACCTAACGGGCCTTGAACGCGCACGTGCGGCAGGCCGACGTGACGCTGCCACTCACCCGCAGTATGTCCGTCTTGAGCTGGAGCTCGGTGGGCGGAGCCGAGTGCATGAGCCCCAGCAAAGTGCCCATGTCGTCCTCGCCGCTCGGCGACAGCACCAGCTGCTGGATTATCATGAGGGCGTGCTCGCGGCACTGCCGATACCTCACTATGTTGTGGACACACCTGGCACCGCCGAACTCCCGGAAAAGGCCTGCGAAGACGACGGGATGCGGCCCAAAGGGCGCGTCCAATGAGGACTGCGCAGTTAGTCACATGGTAATCATACAACAAATGCTGCAAAAAGGGCATTAAGGATGGAAAAAGAACCCAAATGTCAGAGTTCGGAAGCTGATGGAAAACGTGTAACAATTATTTGCTTTGTCTCCATGAGCTCATTTAAACTGCGGGGGCGGGGACTCCAAATCTGGTTCAGGAGTGCTGGGTTCTGAAGATTTTAATTGCTCAGTGAGGTGACAATCTGCTCCATTTTAAAAAGCCCACAAGATTTGAATTTGGGAAGACATCAAACCGATCGTGACACTCTCCAGAACCAGACCTGGACGTTACTGAGAGTCAGCAGGTTCTTTGTCACAGTGTCACGCTATAAACCTCAAACCTTTAACTTCTTGCAACAAACCTACGTGTTACTGGGTAACTCACAGAGCAAGAAAGAAAGTTAATTAAGGGCAGTACATGACGACAAAAAAAAAAAAAAAAAGCCTGGACAATATCTTTCTTCCTGAAGTGCTTCAATAGGCTACACTATTCTATGACCTTCTAAAACTAAAAATATTAAAAAGGCCTTAGTCAAAGAATGTAATGCATCTGGTACACCATTAGAAGTTAACAAAAGACTTTGCTGAATATTCCACTGAATTCTAAGGACCTGCATTCAAAATATAATTTAGAAAATCTGTCAGTTGGGCTATGTGGCATGAGGCTGGGAAACTGGCAGTTCAAACAAAGACTTAAAAAAACTGGGGAAAAAAAAAAAGACATATAGAAAGAAGCTAAAATACCACCTTGATGCCGTTGCTTTCATACCACTTAACAGCTACGTAACTGTTTTTAAATATGTCTCCAAACATCATTAAAAGTTTTGCCAGGAAGTCTGTTGAACTGCTTTTTAAATGTATTAAATAAGTATCACCTGACTGATATCATTAACAAACAGCCAACAAAAATGCTGCCGCGACGTAACTCGTTCATACAAATAATACCTCCACCGTCTATCTGCTAATAATGTTCTTCTGCTCGCTGCGTACATGCGAGGTTTCAAACAGCAGACTGACGGTGAACATATAGCAGCATAGATTATACAGCTTAATGGCTGCCTGCTAAAAGCCCTTTGCCTTCGTCTGGAGAACTGACTCATCAATATTGTAACAGGCCTCCATTTACATCCAGGTTTAAAGCCACAGAAGACACAAAGGGAGACGAATCTGAGCCGACACTAGGAGCCAGCGTTTTCCCGTTCTGTTACGAATTTTTAACACGGATCAGGGAGACGTGGTTTCGGAAAGACCCGTTTACACCAGCAGCTCCTACATCCTGTTGCGAGCGCCGGGAGGCTGGTAATTGGGAATGACAGAACAAACAAAACCGTCATATCAGCCTGATCCCAAGTGAATAGCTGCCGTGACCCCCCCACCCCACCACCCCTCCCAAAGGAAAAGCAGTCAAGCTGACTTGGCCTTAACCCAAGGCAGACAATGGCAGAGAAGGAACAAAGAGCGAGAGCACTACCAGTCTCTTACAATTTGTCAGCAGTAACAACCTATATACAGGTGGTGAAGTGTGGTTAACGTCTCACAAACTAGAGTCGTTTAATATGTTCTGTTAGCACCACATCAAACGTTCACGAGCCCTCAGTAAATAAAAATTCTGTGAGTTATATGCAAATAAAAGGGCAAGATAGCCTCATTTCCATTCCTGCTGTTGGTACGAAAGAGGCCCAGAACATGGAACAAGTGATGCAGAGGGAGAATTTCAGTAAGCCTCTAGGGGTTTCCCAAACCCTCAGAGTGTGTGTGTGTGTGTGTGTGTGTGTGTGTGTGTGTGTGTGTGTGTGTGAGAGAGAGAGAGAGAGAGCGAGACACACAGTGCACTTGAAAGGCGGGTGCTCAGTGTTGAGGGTGAGGACACACACCTGCGTTAGTGTTGGAGCCCTGAAGCAACACAGTGAGCGTCTCCATCACCAGCCAAGCTAGCTGCTTCTGGTCCTCCGCCACCCGATTGTTCTTCGAGTCACCTGACAACAAGAAGGCAGATTAAAAACAGGCGCCAGTACACACACACACACACACACACACACACACACACACACACACACACACACTCAATCTCATTGTTTTTTTTTTTTTTTTTTTAATTTTACCTTTGGCAAACAAATGTCTAATAAAATGTTCAGTCAACTAATTCTCAATCAGCATGTTTTAAGCAAAACAAAAACCGCATTTTATAACGTTCATGGTGTTAATGCTCCTTGGGCACTGAACCATAGGTGCCCACTGCTCCCCCAAGCGGCCGATTAACGGCAGAGAACCAAATCCGTTGTAAGACATATGTACACAATGACAACAAAAAGCTGAAATTTTATTGTAGAAGAACTAGCTGGGCTTGAACAAGGGTTCCGCTCACCTGCCTGGTCGTTCTGGACCTGTGTAGGGTCCTTCATGAGGGCGGCATACTTGTGAAGAAGGTTCACCATGACCTCGAGCAGGCCCACCTCTCGGAAGACCTCGCTGAAGATGGGGTCGTGGCGGCTGAACTTGAGCAGCGTGCGCACAGCGGCGATGCTGCACTGGAAGGACATGCTGGCCTTAAGCAGCACACTCACGCTGAACAGCTCCTTACACGGGATGTAGTTCAGGCTGAACACCACGAACTCGAGCAGCTCGAAGTATTTGGCCTGCACGTCGGGCAGCTTGGCGATCTTCTCGCCGAACTGCGAGAGTGTGTGCTGAGACTCCAGGATGAAGTAGTTGGCATTGTCGGCCATGTAGATGTTGGAAATGGCATCCAGGATGATGCTTGTGAGGCGGCTCGTCTTGGCCTTTAGAAACGCATTCTGGAGGACGGAGAACGCCTGTATATTCCTAACCGTGTGGCCTAAAGGGAAAAACAAACCTTTTAAAAATCACGTTAAAATACATCTACATTGAGTCATTATTTAACAGTACTGCAAGTGACTCCTGCCCTTACTAAACCTTTTGATGTAACACCTGCCCGTGTACTGAGGAAGGTGATGATGATGATGGATGATGATAGCCATTCTGTAGAATCTGATTCTTGGCAGGTCTTTGGGCAGACTCATTCCACTGAGAACCTTTCCATAAAATTATCTTGGTGCGCTTTTAACAGGGTAGGACACCAGGTCTTTCCCCAACCCTCCCTTTACCTGGGCTTGGGACCGGCAGGTAAAGTTCGCATGGCTGGATATGGCTTACAGCCATACCACTGTGAATATGTCTGATCTCATTTGATCTCAGTAGTCATGTACCATGTACTGGCATTACATGACAATCCAACATAGATGACACACCGAAGTTACATGCTTGCTTGGATAGATAACTGCAAAAATGCAACCAAAACACAGCAATATTTCAATGAAAAATTATCAAGTGCTTCTCAGTCAACCTGTCAGCCGGTAAATGACCTTGACAATGGAGGAGTCAGAGCAGCAGCAGAGAAAAGATGGCAGGAAATTACATGCTTTCATACACAGATGGACAAACAGAAAGGCGAAGGTGTGTGAGTGCACTGGAGGTGCGGGAGAGCAAGCAAGACAGCGCTGGTGACAATAACAACGCCAGGAAAGATGACACTGGTGACAATAACGACCACAGGAGACCTACTCAAGGACCTCAATTTCATTTCAAAAGCTACAGCACAGAAAAGGAAATAGGATTTTTTTTAACCATCCTGTACAATAAGCATGGACCCTGGATACAGCAAGCTCACTTCTTCAGTTGTGATATTAACGATGACACTTAATGATGACAACAACAGTACAACGGGAGAGAAAACGCGTAGTAATTAATCTTCCTCAATCACGCTCCAAGCAGTCAAAACCAGTCACGTTAAGCCAATATGACCGCTGTACAGATCACACATCGTTAGTACAATGGCAAACAAACATGGTTTAAAAAAAAAAATAAAGTATATCATTACTCATCCACGTTTTCCCTCCAAACAGCTGGACCAAACATATGTTCTCTGTACAACCCTCCTTTCTCTGTTACTGTGTTCTTTAACAATATTACAATTTACAGTGCAAATTATAACGTTCTTTGCCATTTCCATTCATTCAATAAAGCCTAGTTAACTGTCCATAAAAATTCTTTTTGAGTGTGCCATCTTTACTTCCACCAGAGTTTAATGCTCTAAAAACTGCAGCAGGTGCTGTAATACTGTAACATCTGTTCCTCTGCATTTGATTTCTTTCAGTATATCATGTGAAACAGCAAAGCATCCCAATGACTGAACCTGTGAATACAGGGTGTCATAGGTTTGCAGAACAATGTAAGGAATAACCCAATGATTCATCTCACTTTGGACCGCCTTCATGGTTGTGTATACAGTACGACAATCATGCTGTTAAGATGGCATATCGTTTTTCAGTATCTAACTTATTGATTTAAATTGACGTTAAGGAACAGTGGTACTTTGTTGCATAAAAATCCTACACTGCATACAATACTAGTTTTTCATCTTCTCGTGACTTCTGAATGCTGATCTATGACACGACGGGCTCTGCTTGCACCATACAAGAAAAGTGCCATGAGTGTGTCCTGATCTGCTGAATGTCAGCAGCAGCTTCACACTGTAGGGCTTTGGACTGGGACTGCTCCAGGACTAACCTTTACCGGATGGCTGCGGAACGACGAATCCAGGCAGGAGGAAGGGAGCTCCCGTGGTGAGACCGGCCGGCTTCAGCTCACTCACGCCGTACGTAGACAAGGAGGTCACCAAGTTCACCAGGTCCTTCAGCGCATCTTTCGAGTCATCTTCTTTGGCCTGTTCCAGCCTAGAATAACCACTGGCTCAGTTAACGCCCGTTCAACGCACATTCTTCTAGATCCTTCTCGGGGACAATGCTTTAACAGCCAAAGAATTAAAATTTTTACAACACAATCCTTGCTTGACAGGCTTTCCTTGTCCAAAGACATACTTGCAATGTTGAAAACGTTTTTATGCTATACAAAAAGATGGCTGGAACTACATAATGTTTAATATTAAATTACCTTCTGGTTTTCATCACAGACAACCATGAAGCAGCCAAACAACAAAAACACATCTTATTTATTATAAGTCAAATCGCTACAGAGACCAAAACACACACGCTTGCTCGATCATACACACACGAGTACCTGAGCATAAGGTCACAGAGGAAGGTGTATCCCTGGCACATGCGGAAGTCATCGAGCAACGTCTGAGACACATCGCTTGAGTCTTTAAGGAAGCAGGAGAGGCCAGCAAACATCTCCACGATCTCCAGGGGAGAGAGGTCATCGGATTGCTGCATGTTCTGGATGCATGAGGACAGGCACTCCTTCTCTGCAGGGAAAAGTTCCTGTCCCATTAGACATCATGCAGTAGACTGTATCAAATTCAGCAGAATGATATGCGTTGCAGCTGAGAACACCATACTAAAGCCAACGCTGGCACCTGCCTTGTGGATGTTTACCCAAGATGTAATGCTTAAACCATAACATGGACTACTTCTCACTGAAACCATCTGTCTGTCTCTCAGGTGATCCCACACACAACAATATGTCAATGTTCAATAAATACTACACAATTAATTTGTTATAAGATCAACATTAATAAATACATTAAACCAAGAAATAAATGGTGAGAAGGAGTAACATGAAAAACTGTCAGTGCTGCTATACAGCCCATCAATGTTTAGATACCGTCTACTCCTCTCTGGTCCTCAGACTTTTTCAGGGTCAACACTATAGCCAGTGTCCTTCAGCGTCAACCCGACTCCACCGTGACATCCAAGCGTTGACACAGTCCATTGCAGCACTGACTTTCCTCCTGACAGAAACCCAATTCCAAAGCCAATGACAGATTCTACTTCCCCTCTGCCAGGAGACACAAGAACTAAACACAGCTGCTTCTACAGAGCCCCCGCAGACCCCAGCCTGGCTACACAATCCCTGCTGTGCAAAGGCCCGTGGCTAAAATCGTGACATCTCTCAACACACCATGCCACAAAGTTCCAATGCTCTAGGAGGAACTGTCAGCATGCCAACTCAGAACCAGCAAAGCCTCAAACTAACTCAACGGTTACCTTGCAGTTTTAAATAAATAAATAAAATAGATAAATAATCATAACTGCAAAATTAACACTGCTTTAACTCTAAGCCACATTAAGTGTAAAATTTTGATTTGTTTGGCTATTACCATAAAATTTTTAGGACTTCTTAGGACTGCTTCTACTCTCCAGAAAAGATACTCCCTTAAAAACTGTAAAAATGTCCCATGTTTTTGCTGTATACGTTTGCATTTGTGTGACATGTGCACATACAACTATACATCGTTCCGGTTTAAGTGAGGAATGAGCAATGGGGGGATGGGCGGAGCTTGGGCCTTGGCCCCGCCCACCTGCCCACCCACACACACCATGGATATACTTGACCACGTTGATACTGAGGCCGTGGCGGGAGATGGTCATGAGCACCTCCCCGGCGCTCTTCCTCCATGGCAGGTTGTGGGGGGGGCACCAGGAGGTGATGGCGCTGAAGAGCAGTTGGAGATCGTCCTTCTGGGCCAGCTCCTCCGCCGGGGACACAAAGCTGCACAGCTTAACAAGGATCTGCGGCAGGGACGGGAAAACTGCATCAGCAGCGCACCCATCAACGGACTCATTGGATGCGGTGATCGCGTAAAAAAAAGCCTGCTAATTAACTGAACAGATAAACGCTCCAATGATCAAAAAGTTTTTAAGCCCTGTAATTTTACCATCAGTCCCACTGGTACCTACTCAACATCCAAAGCCTAAACTATACAGAACGAAACTCGGAAAACGTACATGCAAAACGGTACACAGAAGGAAACATTCCACTGGTCCAGGCACAACCAGTACAGTCCACAAAATACAAAAATAATTCTACAAAACTGGCACGTAATAAGACGAGAAAATGAGCACTTCAACTCACCTAAAATATGTGACCCAACTGAACTCCCTTTATACCACCTAATGTTAAAAACACCGCCCTGGCCTGAACCTGAAAGGGCTCCTTCTCCTTCCCTTTATCAGAATGAAGAACACACTGGACCACCGTGGTAAGTGCATCGGGCTGACCTGTACAAAGACTTTCTGCAGCAGGGCACGGCGGTCAGCCAGCGGCAGCTCCGTTTGTGCCGCGCCCGGAGCCTCGGGCACGTGGGGCAGATCGAAGAACAGGTAGAGACACTTCACCAGCGTCGAGGGCACCGACATGGTCGTCATGCAGTCCACCGTTTTCTAGAAATGGCAGAAGATGTTCCTCAGAACCTGACATTCCTGGTGTATATCCTTTCAGAAGAAAACCCTTACCACAAGCAGTAATGCATTTGAGCAGATGGTTTTTGTCAGCCAAGTGCCACATGAAACATGTATTTTATGCACTTTTTAGTTTAACACTCATACTTTCCACTTTGTTTATGACACAACCCAAACCAGTCTTAATAAACAAAACTAGGCCTAAAAGTTGCACTTTAGATTCAGAGCAAAAATAACTGGCATTACAAAGACTCAAGTGTTCCTTTGACACATACAAGCTGCAGAGTTTACGCATCACTGATATCCTGTTGAAGCCCATATGTTCCATTAACAGCGTTATCAAAATACACTGTTCTTATCATACCGTGAAAGGATGCTCAACGTTCACTGTATTCACAGCAGTGTGTACGCTGGACTAGGATTAACCCTGGATTTTAGGATTTTTTTTTTTTTTTTAAGTGTCTGTCATACAAACGGACAGCCTAGTCCTGCACATTTCTGCTAAGAGCTTTTAATCTGGTTTTAAAACACTAATCAATTTCACATTACAGAAGATATAAACACGAAGAGCAAAAAGATAACGAGAGCGTGAGCAGCGAGGGTGGGCTTGCATCCTCCTGATCTCCTTAAAATAACGGACAGTGAGTGGTCTGAGGAGTGAGCGCACGCGCCGCTCTCCCAGAAGGCTTTAACGCTGAGCGCCACATCACCTGCGTCGAGCGACGCGCCGCGTTTCAGAGTGACAGCGAAGGACACACCTTGGCATCAGAATCCGCTGGTTACCACAAGGCACGCTAAACACGCTACAGTCCACTGCATAACTGTAAACAAACTGACAGAATTGGCAGGACGGAGTAAAAAGGGGCAACGAGGCCTTTTCCTCTAAATGGTATTTGAAACGAATCTGGCTTCAAATTCCGTGACGCCCTGCAGTTTAGCACAAGTGCTGTTCATTGCAAAAATATTCTATAAATTCTCATCAGGGTCCATTTAACAAGAGCGGGTCACATGAAGTAAAAAACGGAGACTTCAGCAGCGCACACCACACAGGAGAAGCATTTCCTGGAGATTATTAACTGCTAATTATGAACAGGACACGCAGTCCGGTGGATGAGATTGATTCTGGATGTAAGCTGCAGGAAAGCCCCGGGGGGAGGGGGGGGCACAGCCCACCTGCCGGTGCCTTTCTGGGGACGCACCTGTCCGGAGGAGGCCAGCAGGTTAATGGTGGTGAGCAGCATCCAGCCGCGGCTTGCCTCCTCGCTCTGGTTGATCTCCAGGAACTGCACTATGGCCCGGCTGGCTGCCTCTGTCAAGGTGGGAGGGGTTAACTTCTACTACCATCAGCACATTTCCACAACACTGCACACCATTCACCAACCATTTACAGAGGCAACACCACGGCAGGCCAAGCAGAACGCGCTCGCTTAAGTCGTTTAAGATGTGTGTATTTTTGCTTCTAAACAAGGAAAAGCCAGCACTATTTAAAGCCGCCTTGTTTTCCGGGAGAGCAGCACGCATATGAAAGCTTCATCCAAGAAGCGTGCATTGCAGTGGAGCTGAAACTGGGCTCTGTGGTTAGTGTCTGACGTTCTGAACACGCGTGCACAGATAGTGACGCAGTTCTGCTGTGCCTGATGGGCCACTACAAAAGTTCTGAATAACATCATCTAGCGATCCCAGTACCAAATTCAAAGCTAAACCACTACCACCCCAAATAGGTAACAGGCAACCTACTGAAGCCATAAAGCAAAAGAATATAATGTTATAGAGTGCCCTGAATATGCATCATACTGTTCTTTGACTTGCACGTCCTTACTCTAATCTGTAAGTGCTGAAGACCCCTACGATGAACAGGGCCTCCAAAGGCACCACTGCAACGTGGCCAACATACCTGTGGATTTATTAGATGCTCTTCTTCTTATCTCCGTCACCATCAGTCTGGACACCTGTGTGGTGAACTGCAGCAGATCAGAAAACTTCTCGGTCATCGTAGTGGGAGGGGCACTTCCAAACACCTGGGAAACACAGGAGGGAGGGAGCAAGAAGACGCAGCTTCAATCTGATGATGTTTTTATCAAATTCTTGGTATAAATTCAAAGGTACCCTAAATTATTCCGAAACACATGCTTATTTTGAGATTCTGCTGAGCTCTTTGAATACAAGAGGACAGGCTTGTATGTCAATACAGTATAAATTACATCCTCACAGAATTAGTATGTCCAAAACAATCAGCCGAGGATGCTGGCACTGAACCAGTCTAGGAAAGGTGAAAAAAAGGGGGGGGGGGGGGGGGGGGGGATGGTGTAAAAAAAATGGTAAAAAAAATTTAAAAAAAAAGGGAATGAAAAGCCCAGGTAACAGACCGTTTAAAAGG
>JABJVR010000095.1:4271108-4283752 GCA_025773905.1 Chitala chitala | reverse complement strand
ACACACACACACACACACACACACACACACACACACACACACACACACACACACACACACACACACACACAATACAAACACAGCTAAACACCTACCAAAACTCTTACTGAAGCTGCGAATACGAGGTTTAAAGTCCCCACACCACCCTCCCCCATCCGTGTATGCTGACATGTCAGCTGCCGACCTCAGAGGCATTTTAACGAAGTGCTGATAAACAGAACCCCGTTTATTACTCCAGTGGAAAAACAGACAACAAGAGAGCTGCTTCGCGCTGGAAACGCACGGTGAATACAGCGCCAACCAACAATCACAAATCGCCTCATAAAAGACAAGCTTCCACATTAGCCTTCCTTACTGATGAAGTAACATTAAGCTGAAGTACAGCTAAGGCCACAAGGGAAAAAGGGGATATTAAGTCAATGTGCCAAAAAAAAAAAATAAAAAATCCTACATACAGGAAGTATGGGAGAGGGGGAGAAAAAGCGTGACAGTTATAAAAGAAATTAAAGAACAGCAAAGCTGAGCACAACATAAGGAAGTGCTTATAAAGATGTAGGATGTACAGGTCAAAGTTCACAGGGAGAAGTGCCCGTACAGCCACACCTCACTTCAAGGTTCACTCTTCATTAGTGAGTACATAACACGCTTCCCGCATCATCATGTGATGGGCAGAACGACTCTCATCAGCCTCCCCCTCGCCGCCAATTTTCACCTTACAGGGAAGTGTTCAGCAGTGGCTGCAGCAGAATTTCACCGGCATACTCAGACAGTGCTTCCCTGGCACAAATTTGATCTGCACATGAGGCGCTGGGCCTCAGCTGTAGCGCTACCTAACTGACCACATGGGTTTTGAATGACAGAGAGGCTCAGATGCTTACCCTTTTGCAGAAGAACACTCTTCCCTCAAAACTCAGCCCTTTGTTCAGTCAAATAATAATGGGACACTAGCATGAATAAACTTCTGCAAAAGGCATTTTGATTAACAGGCTGAGCAGCCCCCCCATATAACAAGGGCCCTGTGAGGGTGAGGCGCAATTTCTACAAAACCAGCACTAAACACAGTAACTCTGTAGTTTGGGAAGGAGGAGAAACAATAACATATTTACCAAATACGAGCACAACAAACGCTGCTCTGTGTAGTTACACTGGCCACAACCATTACTGGTGATGTTTGCATGCAGCGGAGTAAATGCAGGCATGACCATTATCAGCTAAACACCACCGAAAAATCCAACGTGCCCTTGGGTCAACACTGTTCTAAAAAGCACTACACAAAAATAATTTCAATTTCCACCCAAACATGACCTCTTCTTTCACAAAGTTCCAAATTAAGCAGTACTGTACAGATATGGACAAAGAACAGGCAATGAATAAAGACGGTATGAGAAAAGTTGTGTTCCTGACCACACTACACAACCTAAACGCTCATATCGCCACTATGATATGAGCATTTACTAGTTTAATAAACAAAAATATGCATTTACCCTAAAAATATACAAGTAGAAAGGCTAACATTCACCAGTGGAGAAACTTCAGAAAGAGCTCTTTGCTATTTGGCCCCATAAATTCAATGGGAGGTGAGTTTATAACCATCAACGGACTGAACAGAACCTCATTTACAAGGTTAGACATTCGTAACACACACACACACACACACACACACACACCCATGTAAAGGGCAGGTGGTGTTCAAGTCAAAAATCACACAACTTTACAAAGAGCAGCAGGGAAGTGTTTTACACCAAAATTAGCATTCATTACCTCGGTGAGGTGTGGCTTCCGTTTTGAAAGTACGTGGTTAAACATGCAAAAAAAGATTGTGTAAAGCAGTCCTCTTTCACTAAGATTAAGACTCCGAAGGGATGCCTAGTGCCTTAACACACACATACCCACACACTCCGAGTGGCACTCTGGAGACACAGGGACCAGACATTACCCTTGTTAACATTTATTACAGCAGTCTGGGAGGAAGGGGGGGTTAGACACTGGAAAGCTTAAACCGCTAAATCTAAAACAGCCTAATCTGACAAAGCATCAAAGCAAAAGGTGACTCTGGATGTAATTATGACCAAAAGTGACGCGGAGCACAGGGCCACGCGGCGTGTGCACGACTACATGTCTACAGCCAGCCTGACAGCTACACAGGAAACCAGCCACAGGCCCTCTCAAATGCACCGCACATTACAGCTGGTATGCAAGTAATAAGCAACGGCCAGTTCTGGGGTCAGACTCACACGCTTGTTCCTTGATTTTGCATTTTCATGGGGGGGGGGGGGGGTGAACAGCACTGTGACTCATCTTCTACCAAACCCCCCCCAACAGGAAGCCCCATGAGTGAGGCCCAGTATCCATGCAGCCATTCAGATCTTACAGAGACACAGAGCAACACAAGGCCATTCACATTCTCGGCTCAGCTCCACCTTAGGCCATTCCAGCACTGGTGCCTGTCTTCATGGCCAGGAGAAAAATCCCACCAAACTATATATACTGAATGTTTTCGGCTTTTTGTGCAGAGGTTAATGGGTCTAGCATTACATCATTTCTTATTCTAGGATAGGATAGTGGTTTCATTGTCATTTCAGCTGTATACAGTTGGTACAATACACAGAAAAATGAAACAATGTTCCCCCAGGACACCATGCACTACATAAAACAACACAAAAGGACAACACAAAACTACTAATAAAGTGTGCAAAGACAGCAAGTAGTTCTATGCATAGTGCAAACAACAAGTAAACACAACAGAGAGCAGCGCTGACACAGATCTGGGTGAAGTAAACAGTTTGATGAACTGTACACGAGATCATAAAATGCAGCAGTGCAGCACTGGTGAGCATGAGAGAGATTCAAATTAAAAACTGAGACAACACCCTACCATCTTAAGACTAACCCTTAAATTCTGAAACTTGCAGCTGACACATTATGAAGTCGCATCCATTCTGGCCCGGACAGGCAGAACTTTCAACTCCGAACATCCTTACTGGTACCGCTGATCTCACAAAACAGAAGTGAAAACAATACACTTTGCCACCAACAGTCAGCTAACGACACACCCACACTGCAGCCCTAAACACCTGTGTGGAGCTACCATGGGAGAGACTGTCAAAACTCTTACCAAAAGGGTATTACATATACTGGTAAACATTTTTACTTAATTTTAACTAATTTTTGTCCAGAGCCATGTACATTACATCTTTCATTAAACTAATCAAGTGGGCTGAAAAACTGGAACATTTCTAAAACTTGAGGAAAAACTTGAAGCAGAAAGTACAGTCAGGTCGTACAGGAGGAAAGGGTGAAAAGCTCATAGTATAACAAGTCAGGGCATAGAAAACCCTGGAGCTGCTCTTCTACAGCATTGGACGGATGGACGGACGCATGCACACGTATGTTTGACGTTACCCCTTTCCCACTCAGAAGGTTACTACTGCAGACATTCATCCACCATTACGCCCATCCCTGCTGTTTTTATTAACCCTTTAAGAGCTTTTGGACAACTGTACTACAAAGAAACCTACATAAGTGCACTGAACTAAACCAAAGGCGGCCTGGTGGCTCAATGGGTAGAACATCAGGCTGGGATGCAGAAGTCTCCCAGTCTGAATCCCAGCCCAGCCACCAGGTGCATCCTTGAGCAAGACACAGAGCGCTAGCTCACTGTAACCCGTGTGTGAAATGTAAGCTGCTGTGGATAAAAGCATCTGCAAAATGAGTAAATGTGAATGCAGGGCACAGTAGAAGCACAGCCTCACGGCTGTGTCCCTTGTGTTAATCTAGCCATAAGAGCATGCATAGACCCATTTCTTGAGTTGCACCCCTTCAAACAGTGGTTCTGGTCTTTTTGGTGTCAAAGTTTGTTTTGTGTGAATAGGGAGCTCTAACCATTCAAACTACAGCCTTTCCAATCTAAGGCTCTACTCAGGTCCACAGGCAAGAGCAGTTTACAGCATAAAGGCCAAATCTCTTCTCAGGGCTAGAAGGCCATCATTTCACCACATACCTCACTGGCTCAAAGGCAATTAACCACTCGCCAGCACATCACGGCGTTGTCTTACAGACAGTTCCATGGTCATCAAAGTGTCACCTGCCATGCAGGAGACCCCGATTTGGCAGTACAGCTTCTGCATAGCTGTGGGTAAACAGCCTCACTGTCTTCATCGCTTAGGAAGCACCTTGGTGGAAGCTCCGGGCTAGAGATTAAACCTTACTTCAACACAGAATGGAGCTCCTGAGTCCCATCAACCAAACTTCCTGCTTTACACAGCTTTCAACCTTCACCACAACGCGGCATGGAATGGTCAGCACTACTTACTTTGAGGGAAAACTCCTAGATCACCAATTTTTAGGTAAATTCCAAAGACTTCTATAAATTAAGTGGCAAAAAAGGTGGTTAAGGCCCCCTTAGTGAAGGAGGTAGAGAAATGCCCACACTGCAGGGCCTGCGCTGCAGACAGCATCGAGAGGATCACAATAAAACCAGAAAGTCAGTGCAGGAGGGCAGCAGTTCCATTACATCTGCTGACTAATCAGATGTGCGGCAATGTGCTTTCAGTGCGCTGGCTGGATAAGCCGGCCGCTAATCTCCATCCACCGTGACGCAACGCGTGCAAAAACCCAAGGACGCAACAGGTGCGTTGTACATCCACAACTTCACTTTGTCTCATTCATGCTTTCCCAAGCAGGGTGAAAACTGTTCTTTGTTGGAGCATTTTCTACCACTAACAGCAGTGCAGCATCAATGAACATGACTGTCTACAAAACATAACGGCCTGGAGTAAAGCAGAGTGCTGGGTCGTTGTTTTCCACCTTCAGTTTCTACCTTGAGGCCTGTGTTGGGCACACATCCTGTTTAATAACAGGATACATGGCTAAGAATACTGTGGAAAGCTTCGCAAAAAGGCCACTAAAGTACCCTGGAAACAATAAAGTCCAAATAAGGCTTCTAACATACTTATGAGCCATTTATGCCTGGCTTTGCTGTAATACTGCCAACACAATGTAGAGCCAGTTCACACCAAAATAGTTTTGGCCTCCAGGTATTAATAAATCCTGCTAAAGAGCAGAGAAATTGAAGAAATGTTACTGTAAGATAAAGCAGTTCATTCATTTCTTTAGCAGAGCAGATGAAGAAAAATAAGTCAGAACAGGTGAGAATGTCTTCTCTGTCCTCTTAACAAAAATGTGAAGTTCTGTTCTCAAAGACAGCAGTCAGTCAGACAGAACTTCAACAGCCTATAACCTCCATCTCAAACCTAACAAAGCTTCATCCACCTACAACCTCTGTCTCAAACCTAACAAACCTTCATCCACCTACAACCTCTGTCTCAAACCTAACAAACCTTCATCCACCTACAACCTCTGTCTCAAACCTAACAAACCTTCATCCACCTACAACCTCTGTCTCAAACCTAAAAAAGCTTCATCCACTTACAACCTCCGACTCAAACCTAATAAAGCTTCATCCACCCACAACCTCCGTCTCAAACCTAATAAAGCTTCATCCACCTACAACCTCCGTCTCAAACCTAACATAGCTTCATCCACCTACAACTTCCATCTCAAACCCAGCATGCACAAAGTTTCCTCCACCTAGGATGTCTTTAAATGATCTCTGTGTTCTGCTGTGCAAAGATCCCTGTCCTCTCTGGTAATTCACTGAACACCGACAGAACCCATGCCCTTACCGTCAACACAATCCTCTCCGAGGGACTTGTGACAATATCCGGTGATCAGCAGGCTCCAAGCAGAGCTGGTGACAGCCCCACCCACTGCATTGTGTCAATGACAGTCATTATACTCTTGATGGTACAGACCCCCAGGAGGGGGGATGCACAAGGCACTGCCACACAGCCATTATCACCAGCAAAGGAGATGGCAGCATAGCAACAGCCATAATTACACCATAATTACCCTGCAAAGTCTGGTTTATATATGCTAATCCATACTGTACAAATGTGATTATTAATTACCTTTTTCCTACTCATATACATCCTCTTTAGATAATGCACACTGTGGGTGTTACAAACACAAAGCATTCATGAGCTACCAAAAATGCACAACGTTACAGTGCAAGAAGATATGGCTTTTCAAAACAGAGCGAACGATTTACCTTCTCACCATTTAGTAATTAATTAGAAATGAGACAAACAAACACATGTGCCAAGTATCAAAAATTTTCAAAGTCAAACACCTGGTTGAACTGACAGACTGGTCAATACATGCAGGGCCATAACAAAAATACAGACTGAGAAAGCTGCCTCTGAAACTTGGGGACAAAGGAGGACAGTTTAAATTTCCAACCACCCATTAAAGACATGTTTTTTTTTTTTTTTTACTTCCCAGATTGGTGAATAGTTATGGCAGTTTTGTGCCAAACTAAGAACTAAATTTACCACTTTCAGGTGGTTTGGCAAGAAGATTGTTTAACCACATAAACCTGTTAAATTAAGGCAATTTTAGAAAGCAACATACTTTACTTGTATAAGATACATGAGAGATGGAGACCACTAGCATTTCTGGATGGGAATTACCACCACAGACAAAACTCAAAGGAACTTGTGAGTGACTTAATTACAATAACAACAACACAGGGATCTGTAAACTTAGTCTGACAATACTGACTGTTATATGACAGAATAAACACGCTGCATTATAATTTGTCAAGACCCAGAGGATGTGTCACTTTCACATTAGAGAAACATCAATCTAATTAAAGAACATGAAGTCATTTTACTTTAAATTCTGATTTACAGAAAGCATAAATTTAACTCAAAACAATTAAAAGTGCGATTTATCATCGTTTTATCAAGCACATACACAAGTCTTTCTGAAGTCATGAAACAATAAGGGCTTCAAAACAAAAGTCATCTCAGTTGTGGTTAATATAAAGAAACCAAATGTGTGACTCTGACTCTCAAAGCTGCTTTGCATATCTGTAATACATAAAGTTGCTCATTTCTTTCTTTCCACTTGAGAAAGCATTCTGTGATGTTTCATCAAATTCTCACAGAAAAGCTCGTAAGCTCCAAAGGTTCAGCCCAGGACAGTTTCCTCACCCTTCCCTTCCACATTCGCGAATTTGACATCCGCGGTTTCAGTTATTTGCGAGTTGACCGTAAACAATTAAGTGGGAAAATCACTTGAAACTTGATGAAAGATTGCAGAAAATTGCAGACCAAGCCAAAAATATATAAACAGTGTTGAAAATTATTTGTATCACATAAATTATAATGTATAAACATTAGTGTTATTTCATATTTGTGCATACGATATATTTTATATTAAAAATGTCTTTAACTCGGCAACCAGCTTCACTCACACGTTAGCTTTCTTTATGACCGTGGAATCCCGCATTTCTAGCAGTAATTTTTTTAATGTTCATTTTGCTTTTTTAATAATGGGTACAAACGTGGCGTTCCAATTGCTTCTGATAGTGTTCCTAAGAAAAGGGGGTCCATGATAACTAACACAAAAAGCGGAATTGCTAAATATGCTTTGTAGTGGAAAGTGTATGAGTTGTATAGTACTGTTTAAAAATTGGTAATAAATCCTTTATGTTATCGGTCAGACTAAAAGACTGTTATGGGTTGAGGCTAAGGGGTCAAATATTATTCGCAAATTTTCACATTCACGGCAATTTTCCGCCCCTAACCCTTGCGAACGTAAAGGGACGACTGTAACTGCATTCGCATTTAGACTCTGCACAGGTGCACCCAACATAAAGATCATTTTAGCAAAGTAAAAGTCTGTTTTTTTAATGTGATTTAATTTTCCAGTGTATAAACTGCTGAAACACTACCTCACTGGCTAAATACGTACATTAGTACCTTGTGCTTAGCATGTAAATCCCGAATGATTAGTCTCGTCTGACTACATATTAAAGGCAGGGAGCAGCCCCGGGGCTACGAATTTCGATCTTCACACTTTAAGGTATGAACAATACGTTTTTACCATCAAGCAAACTATTAGCAAATGCAAGCAACGCACCTTGTTCCATCACTGTAAACACATTAAAGAATGTCACAATGAATACAATATACTGACGCCTTTTCATGTTTACGCATCACACGTGCACACAAGTTCACTAACATTGTGGTTCAGACTGGTGCTTACAAAAACCAGATTATGTTAACTGCCAATAAATAAAAGTATTGATATACTATTAGAAATCATTGGAAAAAAAACATCTTATATAAATCCACATGAAGCCCTTTTATTAATGCGTTGCCTTTCGAGTTTATCCCCTTTAATCCAAATATCAAATGCTAAATTCTACTATAGTTGATTATACAAAAAAATAAAGTTGATTATTAAAAAAATAAACAGTATATCACGTGCATCTTGACACGCCCCATCCTTTTTTATGCGCTTTAAACAAATGGGTTGTGAATCATACAAGTTAATTATACATTCGAAAGCCTAATCTGCCCTTAGATGAATCGCTTCACAAAGCTTCCACTTTCAGAAAGTAACAGTGCTTTCTTGAAAAGATCAGATAAACGTCCAAGAACAAAGGCATACTCCAAATCAGCCACTGCCAAAACTTCTTGCAAAAGCTAAAATAAACGTTTTATTTAACTCGTTTTTAATTAACACCATAATGCTAAAATATTTGGTATACTGTTATCACTGCATACAAGCACATTCTCAAAAAATGTTCAAGGGAAGTCTTGTTACACTAAGAGTGCAAATGAAAAGATTTAGACTAACATGCAAAATGCTGTGTAGCTGTCAATTAGAGCAAGGAAGTTAATGTTGAACCTGTAATAATAATAATGTATGTATGTATGCTGCCATGTGCACATTACCTTTCTGGACATGAATGATGTCTGGAAAGTTAGCGAGATGCCCCTGGTACAAGGCTAAAAGGTCCATCACTGGGTCAACATCCTGTCGGGGCTGCTCAGAAAAATATTCTCCAATTGCGTCGTACGTTTCCCCCGTGTACGCTATTGCATGATTTAAACTGACAGAGAATGGCTGCTGGTCAAGTTCAAAAGCCTGGCTGAGGATCTTAAAAGACTGCCCAACTTTCTGGTACTCCTTCTTAAAGCCCGCGATCTGCTTCCTGGCAAACTCGTTGAGCGTGGCGTTGACCTGCAGCGCGCTCTCGTCCATCTTCTTCGTGAAGGACTTGAAGCTGTCGATTTTGCTCTCAACTTCTTGGAGGTCTAGAGGCACGGCAGGCGTGCTGATGGTGAGAAAGAAATTGGCGCCTACCATCTCGTCCTTCTCCGCCTTTCTTTTGCCCTGCTTCCAAGCCTTTTCGTCTGTGCTGCTGCATGTGAGGAAGTGCTGGAAAACATCACACCTGGCCAAAACTGGATGGCTAGTCATGTGATTCATCCACCAGATGAGGCCCTTTCTCCGCTTGGCTATGAAGTCCTCCTCAAACCTTCCAGTGGCCTGCTTTTCAGGCAAGTGGGGAACAGAGATGACAGGAAACTTCTCCACCAGCCTGGCATACAGCCAGTCAAAGTGTTTGTACCTCCTGTTCACCTGACTCTGGGTGTGAGTCGGAGTCAGCTTATACGACATGTAACTTTTCATGCCTTTAAATTTGGTTTGCTTGGTCGGGTCATCAATGGAGCACGCAAACGGGTACGGGTTCTCTTGCCACTCTGGCCCGTACTGGCCCATCACGACACAGATCTTGTCTCCGTCCTTGACAAACCCCGATGCTTCTCCCAGCACAAATGCTTCACCTCCAGATTTCACAAAAGTCGAGAACCTGTTTAGGTTTCTGCTGACGGTCGCTGAACTCTTGGCATGTGGCACGGTCCCACCTCGAGGCATCGATGAAGTTGACACCCTGTATGTGTGGGGTCCGTTTCCTTCGTAGTCCACATAACTCGATCCAACGCCGCTTGGGTCATCTGCAACCGTTGAACTGTCGTCCCAATCGTCGTCCCAGTCATCATCGCTTCCTTGACTGGTCTGATAACTATGTGGCTGCTGAGCTGGAACTGAAAAGCTGGTAAAACTGGACGCTGTCGCTCTTGATAAGTTCTCATCTTCGGTCTGGGTTCTGTAGCATGCATCATAACCACCAGCAGGAATGTTAGCGTACCTTGAGCCCTGGTACCCATCCCCAGCTGTGCTGTTGTTGTTGTAAGCTGGTGCTGCGTTCTTGAGAATCTCCACGTAGGAGGCAGGAAAGAGCCCCCGTTCCCCTCTGCTGTTAACACCTTCCAACCAGCCTTCTATGTCCTGCTCGCAGTATAAGGTAACAATCTCATTTTCCTTTACTGAAATCTCGCCAGGGTTTTCAGAATTAAAGTCATATAAAGCCCTCGCCCTTAGCGCCATAATTCAGAACGACGACAACAGTACAAATACAGAAGAGCGCAGAGAGACTAGCTCCTAAATCGGTCGGACTAAACTCTCACAACTACACTGACTTTTTTTTAACGGACAGAAGAGCTCCTCTTCAGTTTTATCCGAAGCCTGCTTAATGAGCCTCCCACTCAGCCTAAAGACCGCTACTTCTCATAATTTTAAATTATCCTTTCATGGACGAATATGCGGTTTGACCGTACGCGTTTAATGTGAACTTGCAGCTCAAACGGCTCCTTGTTCCAGATGCCATAAGCGCTGTGAAGCTGCTACAGAGCGAGCCACACGTAATCAGTCCGAATAATCGAGGGCGGAGCCACGCCGGACAACCAACCAGACAGCACCAATCCACCACAGATTGTCGATTGGACATTTTTTTGTCTAGACAAAATAAACAGTGGACATACAGTTTTAAGTACGTAGCACGTTGTGTGTACGTGGTGGAGGGGTTGGAAAACGTGTCCATAAATTGGTCACAGTGAAAGAGGAGTGAAGTCAAGTCATCAACGAAATATTCCGCAGCCTAAACCAACCGCTATAATCGATCATCAGACATGAATCTGTGTAATAAATTCGCATATTCGGTTATTTTGCAGTTTTGCGTGCTTATCAAATAGCGTAACGTTTACTGGAAAATGTGGGAAAGTGAAGCATCTTCGAATGTCCAAACGAGCACCTTCGGGTGTTTTTTTGTGCCAAGATCAACACAAAACTGCGCCACCTTTTATTGTGCTTTATGAATGGTCTATAAAATGTTACTGAAACACTCGTTTTCCAACGTTTTTATGCCGTTACTTATATCTTATGGATTCTTGAACGGACATTATGTTTGCACTAAAAGCTATCTCCATGTATCGTTCCATAAACTTACGATTTCTGCATGAATCTTTAACAACCGAATTAAGAAATACCAAGCTTGGCTAGCGCTGAAATCTCTAGGGTAAACACTTAACATTCCGGTGCTATTCCTAGATGCATGAAGTAAGGCTCATGGTCAAGGAATTTTCCAACCGTTCTTATCCCTTTAGTTTATCAGTTTCTTTGTTAATGTTTTAGTGTAAATGTTGCAGCCTCTAGCGATGTTAAAGGGACGTATAATGCAGTCTTTCAAACGTTTGTGGGTTTTACAAGATGACAGATAATATAAGACCACTTTAAATGTTTATTTTTCATTTTAAATATATACCGTCTTGAAAACTATTTACAGTACACGGTAAAATAATAAACAGTTGGATTTAAGAACTGGGCTTAAGTAAATCACACTGAACTGGAAAACAATTTTCTGTTACATATTTATGTGAACAATAATTGATGCTTTAAATTTATCATAGAGTGATTAGCGATGGGCGATACTGAGATTTTAAAATTCGATACCTATACAAATATTTTATGTACAAATTTTATTATACGTATACCAAATGTCCAGATAGATTGTTCATATGTCTATTTCAAGTTAATTAAATAACCACATACCAGCAACTGGCCATAATAAAATTATATATACAAAAACGAGATAGTGCAAACAAAGAAAATCTTTTGCAAAAATTAGTGTTCTGAGAAGTTCAAGATAAACTTGTCTTTTAAAATAAAATGTTTTGTTGTGTTTTACTGATCACGTTTTAGGGTGCAAACGTGACAAAACGTGTAATGTGTTTTTCAGTATTTGCTAGAATTATTAACCTTAACCATGATACGAGTTTATTCATGAACAAAAACGGACTCAGTAAAAATAATGAAAATATTGACATGTTTTTAAAGGTAACTGATACCGAATGAGCAGCGCCTCGGTATTGCATGATCAATAACTTTACAATCGATGCGTCCATCCCTACTCTATACTATTTTTATTAACCTCTGTATGGCGTACGTATAGCATTCATAATGCAATTAATCACATTTCATCTCTTAAACTGCAATGTAATTACTACCATATCAAAAAAGCAAATGTTCGAAATTCGAGATGAAGTGGAACTGGTAGACAAAATGCCTAAACTTGATAAATACTACCATCTTGTGGTAGATCATTAAATTGACTAATAATATACACTGAAATGGCTTGTGGAAAATTGCTGCCGTGTAAACTGAGTTCTGTACTTCTGATTTGTCACGTTAGATTAGTACTACAATTTTAAGATTTCTCCTTTTTGCAGAAACATTTATTTGAAATGTGAAAGTTTACAGTAAAATGAAACGGGGTAGGCACAACTACCATCAGTTAAACATACAGCTTATTGTCATGTCCTGCCTGCCATACCTCGTGTGTCCACCAGATGTCACCTTTC
The DNA here is from genome assembly GCA_025773905.1 of Chitala chitala. Lineage (NCBI taxonomy): Eukaryota > Metazoa > Chordata > Actinopteri > Osteoglossiformes > Notopteridae > Chitala > Chitala chitala. The sequence continues at coordinate 4,271,135 of JABJVR010000095.1, read as the reverse complement.
CTGCCATGTTTCACTTATGTAATTAGC
>JABJVR010000095.1:4206917-4271008 GCA_025773905.1 Chitala chitala | reverse complement strand
CCCCCTCTATATTCTGGCCTTTGTTATTTAAAATCAAAAACCATTTTTTATTATAATTATTTTACAAGGACCACCCCCCCCCCCTCCCAATCTAGAGCTTATGTTACTATGTCTGTCACTATCATTGAACTCAGAATTCTTTCTAGCAAGTTTTTCACTTGCTATAACATCTTGTTTCCTGAATTATTTAGAATATAGCATTTGGCAGCTTTTTTGCGCTAATTAGCATGCATCTACTGTAATTGTGCCTGGATTATATTTTTTTTTTCTCTTCGATAAAATGTTTTTAAAAATGACTTCAGAATCCTGTATCTAAATATCCAATAACACTTTGGGGAAAAACATTCCTTTTTTTTTTTTTTTTTTAGGTCTTCACTGATGGTGCTTTTCTACCTTTAAACACTCCAACTTTGATGATTGCAGCTTTTTTGTGGTAGCAGAGTATCAACTTAGTGCTTTTACATTGTTATTATCAGCAGTGTAACTGACCTAAGCTGCTTCAGTTTCACCCTTAATTTAATGTTCTATTGCGCTTTTGCCCTCGTCGCGGCGAACCCATTGAGAAACAAAAGAAACGATTACACCAGACCGGGTTTTATCCGGTGGCCCCCGTTCTGTTTTGGAAGGACATCAGAGGGAAATAACTGGGAAATTCCACGGTAACACTAGTAACCGGAAAGCCACCGGTCGATTCGTCAACAAGCGACAATCACGTCGGAGAGGGACAATGTAGTGGCCCAGGGGGGCAAAGAGGTGAAAGAAACATTCTCCTAATTTCGTGGAGGTCTGCTGAGTGGTGGGTGACCCATATGTGTAACTGAATCACGGTATGCTCCAGGATCCCCCCCCACCGCCACCCCCACATTGGCAGCGACCTGAGCTAAAGTCAAACTGTCGGATCAGGTTTCCGCTGTGGTGGGAATGTTTTAGGTAGGCTAAGCTAAGGGCCCTTCCATTGGTGTTTTGGCTTGGCCACTAACGTGCGTTAAACCTGGACCTGAATATTTGAATATTTGTTTTGAAAGATCACTGAGTGGCAAAACATTTTTGATGCAGTGAATCAACTTATTAAGCCAGAAGCAAGTTTCTAATGTTTATTTGATATTGGTGGTTAAATTCTGACACGTTAAAAAAAACTTTTCCCTGCAAACTGTTCATGCGTAGAGAATATCCTTTCAGAATGACACTGGATTTTTAGCATAATTTGGGAAGTTACTTGAAGTCTTTGTTTCTCTGTGAGCTGTGTCACCCTGCGACCCGCCTCTTTTCTTGATGGGGGGGCTGGGGGTCTCCCTCTCTTGGGAGTATGGCTGCCAGGGTGGGCGATGACGGCCGTGCTGTGTGGGATGTTCACCGGCCTTTCCCACACGTCTCTGTCAATGCGGCTGAACCCTGACCTGTCTAGACCACCGTCCAGCAGAACTGCAAGAGGGCCGATTCACCAGCGCCACTCTATTCAACACAGGGGCTCCCTTTAAGGAGGGGGGACCTCCAGTTGTGTTAGTTCCCCCCCCCACATTGTCTGTTGAGCTGCATGGACAACTTGCTTCACACTGTGACAGAATACCTCGACCCCATTCATGTTCCATCTGATCTCCTTTACACCGCGTAGGTGTAGGTGTGACATGCTAAATCTTGGATGTTGAAACATATAAACAGAAAATTACAACATGCATGTTTGCAGCTTTATCTACAGAAGTGTTCATACAGTCAAGTAAATTGCAATGAAATGCATGTACTGTTTGTGTATGCAAAGAATTTACCTGCGAGTATGTTTTCCCTCTTTAATAAATTGAGACTTTTCCAGTCCGCGCCAAGTTTTATGCATCGTTTCTGTAATGCTTGATTTTATGCTATACTGTGGAGTCTGTATAGGTTTGGAACTTTTTATTCAATGTGACAAGGCTGCCGTGTTTTAGGAAAGTATCAGGATTACAAAAGGAAGGAATGTTTTCACTGCAGCAAACAAGTAGAAAACCGCGAGTAACCTTGAACCCATGAACGGTCCCTTCAAACGAACTTCCCGGAGGCTAGGACACTGATAACCGTGTGTGTTTCAACCTTTTTCTGATTAACTCTTTGATTGTTTCCACCGCCGTGTGCGCTCTATAGCCAGGGATGTATAACGTTCTGGCAGGTCCTTTGTCATCGGCAGGCATGGGAGCGTCACCCCCGAGGTCTGGGCCACTTGGCGTAAGGCGCATGGGTGGTGGGGTCAGAGAGGCAAAGTAGGGTAGGAGCTTGTGCAGGGTACAGGTAGCATGCAATCTCGACCATGCAAGTTATAAAACCACGTGCTGGCTTCCTGGTTGCTGCAAGTCTGAAAGGCGGCCAGATTTTGGCTGCCTGGTTCCTGCAAATCTGAAAGAAGGCCAAATTTTGGCTACCTGGTTACTGCCCTTCTGAAGGAAGGCCAGATGTTGGCTACCTGGTTGCTTACCTTTTGAAGGAAGGCCAGATGTTGGCTGCCTGGTTGCTGCCAGTCTGAAGGAAGACCAGATGTTGGCTGCCTGGTTGCTGCCAGTCTGAAGGAAGGCCAGATGTTGGCTGGTTGGTTGCTGCCAGTCTGAAGGAAGGCCAGATGTTGGCTGGTTGGTTGCTGCTAGTCTGAGGGAAGGCCAGGAAAATTGAATGTTGTCCCTTGCATCAGTCTGGGGGTCCCCCTGTGCAGTTTGGTTACAGTTTAATATAATGCTCCTGGCCCTGCACAGGGTGCTCAGTCATCATTCCTCTCCAAGGTGCCTCGCTGTTCTGGGAGAACTGCCCGCGGTCCCTCTTTGGCAGCCAGCCGTGATGACCTCATCGCCTTTGATCTCTCACTGAGTCCTTGATCTCCTCCGAAGCCGTAATGCAAACAGAACTGACCATATGATGCGAACGTACGCGAACCACATGTGCCGTTTTCATCTTTAGCCTCGACTCGCTGTTCACAAACACAGTCATTATGTGGGCCCAGTCCACGGGAAGTGACATTGCGAAGCAGCGACGCGCGACACCACACAAGACTGATTGATACACTTTTAGAACATTCATAAAACGCTTTTCATGGCTTGTATTAATTCAACATTTCTTGCTTTTGGAGACATACAGCGCATTGTTTGCCGGTACATCTGTTGAACTTGTTGGCGGTAAAAGGTCAGTCAAAGATCGAGCATTTTGAAGTTCTTTCTATGCTTATTTTAAACATTGAAGGTCAACATCCTCATGCAAATGGGAATATAGCTGAGCATGTTTAATGTGCATTTGTGGCACAAGAATGTATGGAAAGTGCATTAGCGATTTGTGGTGTTATCACTGTTGTTCTGAGGGCTTGCATAAGTGTCCATCCTGATGTCCCAGTTGCAGTATTGGGCAGATTTATGGCGCCTTTAGGATTATAGCTGGGATTTGGCGGCCTGAGGATAACGTTGAGCTGAATCACTTTGAACATGCTTACTGTACTTTAGATTTATCTGGTCCACATTTAGAGGCTGCAGTAGATTGTTCAGTAAATGTAAAAGTCTAACCAAAAAAAAAACGTTTTTGTTCTCCTAGGTGTGTTTTTAGGAATGAGGTGTCAGATAAGAAAATAAAGGATTATCTTCTCATTAAAAAGTGACCCTTTTATTATAACGTATAACTAAGATGTTTGTGTGCCAGTTTTAATACAGTTAAATATTAAATACAGCGGAATTCATGAGTCTTTGGTTTGTTAGTGTATATTTTGTCTATTCGAGTAATGGACCCTGTCTGATGTACGTATGTCTTCTCTCAGACTTTCTTAGACTTGTCCTCATTAATGTCCAGTACCCTTTCAGACAGTGCTTAGGGGGTGTCAGACATCTTCTGCAGTGGTAAGAGATTAGATATCAACTGCCAGCCACAATACATGTACTCAAAATGTTAAAGATGTCTGGTTTCTTCCAGACAAAACAAACTTTTTAAAGCAGTTTTCTTGTGATATGTTAGTACCATAATTTTTTTAACTTATTGTATCTAATTCCTTAGTATGTACCCAATCTTTTGTCTCAAGACACGTGTTTGCTAGAATGTGGCAGAACATTTATGAAATGACCAATAGGGTGACAAGACACACTTTCAGGAGTAGTAATCACAGTGATATCTGAGCTAACCACAGAGCACTTAGGCTTGTTAGATCCTCCCAGAACAGCACAAACAAAGTGTTCCCAGCAAGTAAACACAACAAATGGCATGGAGCACATTAAAGATTTTGGGTTTGTTTTTGTCCTTTCCAAGTTTTTTACTGAGATAGAGTACTTTACTAGAACTCTTTTATCTGTAATGCAATGCGTCCTGTGTGTGACGTGTATTTTATGACCCTCTGTAACACTAGTCCAGACAACGTTGTCGGACGTGCACTCTGTTTGTCAGGCTTCCAAGGTCACGGAGACTATTAGGCACGTCTCAGAATGTCGATCAGCTCCTGTCACTGTCTCCGGTGGAACTCGGAACTGACGTCTTGCACTGTCCTGATGTCCTGCACCATGGTGTCTCTCAACTAACAAAGTTGTCCTTGTGACATCCGACCTCACCATTGCCTGATCTGTATTTATGTTCCTGTTTTTGAATGTTTTTAGAGCCCAAAGCCTGTCCTCGTACCTTCACTTTCTCTGCTAAGGTCTGGTTGATAAACGTTGTATTGACCTGCGCTGGCCCCTTGCCCTGGTCTGTGAGACATCAGGTGCGACTGAAGATCGACAGGCCAAACTGAAGTTGGACGCTGTCGGCGTGCTCTTGCCTCGTTGTGTAAAACAGGCTGGCTTCAGATCAGCGATGCCTGATGACACACGACAGCTCAGCTGCTCAGCCTGAAAAGAAACGTGTCTGTTCTGTGTTGTCCTTTAATCTGCTTGTGACGTGGGGACCTTTCCGTCTCATGGACCCGTTCCCGTGGTTACCCATAACCAGTCAGCTGTCACTTTTATCATAACAGCTTATTGGCATTCCTTAATGCCATCTCCTGCTCTTTTTGACAGTCTAGTAGATTCTCAGTAAGTTCCCAAAAGGTTCTGCAGGCAAATGCTTGGGAATTTATTAGGGAGGGAGAGATTTGCAGACCTCTGACAGCTCCTCTATCAGCTCTGTAGCTGTGATTTAAATTATTTATTTGTTATAATTTTTTTTTTAAAGATATGACTCCACAGAGGAATGCACAACTCCTTCCATGTTCCTGAGTCCCTTGTCATGCGGACTATACCTTAAGTGCCCCAGCTTATGTCTTAGGAAGTGGCAGTTGCCCTCTGAAAGTTGACTTAAAGATTTAGTGGTTGTGTTTTAAAATTAGAAGCAACGAGCCCTTGAATGTTAACATATAAACAAAACTGAATGAAAGCGATCAGGTCCCCAGACATGTTCTGTGTACGTTAATAATGCATTCAGACTTAAGCGTAAGAACACTTAAGGGTTTTAAATATTATATGCTCTGTAATAAATGTTCTAATTTATTATAAAATGGAACTGGGCGTGTGTGTGTAGTGTTTGTGCTGGGAAGGCAGCCTAAGGTGTTAGTGAAGCTGTGTCAGGGATGCGGTCGTTGTGACAGGTTGCGTTGCAGAACCGCAGTTCTCCAGCAGAGGGCCTTTGACAGGACTTGCTCAATTGGCCCAGAATACATTTGGTGACGATGTATTTTTTTTTATTTTTTTTATTTTTTTTTGAGCAGATGAAATACGCATGACATACTCAGGAAACATTTAAAGTTTCTGCAGATTTACCACAGAAATTTTGTTTAAAAGTTAGTTTATTTTTAAACAGCTCTTTTCACAAAGTAGTTTAAAAGGGAATCGCAGTACCTTCTTGAAATGCTTCCCCTGAGTTAAACAGCATACATTATCTAGTGGCTTGGTCTGGCAGCCTTCGTATTACAAGCCTGTTTTCTGCACCTAATTAATCTCCCGTTTAAAGCATGGAGCAGGAGAGTTTTAAAAAGATGAAAGTTTCTACCTAGTAAGCCAGACTTTTCCAAGACGCAGACATGATTAGTGCACATTTACTAAAATAAAATAATTATTTCTAGCTCACTTATTCATGTTTGCCAACTTGATGTATGGGGGATGCTAGAATGGATGCAACGTTGGTGAAAATATAGTGTAGGTGATTTTTCAGATGTTCTCAGTTTGGATGGTTTAATTCAGTGTTTGGTAAATGGAAGGCACTAATATTGCCGTTGTGAAGTGGCAGTAGCTGTGTTAGTATTGTGTGGATGCTGCATCGCTGTACAGCTCATTTTCTTCTGCGTCCCACTTCACCTGTGCCTGTCGAGGGTCATCTGATGGAAATCGAGCTCATGTTCTATGCCAGTGTCCTGGTCCAATGTAGAGCATCAGGAGACGTTTCAGTTTAATGTTAGTGGGGCAAAATTCTTGGCAGAAAATGAGTAGGACATCCGCAAAGTTTTGGTCCACAGTTTTTTGGGTTTAGCAGGTGGGACATGGGGCTTCCTTAATGTCTGCGTTGGACCACTGCCTTGGACTCTTAGGACCTAAAACCTAGATTATGGGCATCTCTGAGTCCCCTGTGCTGAAATTAAGTACCCGGTTAGGTGTGGAGACAGTTCAGTGCGGGACGTCACGTGTGGCTCGTGGATTGGCCGTTCTTGGGGAGCCGCTGGACATGGACGCGTCACTTGTGGTAGAGATGCACTCTGGTCGGGCTCCATGTATGGTGGTGGAGTGAATAGCGTGGTTGGTGGACAGGGTCCACCTTGACACATGTAGGAGCTGTAGGGTAGAGAGAGGGGAATTTTGAGCAGAATCATGGCTTCTCACACTTGTTTTTATGTGTCTTAATGTTGTGAAATGGCATTGCCTTGGACGCCTGTTTTTTCTCTGCGTGCTCTGCTTCTGTCTTCCACGCACTATCTAATTTATCTAAGTTTTACACTCACTTTCTTTTTCTTTCTCAATTCACGTTCCTTATCCTTTGATTTTGTAAAGCTCTCAGTTTCTGCACATTGAATGTGCCGTGTTCGAGGAAATTATTTTCTTTTACCCAGTGTGACACAGGTTCGATAGTCCATTAATCATACTTTGTCCTCTTAAATTCTATATTTTTACCACGCGGGGAACTGGATTTACTTCCCTTGTTTCCCATTTTGTCCGACCTTCTTAAAATGCAGTCATCACCGCTAATCTCTGGTTCGTTTTTGCTACAACCAAGAGTAAAAAGCAACTGAACAACGGAATTAGAATTTATTTCAAGTTTTCAGAACTCCCTGTATACTGTAATTGTAACTGAAGTCAGCATTAGGGAATGGCTTTAAGTGGAAATCATTCTTTATTTCTGCCTTGTGTGTACAACTTTGACCTTTGTAAAAAATAAATAAATAAATAAATAAATAAATAAAAAACAGCCTTATTTTACATAGCACAGTACAACAGTGCAAACTGGGGAATGTAATTTTATTTTCATCAGTGTATACCCTTAAGTACTCATTTTAGAATGTGTTAAGTAGGATTCAAGCAGAAAGAATCTTTTATCTTTACATATCCTGTTTCCCCGAACACTATAATTACACTTTCAGTTTTTGTTTTAAAACACTGTATTTCTAGTATAGTACATGGATGTGGTGTATCTTCTGCTGTCTACAGCTCCTCTCATTCAGTAACACAACACTAAATAACTCGTGCTTCTGTAATGCACCCTTTTCTTTTCTTTTTCCCCCCCCCAAACTGAAGACATTCCTTTGCGTCATAACGTTTAATGACAGGTTTTCATTTTCCAACAACCCCCATTCCATACTTTTTTTGTTGTTTTTTTACAATCTGTAGGATTCCTTGTCTAACAGAAGTGAGGTCTGTATGAGGGGGTGTGTAACTGCGGTTGTGACTGATATTTGATCGTAATCTGTAGTGTGCTTTAGTTGTCTGACTTCTCCCTTAAAATCAGCTCTGTACCTCTCTAGGGAGCTATATATGGAGCAGTTTAAAACAATCTATTTCACAAGTGCTATTGTAACTTGGCCATACTACCCTGACGAACATGACTCTGTCTTTAGCTGGATGGTTGGTAAGAGGCCTTACTTAGCTGTGGTAAAGGTCACGATCAACTTGGGGGAAGTCTATAGTTTCTATTTTATTTATTTTTTCCTCCACAAGTCATCCATTTTCAAGATGGGATCTTAATTCCCAAGATATGCTGTCAGGAGGCTCACCCCTCTCCACCCCGGCTGCTGAAGTTCAGAGATAAAAGTTCTCGGCTGGAGACCAGGGTCAGAGGTGAAACGCACCGTAAATCAGGGACTCTTTGAGATAGTGCGGTAAAGCGTAAGGACGGTCGGTGAATGTGGGTGTTCAGAATAGGACTTTGGGCAGAGTTTTCAGTTCTGCACATGGTCGAAGGTCAAGGTTGTTCTCAGACCATGCTGGTGCTCAGTCAGTTAGTGAGAAAAATACTAAAACTGGAATTCGCTGTGCCATGTGAGTGCATTTTCAGAGTTCTGAGTATTTTACCAGATTTCTTCCACTTTTTTGGACAGACAAAATAAAACAATACCTTGTCACTGTGGAACACTTTCCTCATAAATCATTAATTTGCAGATAACTGGCACCAGTTTTGGTTGTTTACAGAGGTAGCAGCATACAGCATAAATACGAGGGATTATTATTTTTTTGTTCATCTTTCAGCAGAAAATAAAATTGTGTCGTAACTTCATACAAACTATCTGCGCAATTCACTCGTTACAAATGAGTGTTTACCTCAAGGACGTGACACAAAATATCAGTCGTGACCTTTTTGATGACAGAGATTTCTGCCTTACTGCATTAGCCAGTTTTGATCTCTGGAACGTGTCTTTTCCAAATACCTTTCTGTTTTATATATTTGTGACTGTTTGTACAACTGGGAAAGTCAACCTCTCCCCCAAGGATAGCTCTTGCTCAAACAGTGGAATGTGAAGGCTGGCAGCCATTTGTGTAACTGAACAGGCAAAAAGTCATTGTTTTTATTTTGCAAAACCTGGGACGCATTTATTGACCGAAACTGTTTTTCCATGCATTTTTTTTTCTTCAAAGGTGAAATTTCAGTTGTCTAGGTTTTTTTTTTTTTTGTGGGGGGGGATATGTGTGGATGAGGGAGTGTTTCTTAATTTTTGGAGAAAGAAGGAATGGAAAGCTGACCAGTGTAGAATATTTCATCTGTCATGTCTTCATGACTTGAGCCTTCCAGATGCTGTGCGTTCAGGGATCTCGATCCCGTTCTGTTTCACAAAGCAACGGTTTGTCACGTCCAAATGTGTCACCGGATAAAACAACTTTCTGCTGTCCTTAAATCTCACAACGAAGACGCCACACTGGACCTCAGAAGAAACAGGGAGGGGAAATAATATAAAGAATGTTTGTTACAACTTTAACCTCTCTCCTGTTTTTTATAGATAAAAAAGTACTTTGAACTGGAGCCACTCGCTCGGGGGAAAAGTTGGATTCTCGACGGCAGCTCGGTGGATAACATGGAAGCGGTGAAGGAAAGTTTCAGTCAGCTGATCAACCTGCTGGAAGAGAAGGACACAGAATCGGGAAGGATATGAAGCCGTCCATTTTGCTGAGGAATAGTAGTTAAAAATCAGTAAAGAAACGAATGAGAAACTGACGGAAAACAGCAGGCGTCTCGGTAGTTTTTACCGATTTGGAGTTTATGAAACTGTTTTGAGTAAAGGAAATAAGACTGTATAGTGGCAGTAATTCACATGTCCTGAGGAAACTGAAAATATCCAATGATTTCACTCAATATATTGAAAACAAGCTGAGTGATATTTGTTAAAAAACCAACGATGATTATAAATGTCTTGTTTACCATCTGTCTGTGATTTTAGCATAACGCCATGGTTTTACTGAAATCTGTGCTGTTTTTTTCATATTAGATCATGTCTAGTTGGGTACACTAGCAGTTGATACATTTTTATACATATGCCAGACATTTCAACTAAGTGGAAAGTGTGGTTATGTGCTAAAATGTGTTTTAACAAAGTGTGCAAAAAAATGAATGAAACATTTCAGAGCATCTTCTATAATAGGGTGATATCCTGTTTGACCTTCCGTGACCTTAGCTGGAACTTCAGAGTGAAACAGTAACGCATCAGAGGCTTAGAACCATAATGTTAGTCACAAACATTCATCTTACCTCCTTTACTATGTGAAAGTGAATGAGGAGGAAGCAAGGGAAACACTAATGCAGAAGATAATTGTTAAGGTTAACATGAGTAGATTAAAGTGAGTTGTTAGTTCTAATAAGGTATGTGTTAGAGAAGGGCGAGGGTTCAGCCATAATACCGTCTGTATGTTTTAAGGTTTATGTATTCAATTTTGACTGACACATGACTTTTTCCAGTGTATGTCATTAACTTAGCGGACCCATCAAAGCACTCATAAACAGGAAACGTTTAAGTAAAGTTCAGTATAAAAATCAACATGTATGAAAAAATTTATCAAGTTAACATAGAAGTAAGAGTATCTGTGAAACTTGCAACGTGTTTCATAATGAAAATATTACCCTCATTTTCTGTTTCAAGCTCAGAAATTTTAAAGTGGGGGTATAAAAAATAATGCTTTGCTGTGGTGGGGTCATACCTGCTAAGCAGTAATTTCATAGAGAAACTAAAGGTAAATGCAGCAAGACTCTTCGTTTGAATTGAGGTTGAAGTTTTCATTTGTACGTTTTTAATGTATGTAGGTTTGTCCCCACTTTTTCAGTAAATTTTTTCCCCCTCAGTGTGGGTTCTGGTTTCACGTTTTTCACCTTATTCTCATGTTTTGTGGAAGCCTTGTAGACGTAGATCGTGTCTCCATCATCGAGTAGCCAAATTGACACAGCAGTACAGGTCTTTAACCACTATTCTAGCTTGGAGTGCTTGTGTCAGTTCTGTGGTCCGATGTCCAAAGTGACTTACTTTCTTTTGACTGCCTCATAAACTTCAAAACCTCTAACAAATAAGGTGCTGGCTTGTCATCTTGACACTGAGAACAGGTTATCAGATATCATTCAGTGTCCAGTGTGAGGAGGCAAACCACCACACCAGGTTTATTTCGGAACATGAATTATGTGAACTTGCCCTGTGATGTGTTAGCTCCCTGTCCACAGTGTACCCTATCTTGCATTGTAGGCTGTTGGTCGCTGAAGGCCTTGCGATGGATGGATGGATGGATTGAGGGAGGGAGGGACGGGGAGAGAGAGAGACTGGGTGACATTCAGTCAGCTGAGGTGGATATCAGTATTGACACTGAAACGTGAACCTGCAAACGGAAGGTATGACGCGCTGGATCCCGTTTGCACAAATGCGTGCTTGCTCTGATCGCTTGGTGTGCGAGCCGACAGCTAGTTTGTGTTGATCCCTTCCTCATCCTTGGCTCTTCACTTTCTAAGCTGATTGCATGCTTGCTAAAATAACATATAGACCATTTTAATTGCGAAACACCTTCGGGACGTTGTACGCTTCATGTTAGGAAGTTGACTTTTTGGGATGTTTTCAGGCTCACTGACAAGCTCTGTCATCTCACAATGAGTAACTGAAAAATGATTACAACAGTTCTTAATGACACTGCCTTGGCATGTCTTTTATCCCAGAATGTTATTCTTCTCTCGGTTCTAAACAACATCCAGATAATGAAGTGTGCATCATTTTAAGGACTATAATTTTACTTGAGAAGCTTGCATTTCCCCATGGCAATCAGAGCTTAGTGCTGTAGTTGGTAATATGTATTAATGTTATGCTTAATACATGCTTCAAATATTTATAATGTAAATTTACAAATATTACCTCTGTTCTTTTCCTCAACTATTATAAGCGTAGCTGTTCTGTAATAGGTAACATGATCTTATGCTAGAATGATAGGTATGTATGAGGATAGTAGACATGTTTTGTTTTCTTTAAGTGCTCTCTGTAGACGTGGATATCATCCAAAGTGTAAGACAAGGGTGTTTTTCTTGTTCACTTAAGTAAAATATGAAGGATCAGTCAGTGCTTGATTTTGTAAACGCTCTTGTACAGGTGCCTCTTTTCAGTGCATCTGTACATGGAGCGCTTCACTTCTGCATTTTCCGAAATTACGCAGCTCGTCAACATCTTGCTCATCCAAAGAACTACGTCAGCTCCTGCTTTGCTGAGAAACTAGTTTTATACATGCAAAACCCAAAACTGCGTTGTACCTTTAAAAGAACGTTCCACGATGGGGGAGAGTACGTAAACTCGGCATTGTCGTTTGCCACAGTCATTTGGACAGGTGCCTGTTTCCATACCTGCGGCGATCTGTGCAGGTTGTTCACACGAGCCTTTTGAGTACAGGATGTCACAGAACCTTGTTCTCCAAGTGTAAACGGCACGGCAGGACGGTTTGTTTTTCCATTTTCTGATGCCTTCCATCACACCGGCCTGCAGCTTTCACCTTTTAAACTGTTGCTTGTCAAATTTTGGACTTTATTTCATGTTCAAGTTCTTTTCCTTGGATCCATTAAAGCACAGTGGGCCTTGGTGATGATTTAGATATTTCGTGCTGCAGGTTTTTCCAAGTGCTTTGTCCAAAAAAAAGTAGAATACGAAAAAAAAACAGCTGTGATTTTCTAGGATGTTTTTAAAATTGTGTTGTTTCTCCATTTTGTTCTGTTCATAACATTTACCATTTTATATATCCAGTTAGCAAAGCTGCTTTCTTTTTTCCTGATCGATTTTGAATATTTAGAACTTTGACCACTTATAGTTAAGCCTCTTAGTTGAAATGGCATTCGCCTGTGTTTGTACAGAAGAAACTAGGTTAATAATTCAAAGTGTAGCTATGTTATTCACATGTTCCAATATGTGTACATTTATTTCTGCTGTCTGACACTGATAATAAAGATGAGCAGAGGATTACAGCCTTTAAACTGTTTTATCCAATTCCATAGAATAGCGTTTAAAACAATGTGGGCCATGTATCACTTTTACTGAAGTCTTTGTTTTGTTGCAAATTGCCAGTGTGTTCTTTTGGACATAAGACACGCCATACCTGAAACTACAGTGTTTTTTGTAAAACTTTGAGATGCATGCTTGCAATTGCAATTGCAATTGCAAGTATAATGTTAATTTCAGTCATTTTAAAATAAAAATATATTTTAAAAATTAAATATGTTGAATTTGTTCAGTCTCATTTAAAAAATACAAATTGTGTTTTTTGCTAATTGCCGTCAAAATACAAACCATATATTTGTATATTTAAAAACAGATTTTATAAACGAAAGCGTTATGGAATTTTTATTAAAATGGAGGTTTTATTTAAAAAAAAAAAAAAAAAACCTTCACTTTTTTACATTTGTTGCAGACTTACAACACATTTTTCCCCCCACACACCAGTCAACACTCTAGCCTAGAATGGCAAAGCAAATACATACATTTTTTTCTGTATGTTTGTGGATTTGTTAAAAAAAACACTGAAATGTGAATTGTGTTCACACCCTATGCTAAGAGACTTGACATGTCCCAGTCTGTAGATTATTGCCGAGATGTTTTCACACCTCATCTGGAACTTGTCAGCGATAAATAAAATTGATTGGATGTGGCTTAATTTCTGCTCAGATACACGCTGTCCACGGTGGGCCCTTATATAGACAGATATGCTTCTTTCCTCATTATTTCCAGCGGCAAGGGCTCAGAGACTGGTCGGGACTGAGAAGAAAGCTGAACTGAGATATTCTTAATGTGGAGTCGATGGCTTCCCTTCCAACAGGACAATGATCCTAAACTGAGAAAGATGACACAGGTAACATGGGGACAGCTTTTTCTGTAAAACACAACTTCAACACAACTAGACACAACTTCTCAGATGTTAGTGGGTGTTTGTTTAGAGGGTTGACATCTCTGTATATGAAGTGGTACCTTTGGTCTGGAAGAAAAATTAAAGCATGGCAATGTGCAACAGGTGGTATTGTGGTCATCAGTGCTTTCAGCAAAAGGTTAAAGAAGATTTTCCACTTGTCAGCTTTGAAAGGTGAAGATTATTATGGGGTGTTATAAAAATAAAGTAACATAACTGTTAAGGGATAGCTTTTATGCTATCACGGACTAAAACCTTTTTGCCTGTTATTCCCATAAAATGCTTTAACGACTAATTCAACTGTCTTACCAAACGACTCCAATGTTTTACAGTGATATCAGGTGTCAAAATACAAGTCTTTATTGGATGTTAAACATACCTTTTTGGCGTTTTTATTTTTTAAATAAAGGAGGAAAAAAATACAGCTATCAAACAGTCTTAACAATTGTGATGTGCCTTAGTAACAAGGGTAAGATGGACAGCGTATATTGTCTAATGATGTTTTTAAAGGAAAATTGCATTTCAATTTGAGCGTCATTTTTTTTTTTTAATCATGCATCGATGTAACATTTAACCAGGGTGTTTGTGTTTTTTATATTTTGTACATTTTAAGTGAAAATGTGCTCATATTCATGTAAACAAAAAAAAAGATTGACTTTAGTCTCTTCTGGACCTGATAAACAAGTAAAAACATCCATCATTAAAAAGAAACATGAATGACAGGTAGTGTGTCTCAAGAGAATGTCATTGGCATTATTTTAAATCAAAAGGAAGGAAGTACAATTAAAAAAAAAATTGGTGTGACTGTATCCAAATACAACCCACTAGACAAGTAACAGATGTTCTCCTGAAAGCCAGCTGGCTTCTGTGATCCTGTTTCCGTTATCTGGGCTCACTTGACACTTTCCCGGTAAGGGGTCAGCTTGCCGAGGTAATAGTACAGTACCTTAAGGAGTCCCTCTCAGTGCCCTGATGGAAAACAAACAAACAGCCCAGCATTCTGAGTTTATCTCTGCGCTGTGTCATGCAGGGCTGACCGGGTCAGCCGTGGGCTCCCCTCGCTTGTACTTTCGTTTTTGTTTTGCTTTTGGATATGCCAGGAAGTGGGCCAAACGCCGGCTAGGAGGTGTTTCCTATGGGTGTTGACAGACACCTTGTGCCAAACAAACACAAACTCAAAGCTAAAGGCAACAGATGTCTTGTGCAAAATTACAAAAAACAGCACGGACAAAGTGTTATGAATTACCTCAAGAAACCCATTCAATACAAAGGTCAAACATATTTACCACCCCCTCTCCAAATTTTTCACACTTTTACTGTCGTACAAGTGATAATTGGCTTGATTCCTTTTTATTAATCATCTGCAAAATGTGCGCCTCCGTTAAAAAGGCCAGACTTACTGACATAAATGATAAAACGTCTAGTTGTTTCTTAATATGTGATTTTCTTATTATACAACATCCTAATCCCATAATCCTTAAATTGCTTTTTTAGCCAAGACAAAACATTATTTACACAAATCACAGGTGTTCTGTTTCAATGAGAGATATTTTAAGTGTAAACTCGTATGTAGTACCTTGGTAGTTGGTACTCTCCTTAGGAACTTATTTGAACACCAAAACAGCGGACGCACTCCCCACCCACCGTGATGAGTCACCACCCGAAACGCTCCGACACGGCCGGCCATGACAACACCAACAGGAAACACAACAAACAGTCTGTGATGAAAAGAAAACTGGATCTTCATTAAAAAAAAATCTGTTTCCCAATAGCTATTGGAAAAGGAAATGTTTTTATCTTGGCAATCATAGTGCTATCTCCCTCCAATTTAGTCTTTATTTAGAGGGAAATTAGATGTCAAACAAACAACTGAGGCTCAACCACAGGTGGCTGTCAGCTAATTGATCAGGACACGCAAAGGCAGACGACAGATGGCAGCTGGCTCAGAAGTTTTTTTCAAAACTCACTCAAATTCTTGCTTACTTCTTAACCAGAGGTTTAGACCAGCTGATAGGTGCAGGTTTTCCTTCGAACCAATTAATACATTTTAATTTGACCACTATCTTAAGAAACAATGTAAATGATATTAAAATCTCTGCCTCCTACCTGATTACTTGCTTCTGTCTGCGCTTAGTTGTCTTAATTTATTGATGAGCAACAATTTAAAGGAATATTAAAAAGAAACTGATTAAAAGTTGAAAATATACAATAATTTGAAAATTGTTACAAAGCAACATCAGTACGTCCTTGTCATGCTTTTTCAATTCTTATTAAAAATTAATCAACTTTGTTTAGAGTTTTTGGACTGATACAGTGAATACAGCAAAAATCAATAATGTTAAACTGATATGAAGCTTCAGTTAAAAGCAGAAATTTCCTGAAACAAAAATGTGCACCCAGTTGGGTCCTCCAGGACTGCGATTGAGAACCCCTGCCTTACACAAGACAAGTTGTGCAGAAAACATGCAGTCCTTTGCAATTTCTAACCTCACAAAAACAATTATTGTCATTTATGAATGGAAGTGTTCAGCACGTAGATGAGTGAACAGTAAGCATGATTAGTTAAATATAATGTCTAAATACATCAGCTGGGTTCGCTGAGCCAAAAGGCAAATAGTTAATAAAACCAAGCCCATTGTACTTTCTGCCCAAAGCAGAAACTTTCCTATTTGCCCTTTAAAGGAATGGATTTTTTGGTACAGTAAGTAAAGAAACCTTTTAAACGTGAATTCAAAGTTTGGCTTTAACACGTTGCCGTTATAGATTTTAGGCCAAGCAGGGGAAGGCGGAGGTCTCCTTCAATCCAAACAATTTACACTGGGAAGCAGTTGTGACGACACTATGTGGGCAGTGTTTAGCGCTTAAAACAAATGTTTTAAGTGTGAAGGGAAAAGTAATTTTGGTCTATGTTAAAGTACACAAATGATTTCCTTCCTGGGGAAAAAAAGTGTTTTTCCAAATCTGTGGGGCTGCTTCACTTAAGGTCAACTTGGGTTTCAAAAATGGGGGAAAACATATTTAGTCTAGACGGGAAACAAGAGACTACAGGTTAATAATTACTAATAACAAGACCAATAATAATTGCTAATAACTCCTCTTTCAATCCTGTATTGCATTATGTATTACAAAATGTGAAAAGTAGGCTTTACAAAAGATAATAGTGATGATGTGAGTGTAAAGAATTTTATCACTGAAACTACACTGAATGCTAGTCAGGGTCTTTATACATTATTAAAAGCCTGTCTACTACACAAAACAATACACTACTTTCATAATAACAAATAACATGAAATATAGTAGCAATTTTAAGATGTGAAAGGGAAACTAAGTATATAATGACCCATCTGAAATGTAAATTAATGCTATATAAACTTTTAAGTAGTTGGATATTGGAGGTGAATCATTTCAGACATGGCTAATGTAATTCAGTTCAATGTTTATGAGAGTTTAATACTGCATTTTAAAATCCTTACACGAGAACAAATTCATTAGCCTTATAAATACTGGGTGTTCTTCCCTGAAGGCGGCATACAGGTTAGAAAATAACGTCACTTGATCCTTTTGCTGAGATCTGTTTATTTTTCTTTGATACAGTGACACTGTTAATTGATCCTAATGTGGGCCCTTCCCCAAACAGCCAGTGCTTTTGTCAGTTGGACGGAGCTCTGAGAGAGGCAACACAGCTGCTCAATTCAATTTAAACAGTAATCTGTCTGGGAATTCTTCATTAGCAACATCCCAAAGACTCTTTTTTATGCTGTGACTGGTGATTATGTCTCTTCCTTTGTTTTAGGGGTATTTATGTTTTAGCTCAATAATGACAGAGTAACCAGAAACATTGCTAGTTTTTTCTTTTCTTTTACAAAGCCTTCCAAATGCATTTTGTGATTTAAACAATGATTCTGAAGCTAAATTGGAGAGGATGACAAATACGCAAACAGAATCGG
Source organism: Chitala chitala (assembly GCA_025773905.1). Classification (NCBI taxonomy): domain Eukaryota; kingdom Metazoa; phylum Chordata; class Actinopteri; order Osteoglossiformes; family Notopteridae; genus Chitala; species Chitala chitala. The sequence continues at coordinate 4,253,286 of JABJVR010000095.1, read as the reverse complement.
TAGTGAAAGGACTGCTCGTTTGTCTGTTCGGCTAATGTGCACGCAAAGTCAGACCTCCTGGCTTCGCTGAGCTGTCATACATTTTTTTAAGACTGAGGAGGAAAGTGACATCCAAGACCAATTGGCCCACCCAGGAAGGCACGAGCGGTGGACAAGCAGTCAAACTGCAGCAGACCCTCCTGCTGCGTTCATCTCCAGGCCTTCTGAGGGCTGGAAGCTCAGTCCTCAGTCGAAGTGGATGGCAAGGAGTGTTCCATTTTGGCCCATTTTCTCAAAGCATCGGCATGGCCCCCTGAAGTGAGTTAGCAGTGTTGTAACTACAGAAATGCTCTGTCACCCTAACAGCACCTGTATCTTGACATTTCTGGAAAGAAACAGTAAAATCTCCAGCAAAAAAAACATGTAAACAACATGTAGTAAATTCTAATGGTCATGACAGGATTTTTACTGCTGCGGACAGACATCATTGTTTTTTGCAATATTGAAGTTTTCTCTAAGTATTACATTTTGGTAAAAATCATGGATAAATGTAAGAATTAGCTTTATATAATTACCTTTTTTCCCTTTTACCCAGAATCCCCTTCTTCCATTATTGGAGGAGAACTTAAAGGCCCAGATGTTGTCACCACCTTTTTGGTTTCAGATGTTAACTGTCCGTTAGCAATTTGATTTCAAGTGGTGAGTCGCAGGTCTGCTTACAAGGCAATTACCCTAACCTGCCTTCAGTTAGGCATTAACGATGCTGACAAATTAACCAATGCATGTAGTAATCAGCTGTAGACAAGCCAGTGAAAGGCAAGCCTTCTTATGACCAGTGTGTGGAAATAGCTGTCTCCCTCAGTGTTCACCTTGACAGTGGTCTCTAAATGTTCAAGGAAAATGAATTTATTAAGATTTGCATTGAAATTATACGTAGCCTACATCCAGGCAAAAAACAACATCCCTTTCTTACATACAAATCAAAAACTGTCAAGGTTTTTCAAACTGTAATATTAAAGAAATAATCTCAGAACATCCGTTTTTGGCTTTGCTTTCTTTAATAAAGTAACTATTTTTATAAAAGCTAAGGTTATTTTTATGAAGCTCTTCCACCCAAAGTGAATAAGGCACAGTCTACAACATGAGCTCAGAAAACTGTTGAACGTAACGTTACCGTACTCCAGGCAAACGTATCTTAAATATTATACATTATATATGTTTTATGTTATATTACACGTGTCTAAAAACACCATTTAAAATTTTAGTGGACATGTTGGTTGAGAAAAACAACAGTTTAATGTCAGTTTGTCACTAACACGACTTTTCTAACTCGCCTTAACAAAAACAGTAAACGATTATTCACTAACAAACCTCAAACGAAAAAAGGGTGACTCATTGAGGGCCCAACTTGCTTGTCAAATTACAAACAAATGACACTATATAAAATCAAAACATAGCATTTTCCCCTTTTAACTCATCACAACACTTATTTACAGCTTTTTATTATAAGAATAAAAATACTTTTCCATAAACTTTTGCCATTAATATAATACATATAATGTTCTTTTGCCACTAATACAATACATATAGTGTTGATTTTTACTGATACACAAATAATATTCTAAATAATGTTTTGCCCATATGAAAAAGTAACATGATTTAAATGTATTAGTGCTGAAATTGTAAGGTTGCAAAGTCATATGAAAGTCATTATAACTGCTAATTTAGCATTACAGGGATGTAAGGCAGATTTTCAGTTGGATCGAATGTCCTGCTATATGGATTTCTTTGACGAGAATAATTTAAACACCTTCTGTCTCAATCAAAGCGCATTAATCAATATTGACAATCATGTTGCTAGGTATACTTGTTCAGTAAATAAATAAATAAATAACGAATAAAGATTGGGAAATTTGGAAGTCTTCTGAGCTGCTCTCAGTGTAAGAACCTAAAATTACACAAACAAGTGGAATTCCACCCATAAATATTGAAATAATTTTGATAACCACATGATTAATAGTCTAGACGATTGTGAGACTATTTAATAAAGATACAGACCCAAATAAAAAGGACAACTATGATTTGCTTGAAAAAAACACAACTAATGCTGTTATAAGTGATAATAAACAGCACATGTAAGAACTTTAACTTTAGTCCAAGAGCCTTGGACCAAAGCAGACTTCCCTGCATTAGATTTAGCAGAACAAAGAAGTAGAGTAGGGGGCATATCAGGAACTGAGCTAGAAACGGATGTGTCCTCAGGTAGCCTTAGTGGAACAGTCAGTCCTTACACCAAATTATCCCAATTAAGCTATTAAATTGTCCCATGCTGATAATGACAGACCACAGTAGTGCAGCCAAAGCTAGTTATGGTGTTTTTTGCTGAACAACCCGGGCGTCCTTGAAATCAGATAAATTTTAAGCGAATATATCGTGTTAAGTACGGTCAATAATATGCAGCTGTTGAACCTTAATCCAGGCATGTCGATGAAGAAGCTGCTTGGATGAGTTGTGAAACGTTCCCATCAAGAACAAAGAAGTCCAGTTCACGATTTAACTTCCAGTCAATCCGGGCATGTGTCTATCCTGCTGGTCGATTCCGTGTTACGTAATAGTCGGAACCACAGGCTCATTTCTCAGAGGGGAATCACAGAGGGCCGTCACTAAGCAATAAGAGCTGCTGTCATTGGAGGATCAGTGTTTCAATGGAAATACTGTGTGCGATGGTCACCCTTAAAAGTCCAGTTGTGCTGCCTGCCATTATTAATACTGCTCTAGGGCTTTTTTGTGTCGGTTTCATATTCTTGAATGGCATTTCATTGATAGAGCTGAGGCGGCACAGTGGCGTGGTGGTTAGCACTGTCGCCGCGCACCTCCGGGCCTGGCGTTTGATTCCCACCTTGGGTCTGTGTGCGTGGAGTTTGCATGTTCTCCCTGTGCCTGGTGGGTTTTCCCCCGGGTGCTCCGGTTTCCTCCCGCAGTCCAAAGACATGCAGGTTAGGTTGATTAGTGTGTCCAAATTGCCCGTAGTGTTTGTGTGCCCTGTGGTGGGTTGGCACCCTGCCCTGGGTGTCCCGTGCCCTATGTGCTCTGGGATGGGCTCCAGGCTTCCCTGCGACCCTCACCAGGAATAAGCAGTTAAGATAATGGATGGATGGATGATAGAGCTGAGTAACTCAGAGCAAGGCAGTGGAGCATTCACAAATTATAATGCAATGCGAGATATACAGTACTCATCACTTCGGTTACTGTGCTCATTATTGTACATGAAGGTTTGAGCTGTGAAAATGCAAACAGTTTAATTACTGTTTGAAAGAAAGCTTCCGAGCACTTTGAACCATAATAAATCACGTAAATGCGACACATCGCTGCCCCGCTAAGCCAGGTGCTGCCCTTTAACGTGACCTGCCCACAAAAGCAAGGAAGAAAATTTACTCTTGAATGAACCAAACAGTGACTGGAAGACGGGTGGCATATTGTTTATTTTCACAAGAATAGTGATGATGACGCAAAAGAAAAACGCATGTGGAATGGCTGCAGCACGCAGGGAGGAACTAGCACATGGTGTTGTGATTTGTCGGGAGGCTACAATAATCAGGCTGATGGGCTGGGAGATTTCTGGAGGACTCACACAAGCTAAGGGATGTTACGCCACTGTTTACAAAGCACAAGACAAACTAAACAAAACCCACGGCAACACAAGGGCAAAAGACATCTAAAAGAACACAGTAATAATTTTATAAGCAGTATGTTGTAGTGATATTCTGTACAGCATGGTGAGTATGTGTTTGTGTGTGTGTGTGTTTGTGTATACAGTCTACATTATGATTAACTAATCACCATCATGGCTGACCTAAATCAGATTTTTAAGATGTACTAAGTGGTTTACATAAGCAGAATTAGATTGCTTCCAACCTTTTGTATTTTCCAATAACCACTAATCCAGTTATAAGTGGTGATCTAAAGCTCATTTTAGTAATCATAGTTTATAAAGTAGGATACCAACAGGCTGTTGTAGTGTGACAGATACACTTTACCTGCGTGTTCCTCACAGAGCCAAACCAGGTTATTCGGCAAAATTTGTGTGAGGATTCACTGGATAGGACAATGATTACTGGGCAATTATGTTGTAATCTGTTATAAAAGTATTATATTTACTTTTATTTAATTTATTTTAAATACTTTTATCCTTCCTTCCAAGTAGCTATTTAACCATATACTGTAATGCCAGAAGTTTTGTTTTTCATTAACCAAATTGAAGTAATTTGTAGGTACTAGAAGATATTTATTTATATATTTATTTCAGACATTTACAAAGTAAATTGTTTTGTAAATTGGATTTATTACTCTACTTTTTTTCTACTCCAAATGGGCACAGATCATTGTTGCTGTTGTGTATGTGTTTGATATAACAATAGGTACTACTTTTCCAATGTCTCATTCAGTAAGGGGAGTTGTTTTTAAGACGGATGCACGAATGACCTAAGCCTCCATCTACCTGACATGATACGCGCCACTGACTGCCTAATCGAGGGGCACTCTGCATTCTTCGACCTTTCGTAGCTTGATGTTTGGAGGCCCATCAGGTGAAGCTTTAGTGAAGCGTGCCCGCTCGTTTCACGGTGCTCCGAGCGCCGGGCGCTCCCACGCCTCAGATCCATTTCCCACCGCCCTCCGCCACGCCACAGCGAATCGGAAAGGGTGCACCTTCTCGGGATGAAACGCAAGAAAACAAGGCAGCGCAGTAAAAGGTCCTCCACGCACATCCCACTCTCTGCGATCAGATTTCAAAGATCACAATTGGCTTGGTTGTCGTTGGGCAGCAACAGTGACTTTCTGGTAGTGGCTACACGTTTGCTTGTACCCGTTTTCTTTTTGAAGACCGCATCTGTTTATACTTTGCCGATGTTCATTACGTGAATATGACATTACTGAAATTACCCACATTTTAGAAGCTCTATACTGTTTGCATATAGGCTGATATTAAGTATATATTTGAACAAGTGCGCCCGATCTGCATGATTTAATTACCAAGTTTTACACTGTCCGCTTACTTACACAACGGCTAATTGTACTCCCCATCGCATCACACTTCATCACACCAGCCAGATAAAGTAAATCTTGCATGGCTGGTTTGTGTGTGTGTGTGTGTGTGTGTGTGTGTGTGTGTGTTTGGGTGGGTACCAGAATACATATATAACAAGAAGATAAACGCTTGCTCGTTAACACTTAAAAATAGTATTGTCCTGACAGGATTCCATTTATTATAAGGTAAAGTCTTTATCCTTGATAGGAAATTAACCCAGTAACCCATTTATATAACCAGACACGTTACTGCAATAGTTCAACTTTCTCAAGGTTACTATAGCAAAGTTCTTTGGAACGCTGTTTATTATCAGTAATAAGTGATATGGACATTAACGGTGTGTTTTGTATTCTATGACAAGAAAACAGTTTTTAATACAGTTTATATATTGGTAATTCTCTCATTTGTATGAATTTCTGTGACAGAATGTCATAACTGACATTTCTGTTTTACAGTCTTTAAACAAATATGTTTATATAATATAAAAAAAAAATTTTTCAATTGGCTTTTAGAACTGTCCACGAGTACAGAAAAACAAATTATTGAATAACCCATTTTTTAAATGTAAAGTTTTTGGTTTGGTGTGTGATTTAGTACATAAGCAATAGTTCTTAAAACTGATGAGAGAACTTGTGTTCTGTCTTACGTAAATGTACAAGGACTCTGTCAGAGTATCAGTATTTAATTTTATGTAGATACATTCTCATTAAAATGATCACATTTTAATAGAAAAATTTATAAAAAGGAAATAGTTCCAGTTCTGCCAATTTGTAAAAGTTTGGAAAGTAGAGATTGTTACTTGTTTCAATTTAATGAAGTGTTCTAGTCTCATTAGACTTAATTTTACATGATTAAATGTAAAACATGTCTGCAAAGGAGATGGACAGATTAAGTGAAAATTGTCTGACACAATTTAAAGCGGGAAAATATTTGTTGAAACTAACAGTACCCATTAGGTCTTATGTTGGCATGGAAACCAAAGGCATAAGAGATCTTCCAGGTAGCAGGTGTCATTTAGTTTTGTCCAACAGGATACAAGAAGATGAAGCAAAGTGAGTGAAACATGCTTGTGTCATATCACGTTATTCTCCTCTTAGTTTACCATGCGGGACGTGGAAACATCTATTCAGCTCTCAGACTTCCTTAGTTTACTGGCATTTGTGCTACACAGCACAACGACAGTGGAAAATGTTCTATTCTTAGAAGCTACGCTCTCCAGTTGCATGTCAATATCCTGAACTCTAGCAACCAGGACAACATCCCACAACCAACCAACCAACACACACACACACACACACACGCACACACTCACTCACACACTCACACTTACACACACACACAGACAATGGCACCCACTTTATTGTCATTTACATCTTACCAACCTGCTTATCAAAGAGTTAATGGGTAATGAGAATCATTGGTGGCTCCACAGAGTCACTCAGGACTATGCTGGATTGCCAGCGTTGATGCCCGTCTCAGTATGCCAGAGAAGGAAATCGCCTCCCAGTTCTGTTGTGCCATGCCACCCTTTACTGGCATTGCGAGGCAACAGGGACTGGGGCACTTTGATCATATCGCTGTTCAAACGTAACACCTCGCAGATAAACATGCGACCATCACATGGTCTGTGGCGATAAACAAGAGCTGATATAAAAGCAAAGGAAACGGGTATCAGCATAAAGGATAACGAGAGCAAATATAAGACAAGAGTAAGAAAAACAACAGGTTTAAATAATGTGATATGTTCTGAAATAGGAGCAGTCCTGGCCTCCACATCCTCACCTGCAGGAAATCATGTCGACCCCAACATGCCTTTGTTGTTCTTCCACACAGTTAGCCAGATGTCAGACAGACAAGAAAATTTTGGAAATTGTGAAATACCGACACATTTTACTGTGTAGATGTAAAACTGTGATAACAATGGCTTAGTCTGAATGATGTATGGCATGATGAGAAATGCGAGTCTACACAGCAAAGCTGGAAACATTAAGTCCAAGAGTGTTTCCTTAGGCATGTGGGGGCATATAAACACACACAATTATCCTAGCCAGTGTTGCAGTGTACACTGTGTTCTTTTCAATTTTCACAACATAATAATGAAACCCATGAAGAAATATGTTTCTAACATTCTTTATAACTGTCCCTTATGCACAAGGTTTACACACTTTTTCAGAATAACCGTCTGTGAAGATATTTCAAACGATCATGCTTTTCATACATTTTTGACTGCTTCAAACTATGATTATTTTTGAAAATGTAGAATGCATTTGTTTTCATGCTGTTTTGGGCTGCACAAAAAGTGGCGGCTTCGTACCTTTTGTAATAATTGTATCTAGGTAACTGTATTAGATTATAGCGAATGGGCAGGTGCTGTTCATCTAATATCACAGCAGTCTCTTGGTAATGGGCCAGTAAATGAGTTTGCCAGAGGAGATAAGACATTTGATTGTAAGCAATGACAAATGAAGTATACAGGTGAACCCTTTGAAGTTCTGTTTTTTTTTTTGATAATTTATTAGGATATTTCACTGTCTGACAATATGGCTAAGGTTTTTCAGATTTTAGAAATGGAAACAAAATAAAAACAAGTTAAGAAATAGGAAGTACATGACTGAACACAATCTCTCTCTCTCTCTCTCTCTCTCTCTCACACACACACACACACACACACACACACACAGTTCTGCTCAATTTAGATCAACCTAAAATTTGGTGCAAAACTCCTTTACGCCCTTACAGTGTGTATCTTCCCATTTTTTAAATTTGGTGTTAAACATGAAAGGTCTGTGATTGAGGGCTCTTCAAGGACTCTGTTCTCTTGAAGTGTTGGGCAAATGGAGCAATCAGGTGCGTAACTGATAACACCGCTTGTCTCTCCACTTCTAACAGTCATATCATTCCATGCTGCCTGAAGCCTTGAAATCTTTTGGCCTGAGAGAGCAGACAAAACAGACACTTGAGACGTGTTTGTGGTGGTGGTGGGGGTCAGTCAGTGTGACTCCTGCCCAGATAGCCTCCCTCTGTCTGTGAAGTCAGAATTCATAGCTTACAGGGCTCTTGGCTAGCTGCAGTGCCCTTGAGCATACAGTCTTTTATATCTCACCGTGTACTCCAGACCTGCTGAGGAAACCTTTGTGGGAGCTTTAATGAGGGGTCTACAGCAGCTCCTCCACACTCACTGCGCTGTGATAAAACCGGTTTCAAACGCACTATGCTAATCTCAGCACAATCACAGCGTTAATGCATACTAAGCAAAAAAACAATAATAGAAGAAGGAAAACAAAAACAAAGGAGAAACGCCATCAATCATTGTTTTGCGTTTTCCTGGGAATTTACTGAGACATTATTACTGTCTTTTAATTTGTTCATGTTTCAAACTACTTGTCCAGGCAGGGTTTTCTGAGACCTGGTGCCTATTTCAGAAAGCACAGGTTCATGGGGCAAGAACTCAGCACAGAGCTCTCAGCCACATGAACACAAACAGAACAGGGACAGCTGTCAGTCACTTATACACACAAAGAATAGGGACAGCTGTCAGCCACATATACATACAGGCAATAAGGACAGCTGTCAGTCACTTATACAAACAGGGAATAAGGACAGCTCTAAGCCACATATACATACAGGCAATAAGGACAGCTGTCAGTCACTTATACAAACAGGGAATAGGGACAGCTCTCAGCCACATATACACACAGGGAATAGGGACAGCTGTCAGTCACTTATACAAACAGGGAATAGGGACAGCTGTCAGTCACTTATACAAACAGGGAATAGGGACAGCTGTCAGTCACTTATACACACAGGGAATAGGGACAGCTGTCAGTCACATATACACACAGGTAATAGGGACAGCTGTCAGTCACTTATACACACAGGGAATAGGGACAGCTCTCAGTCACCAATATGTCTGAACTCAATGTCTTTGGGAGAAAACCAGAGTCAACATGTTTCCATGCTGTTTGTAAGGCGTGATTGTCTTTGAATGTTGCATAAGTTAAAAAGACTGCATGGTGATGGAAATCTCAGAAGTTCCTAAAATGTAATTGTAATGTTAAAAAAAGATGAAACATCCAACTGACATTTTCTGTTTAAAACATTTAAATTGATGTAATTACAGGGATTAGAACAGATTATATAAATGGTACAAAAGTTCTGTCAAGACTTTAAGTGAAACACTGACTATTTTAATTTGTACTCTCATCATATCACTACCAAATCTCTACCCCAGTCAGACCTTTGATCAGAGAAAGTTTTCTAGGTGGATAATAAGATGTCTGCCACAGCTCCTGACATGTTAAAATATATTTGCAACTAAACACAATGTGTGCCTCTAATAAAGCAATCAGAAAACAGCAACAGAAGTGAAATAACTTAGGACGTCCATAATGGATTTTGAAATTGCATGCATTCTGAAACAAATCATAGTCAATGATAGACGGGCGAACTAATGAATCTTTCAAATGAATGTCAACTTTCTATTGTAGTGAAGGCATGCATGATACGTTAACCACCTTTTTGCCATTTTCATAATGATGGAGCTGTCATTCTTGTAGGTCCTGCTAAGTTCACATCTTTTCTTTACTGAATTCCCAACTGCAAGTAAGTCCTTGGGCTGACACCACAAAAAAACTGACTTTTATTAGGAAACATGTTGCTGTTGCCAGGTTACCCGCCCAGTACTGCGACTTCCTGTCTGCATCATGTCATGCCAATAAAAAGTGGGAGAACCTCCTTCCACACGTGCACAAAACCCACACACATAAACCCCACCTTGAACATGCACTCTCAGCTGGATTGGTCCCAGTATAAATGTGGTGTGAAACAGTGCTGTAACTTCACACTATTTCAGCACTACTGTTTGCAATACTGTGATCCCTAACTCTACAAGCTGAGCAGCTGAGTCTGCTGGTCATTTACTGTGGATCATGCCTGAGGTTTCTGGTGCTTACTGTAAAATATGTATTTTGTCATTCTTGTGCTCAGTAAAATAAAAGATATAAATCAAAGATTATTCATTTATTGCCTTATCTTTGTCCATCAGAAATATTCATTCATTAATTTTCCATACCACGGTCAGGAGAAGCCTGGAGCCCAACCCAGGAGACACAGGGTGCAGGGCAGGGGACACCAACCCACCGCAGGGTGCACATGCACGCACGCACACGCGCACGCACACACACACACACACACACACAACGGGCAATTTTTAGAAACCAATCAACCTAACCCACATGTCTTTGGACAATGGGAGGGAAACAGAGAACATGGAGAAAACCCACCAAGCACAGGGAGAACATGCTAACTCCACACACACAGACCCAAGACGGGAATCAAGCTGCAGCCCTGGAGGTGCGAGGCAAAAGTGCTAACCACCACACCACCTTGCCACACCGTCAGAATTATTGTTAGATTAATGCTAGGTGATATTTCTGATTGTGCTGCTTTAAACACGGGTCACAACATCCCACATAAACCTCCCAGTCTGTGTAATACCTTCCTCCCATTAAAAATACTGTACATATAACACTGAAAAGGATATTGAAGATCTCCAATGCCAATGTCATTTTATTACATAAGTAACCTGATTGTGAACATCATTATGAATCCTTACACTAACAAAAGGTAAAATAGCTGTTTTCATAGGTGTAGTGTGAACATTTGGGATTTTCAAGAGCAAGAGCAGGAATGTCATGCTGAGTAGAGGTTGATTTAGTTAAGATAAGTGCAGAGTGAGACTTTACAGTAAACAACTGTGACTCATCAGCATTTTCATTTATATGGGCTCCGCTTGTCAGATAAAGCCAGTATTCTTCAGTGTTGATGACAAGCAAAGTTCATTTTCCCCGGAACCAAAGCTCAACAGCCTCTTGGAGTAATCAATGACACCCAAAGCCCAAATGTAATGACTAACCACGATGTTTTGCTAAAATATAAACAAACTGTCGGAATGCACTGCATACCACACAACAGCCAAGCTGCAATTTATTCAACAAATTAAAATTTTAAGAGATGTAAAAAACACTTTCCCAAAATATGTCATGTTGGGTCACAGAGGGATAATCTTTGCTTTTTGAAGGTCTTTTAAAGCCATAATACACAAGGTAAGCCTTCTACAACACAACAGCTGTTCATCTGCTACCAGAGCTCACTAGCAGAGGTTTACTGATGCAAAGAATGAAACGAGAACGCTAAGGAGGACTTAGACAAAACAAAGATGAGACACAGGCAAGATCAAAGGTGCTTAATAAACTGGAACAGTAAATCACACGTCAGTCCAGGTTTGAGATAAATGTGTAAAATACAAGGAATTCAGTTTGGATAAAACATCTTGTTCATTCTTATACCCGCAGTCAGCATTACCACCTTTATTTTCATGGATGCGTTGATCCATCTACACTGAAAAACTGAAACAGAACTTGATGTATTCTGTTGTCCAAGCAGGGTCAGCCTGGCTTTGTGGTAAAGTTGTCAGTGTGCTTATGTGAAGAAAAAAAAAAAGTCACTTTTACGGAGCATGTGACTGAGCCAAGAGGGCACGGGACATTTCCAACACTCAGCAGAAGGCTGGATGAAAATACTATTAGAAGTTTTCTGTGAACTTCAGAGATCCTGGAGACATTAGCCATGCGTGTAACCGAGGTCAATACTCTGTTTTGTCAGTACACATTTGTGTCTCCTTTAAACATAAGCAGTGTGCATCTACTGGCCTTCCAAAAAAATATTAGCATGACTAAAAAGAATGACATCGATTGGTTCTCATTTCAGAAGGGAAACGGGTCGCTCTACAGGAGCACCGTGATAAACCGTAGCACATTTCCACGTTCTGCTGTCGAAGAAATTAAGCTGAATCTCAATAGAAAATTAAAGTGAAATTCGATTTACAGAGAGTGCGTTCAGATGTTACTTTTCCCCCCAAAGAGCAGGTTGGTAGGGCGCAGTGTCACAGCCACCGTCTGAGAAGTGCAGAGGAGCTGTTAAAAACGCTGGATCACAGCCCTGTTTGCATTCTACATTCTTTGCCCTTTAATGACTCACTGTGGACGAGAAAGGGGAGAGTGGGGGTTCTGTAGAAAGTCCCTCGGGCTGCAGGGTTACGTATTATTATCTGTTTGTGACAATCCATCTACTGTACATTAACACAGAGCTGCCATTGGCCCTTTACTGGTGACTGTGGGCCGACATGAAAATGCGGTCTGTTGTCACTGGGCAAAATGGGACCCTGCCAAAACAGCGGCGGGCAGCGCTAACGGGAAAGCAAAATGGTTTTTAAGCCCTCGTCTCTCCTTCAAATTCCATTCTTAGCTCCTCTGACACAATTGCTGCTATGTAGAAGCCAAGACACTCTTGTCTGAGGTCCACCTTTTTTTTGGGAAAATGAAAAGAAGATCTTTTCGTTTCCCAAAATTCTAGTCTCATAGTAGCACATGAAAATATCAGCAAAGAAACACCTAAAATGGGTGATTCCATCTGAAAGGAGACAACAGGGCAATGTCAAGTTACACTTTGGTTTTATTAGAAGTTACCATATATGGTTTGAAAATATAACTTTTGGCTGTTAGTCATCTTTATTTCTCTGTGACTGTTAAATAAAACTGCACTTATATACTCTGAGACATAGTGACATAAGTATAAATTTTGCATTCCCGAACATTTCAAAGGAGAAAACGTTGAATCAGTTTAACATCATTACCTGTGTCGTGTTTAGTATTTAGTGTCTTTTAGCAATTAATGTTGCTGGGTTTTTATTTTTAGCTGCTTAATAATTGAGTAAGTAGAGTTTCTGCTATTTTGTTGCTTTTTATTTGTTTTTGTAGTTTTTCCAGTCTGGTCATTGTCACCCAATTTTAACTAATTTTGGCTGTTGAGGTAACTACTAGAGCAGTTTCAAAAATAGGAAGGTAGCAAAAGTAATGGAGATAAGTTTTAATAAGCCATCTTACAAATTGTTTTCCACCTGGACTCAAATTAAACAGCTCATTTAAAGTGGTTTAATGCATGTTAATTGTCAGTACTACACTTTAGTCAATCCACCATGACACTTCACACAATCTGAAAAGTGTTAGTCAACATTTAACCTCATTTACAGAAAATGACGGGGGTGTGATATAACACTGTCAGAAATAAACAAAAAAACATCAACAGTGATCTTTCTGCGGTCACACTTGCAGACAAAACACATACTGTCATAAAGGGGTTATGCTTTAAGCAGTTCATTAGAAAATTTACCTTTATATGAAAAACAAACCAACAATTTGGTGATGTCAATGAGTCAGTGGATGATTCAGTTATTGCAAACAAGAGATATGCAACAAATTTTTAAGTTTCTCAATCTCACACAACCTGTCAGTCACACATCACAATATTTTAGCTCACTGAAATTTTGGGTGATCTGACAGAAAAGGTGCTCCTCCTATGTGACCTGGATATATACCGTTTACCAGGAAATAATGGAATGGAATTCTGCACTTTTGTCTCATATTCATCTTTTGATCTTAAACCAAAATGTCTTCAGTGTACATAAAAAACAAATGCATTGGCCTTGCTGTTCAAATGTATTCTGAGAGTGTCCTAAAATATTTTAATGTCCTTAGTGTTAGTGTACCGTCCGTAGTGTTAGTGTACTGTCAGATAGGTGTGCTGTCTTGTATTCACTTTGTATGGCCTACAAACAACAAAAACATAATTCCATGCACCACTATTTACAATTAAGTATTCTTTTTTTCCATGGGCCAGTTGAAAAATGAATAACACAAATCAAGGAATTGCTCTATTGGAACACTCATGTCTAATACAATGTACTTACAAAGCAACATGTTATTTTGGTTTTTTTTTTTCCTTCAAAATCTTTCTCCAAAGCATCTTCAGGTTGTACATGTAAAACTGTTTATATGGATCAGAAAACTACTGAAATTTGATGTTAAATTGTATTTTATGTCTTTTAACACCATACCATCAGGATGTCATGTTGCAGTTGCTGTAATGGAAAGCAACAGTAACGCTGTCGTTCTACTACTGTCCAGGAAACACTGGTACAGGAGTAATGGAGCCATACTGTTAGGCCGTCTATTCATTAGACTGTGACTGAACAAATTCCCTTGGAAATTCCTCAAAAACCTGATTTGTCATGATATCATGTGAGCTGGAATTTGTCCATAACCACAACAAAGGTATGTTTGTTTGCACTGACAGCCTGACAAAAACAGTCGTCTTCTAAGCCAAGTTCAGATTTGCTATTTAAAAGTTGGACACATTTATTGGCTTTGCTGTCATTTCCTGAAGTTGCCAAGTATCCCTAATTAAAGGGCGAATCTTGTATACCACAACCAAGGAACAGTTTATCAGATTTGGAGAGAAAAAAATATAGAAAAAATACTAAACCTGAACACAGAAATGTCTGAGGTTTTCCATGTTTTTGCCTGGTGGATAATACCGTGCTAACATGTAATGCATTTTTACAGGATGTTACACGACAGAGACATTGTCAAGTTTGAATTTAACATTATATGAACAGTTAAGGCATAAAACCATGGTCCAAAAGGTTAAAATGTGTAAGATTTTTATCGTTTTGCATTATTTAATACAACGAAAGTCAGTAGTATGATTACACAAAGTTAGTGAGGGTGTTCTACATACTGTTTGCTTGAGTCAGCAGACACGTTTTGTAGTCTGTGTCAGAGTTTTAGAACTTCAGTCTTTAAGGCTTGTCAACAAGTTTCAGACTTTTTAATCACAGCACCTGATGTGCAGATAAATCACAAGACAGTGTTGAATACAGCACCAGTCAGAAACTCTAAGCGAACATAAGGAATCCCAGTGTCACCCAGGGACAGGACTTTTTCACCTGCAATGTATGCTGTGATTATACATCAGCATCATCCAGAACAAAGAGTCAACATTCTGTAGTTCTCTATGGCTGGAATGTTGCTGTTCCGAGAATTCAAAAGCTTCTACCACAATGGATGATTGTTTTCATTATGCTACAAATGATTGAAATTACATAAAGAAATGCATAAATTTCTTTGGTTTGGCACCCTGTTTGGGGTGTCCCCTGCCTTGGGCCCTATAGATTGCCAAGGGATTGGCTCCACCTGCAACCCTGCACAGGAGAAGTTTGGCGATAGATGGATGGATATAAATTTTGAACTTTATATAGTTTCCTCCAGTCATTTTACTTTTGCTTGTGGTGGCTTGCTCACAAAGCAAAAGGCCTTTTGTCCTAATGCATAGTGGAGTTCAAACTGTAGAGTTCAGTTCAGTTCAGACCTCGTCCTCTTATTTGTCATACCCACAGAGTCTCAGCAGAGTCAGAACATCTTCAGCTGTTTGTTCTCACCTTGAAATCAGTTTGATGGGATTGTCAGACACTAAGGGAACTTTGGGATTGTACCAGTAAATCTGCTTTTCCTGTTAATCTATTTGTGTTTCATAATTCTGTGTAACAAACTGAAGTACAAGTTTCCTTGGCAAGCCGCTTCCAAAACCTCACAGACATCACTTCCATTTGCTGATGAGGCACTACAGGTGTACACTGTAGACTCTTTTCAGTGTCAGAGTTGCCCAAAACACATGGGAACGTTTTTAATAGGAATAACAAAATCTCACCTCTCTCTTTTGCCTGCAACCTGTCCAATCTCAGATCACATTACCGACACTGCTATCAAAAATGTGATTTTTGCATTGCTCTGAATGTTACAATTATTTCCAAGTACCTTGCTGATTAACATCAGATGCTTCCGAATGTTAGCATTTCGGTATATGTCCGTGGTTATCACCTTATCTCTTCAGCATATCCCTTTAGCAAAGCCTTACAGACTACTCCATTGCTTTGTCACTCTGACTTATTACCCCCACCTATCACCTTCCATAAGCAACTAAAAGTAGCATGTTGGAATGTAGATGACAGTTCAGTACAGACAACGTGCGCTAAATTAACTCCTCCTAATGGTCCTGTGGCTCAGCAGTGCTTAGTCAATGAAAACACACAACCGCGGCTCTCTCTTATGGAGCCTGCCAGCACTTCCCAGTTCTGGAACCAGGTGCTTGGAAGCACGAGAGTGGTCTTGGCATTTGTTTTGCGTGCACAAGGCCTATGTCTTGATTTATAAGAACCGTGCTGAAGGACAAGCCTCATGGGACAGTGCAACACTCCTTCTCAGCTCAGGATGCTCCAGCTCAGTCTTTTCATACTACTGGCACCAGGTGTTACGAGTGCTGTGCAGTCTACTAACTGAAGGACCTACTTCCCATGAAGTTATCTTATTACCTTGAATTGAGGTTATTTTTTAATGTTGATTGACTCATTGCACCATGGAATGAGTCTTGAGCTTTGGTTTCTCTGAAAGACCCGCTGGGTATGTCTGTTTTGTTTTATAATAGTGCCTATTGTTCTAAAACCTATCACCATAAAACAGCATAATTAACCTTTATCAATCTGTCAGTTAAACATCTTATACATGTACAAAGTTTGTCCCAGCGTTAACCACTGACTCACTGAGGTGTTCTTTTGCAACTCCATCAGCTCAAAATCTTGGACAGGTTGCAAGTAATTTGAACAGCAGGTAGGATACAAGCTGGGGAACTGGCCTCATTGTAAAAACGTATTTTCAAATCCCAAAACGAGTTCTTGCATGACTAGTA
This sequence comes from Chitala chitala, assembly GCA_025773905.1. Lineage (NCBI taxonomy): Eukaryota > Metazoa > Chordata > Actinopteri > Osteoglossiformes > Notopteridae > Chitala > Chitala chitala. The sequence continues at coordinate 4,236,581 of JABJVR010000095.1, read as the reverse complement.
CACAGAATACATTATGGAGCCAAATGTAAAAATGTAAAATGTACAAAAAGGTATAAAATACTGTAAAGGAATATTTTTATTCCAAAAAGTAAAAAACATAGATAGATGTTATATATACAGTATATGTTCTAACTTGACTCTCTGTTTGGCTCACTATAAGAGTCTACACCTTGTTTGTCAGAATGTCCAGTTGCATAATATTTTATTTAATTTGCTTTTTACTCTCATATTTGTTTATTAATTAATTTATTTATTCATCTTATTTCACCGCACCCTGAGGCCTGCATTTTTAAATGTTGTTGTACTTGTACAATGACAAGAGATTCTAACTTCTGACCTAAACACCAAACAACTGCATGTCAACAGGCGAACACCAAAACACCGAGACTATTCCTTTCTTTTTTTTATTGTTTCACTCATCATATCTGTACAAATGCAAGGATAACTTTTTATGTACATACATCATTTACATAAAAAATACAAAAACTATATATTTATAACTGAATCTGTATTTAACGTGTCATTTATGAACAATTTAAAAAGATTTTCAACACAACAAGAGAAAACCAAAGTAATACAATTTTGATACTGCATATTAATTCTGTATTATAGATTTCTGAGTTTCCTGCACGAGCAACATGAGGCAGACTAATTACTGTAAGTAATAAAAGTTAAAGATTTATTTCTGACTTTACCATGTTTTTTTGAACATCTGTATTTCCAAAATAAGACATAAAATACTGCTGCGCCAATGTTTTCAGTTTGAAAGATAACAGAAAACAACGCCCACTTTCACAGGAAATGGCCTGATATGTTAGTCCGCTACATCGTTGTGTACTTTTGCAGAACTATTGAGAACATCCCTTTGGTCAGTTATGTATTGTAAACAAAACTCAAAACCTTTTCTGTACACCGAATAATGTATTTTGAATAAATAAACACGTAGGCTAAGATGTATGAACTAAACATTTGTGATTAAAGGAAATGAGAGCAAGCAAGCAGATTTATACAGCGTACGGAATGCAATTTACAGCTTGCACACTTATTCTTTACATGGTCGCTTTGTACCTCACAATAAATAACATTGCTTTTCTTTGGAAATTACATTACAATGCATATATAATTAGCCAGACACTGTAAATGTATAAATTATGAAACACAATGTATAAATAAACATCTAGCAGACTGAACTATATGTGTACTTTTCTCTTTTTGAAAATAAATAAGCATACACATATATACAGTACTGACATGAGCTGACGTAGGGCTGTTCCACTAACAATGGCTGTTTATCCATCCAGTATTGGAGATATATGGAAATAAGCCATGTAATCCTGGTCTTCATCATCTTCCTCATCTTCCTGGTCTTCAGTAATGGCTAAATGGGGGAATATACGGTAGCTGTTGTATAAATAAGGATAACAACAGCGTAGAATCTCAGTGCATGTCTCAATATCCCTTGGATAGAACCATGTCTACAGGCTTGTGTTTTCACTGAATTTGACTCTGGTCTCCAATGCAAATTGGACGCAATTATGCACAAGTTTTGCATAACTTACGGACTTGGAAAAGTGTCCAGTGAGAGAAGGAATTTCCGGCCCTTTTGGCAGACCCCTGAAAGCAAGCAATATTAGCTGCTCTATTCTGGGATTTGCTCTCTTTTTTAAGCATCTATTTAAATTCCGGCATATGGCTACTGTAGAGCCTGTACTGGGGCGTGCCCCTGTCCCAGGTCAAATCGGTAGCGTGTTTTGAGGTATTTTCTACAGAATATTGTACATAAAAACAAACATACAGGCAGAACAAAAAAATTCAAATGAGGCAATCCCTCATTATTCACATAAACAGTTTTGATATTTTCAGTCACAGCATATCTATTTACACGCACAAATTATCTTATAAAATAGTAAATTCTATCGGCAGAGTATAAATAAGAAAGCTTAGTTATAAAAACCTGTCTTGCAAATGGGTAAAATATAATTTATTGAAACTCGTGAGGTGATCATAAAATTGGTCCTCTTTTCGTTCTTGAACCAATGAAACAATGAACGGTGGTAATTTCTGCCAAAACATAAATGAGAAAAAAAATTATTTGATCTAATCTGATGGGACTTGGAATGTACTTATCTCCTCAGGCTACAGGACAAAGCAACTGTAGCCATAAAATACACAGAGGGCACATTGCAACTTAATGTGCTTTGATGTTAGAAGCATCAAATTTATATTAATTACACATTAGTCTTTAAAATTTACATGAAAAATGGCGCCAATGTTACAATCACCTTATGTACAGAACACTCGTCTCTTTGAAATACACAGGCTGAGTGTGTCATAACAGATGATGGTGATGTCAGTGCAGTCAAAATGATTGGTTACAGCCAAAAGCAAGAAAGTACATGGTTAAAACACAGTTGCCATAGTAACCGCAATGTTTATAAAATGTAGAGATACGCCCATGAATACGCCCTTGAGTCTTTGCATTTATCACAGCAATAACAAAAGCTTCCAACTTTAAGGCAGCTAGTCACATGTCCATAGAATGCCAACACACATTTTAAAGGTAAAAATAAGAAATACAAAATATATTATTGTTAGTTATGATGGAGATTATTGGGCCAACACCTCCCATCAAAAAATCTTCAGATTAATATACACACACATAAACATATATTAGTCCAATTTGCAGAAAATGCAAAATTAATGAAGCTAGCACAAGATATCATGCAAATACTTCCATTTCCAGGTCCGTGCTGTGTCTCAAGCTGAGGGGGGGGGGGTAAGAGGAGGAAGAGTGCTGGGACATTCTGAAAGAGTGGGGGGGGGGGGGGTAGAAGCATATATTGGTCATCTTAATTACAATTGCAAGATCTTGAATGTTTAATTTCCAGCAGCATCCCTTTCGCGCACGCAGCCCGTCTCATTGCGCACTCGCTGGCGTACGTGGTATTGTCGCTGGCGCACACGGCCTCCTCTGAGCCGCTGTCCGAACATGACTCCTCGCAGACGACGCAGCGCCCCCTCCCTGTCCGCGCGTCCCACAAGCATCTCTTCCCCGCGCTGCATTTGATGTCATCGCAAGATTTGGCCTCTGGAACAGAAAGCGAGTCGATACTTGGCACGCTCCCATACCAGACTTTATTATTATTATCATTATTATTATTATTATTATTATACATGCATTTTATATATTGATTTAAGGCTATTTCCGAAAATGTACCATATATTCAAATACTAATGAAATAATACGACATCTATACCTTTGATAAAAATCACAGACATACTCAAATCATGTAAAACTATTCCATACAGTTCACGTTTGAGCGTTTTACTGGGAAACACTGTTTTTTAAAATGTCAATAAAACGACTTTTATATACTAGACAAAACATAAATGTTTAATTCTGAGCTTACTTATGCATTTTCCCTCGTATGCAACTCCGATTGATTTGCCAAGGAGACACGTAGCCCTTCTCAAGTGACAAGTGCTGGAATAAACGATTCCGTCGTTTCCGCACAAATACTGGTCTGGCGATGTTACTTCAGGGCAAATCCGATTACACGTAACGCAATACGCGTTATTGGACTGGTCCACAACGCAGGTCGAAGTGCCTGGACATAAGACGTCGTTGCACGTTTCTACAAAAAAAGGCGCAAAATACATCATGATCCCGAGATACTCCGGTATTATCTAAACCCATTCTATCTGCAGTTACTGCTTCTGCATAACCATTAGAGGACCCCCCTCCCACCTCCCCAATGGACACCCAAACAATCCTGGGAACAGGTGCAAAAACCTTTAAAGTGACAAAAGATAGGTGTAAACGTACTTTTGCATTTTCCCTGGTACTGAATCTCGAGATCTGGGTGACTTTTACATCTTGCTTTCAGCAAGGCGCACTCGTCTCTGTATGTCTTTCCGTCTGTACCGCACACGGGACCTTTACGGGTGACATACGAGCAGTCCGGCGCGCACACGCACCGCGGCTTGTTCCTCTTGTTCATTTTACATCTTTTTCCTTGACCACAATCTACGTTGTCGCATGTTTCTGAAAGTGAAGTAATTAATCACATAATTGCAGTAAGACAATAAACTGGCCAATGCGCCAGTTGTAACTGTCCTGCTTGTTACACTGACGTCTTTTTCTGTATAGCGTGCATAAATAAAGATTACGGTACGGTAAAGTTACTGTGGGAATCACACATCGCTTTTCCTGCTAAAAAACCATTTCAATATTACGATCACGAAACTCTTCAGTTTATTTAAAACATACCTTTGCAAGGTATGCAGTTCGGAGCCCCTCCATTGAAGACGGTCCAACGAAATAACGTGCCATTGGGTACGTCCTCTTCAGTCCACGAAGTACCCAGCCTGCCACTTCGGCAGCACTCCTCTCTGCTCATTCCGTACATGTACAGAAACTGGCATCGTCCATTTCTCCCTTGCTGCAGCCAGCAGTTACCAGCTGCGAAAAGCCAGTCGAGTTAACGTCTCAAGTCAACAGCACACATTCAACACGTGTATCAAGTATCCCTCGCGGTGCTTTCACCCATTGACGCTTGTCCGACCGAGAAACGTAAAACGGCTGCTGGACATCGCCGTAAACTGTCGGTGAAACCGCAGATATTGACATAAGTTGACATAAATTTGAACCCGCACTAACGCTGAACTAAAAAGTGAACGACTTAATTTCGACTACCCAGAATGGTTTTCCCATTACACGTGAGAAAATAAAGTGTAAAGTAATCAGAATAAACTGATCCACTTATTATTATTATTATTATTATTATCATCATTATTATTATTACTACTACTACTATTATTATTACATAACGACGAATTACCCTCAAAGTTTACTATACACCTTTGTACCCAGACAACATATAATTCATTTAGCGCAACTGACTGGTACAACTAAAGTGCGTAGGGCAAACCTTTGGAGTCAACTGAGTTCAATTAAACCACCGCATAACAAGCTGCTGAAAAAAGTCACACTATAACATCCAGCTATATTTGGCTGCAGACAAATTGACAGTCAGGGAACACTTGAGACAAGCGGTAGTGTCTGTCATTAATTTATTGTATCATATTCATTAAGTTTCCACAACTTCAGAGCGTTTTGAGAAAGTGAACTTAAAAAAACGATGGTAATCAAATTTAAAAGACCCATCTTTATATCAGACTTATAATAAATTTTGGAGCTGTAAATTCCGATCCATCCACTTTAAACCACTATCAGAACACGTATGTTTACAGCCATCATTCCTGTCGAAAACACAAGTCTCTGCTCCTGTTCTCATCACACTTCTAACTGCACGTAAGTCCCCTTGTACGGTTTGAAAAAGTTTGAACACCGTCACTCCTTACCGTGGACAAATTTCCAGCTATACTGATTTATAAAAGAAGCAGAACAGATCCTCAGACTTACCCTGCACTTTGTGGTTTTCTATTAGGTGACTAAGCCATATAGACAATACAATTATGCCCGGGTGCAGCTGGTATTTCTTTAGCATCCTTAGCATAGTGAAGAAAAGTGCACAATTAAAAAGGCAACGGTAAAGTAAACCTGCTTACGATGGCAGTGTTGAATGAATGTGAGTCTGTGCATGCAGCCTCTCGTTTTAAATCTATAAGGGGTCTCTAGCCGACTGTCTGCGGTGGGCGGTCTCCTAATCGGTTGGGGGTGGGGAGAGATATTTTTTTCTTTTTCCACCGTCCTAATCAGGTGACATCGTAGGTCGAACTTTAGCTTACACAATAGTGTACCAAAGCAAGATGAGTAGTCTGCACGTTATGGTATTTGTAGACATTCCCAGACACAAAACAATGTACAACATTAAACGCACCGCATACGTTTTAAGCGTAGATGTACAGCATGTGGATGTACGACATAGGTACAAATATTATTACTTTTATATCACCTGGACTTCCGGAAGATTTATGTGAATCCGCATGCAGTTTATATCAGGTTTATTGGAATAGAGAAATTTCATTTTTTATTGAATTTACATTTCAGTACGTCAATATAAATTGTTTAACGAGTAGGGTTAATGTGATATTAATGTATTATCGTGTTCTGTATTATGACAGTGAAATGTCAAAACACTTTATTGCCCGATAACTCCGCCCGTCTTAGAACTGTATTCTGGTAACAGATGATTTTCCACCAACTGCTGGTAACTGGGTTAATCTTTTAATAAAAGCGCTTGATTACAATGAGATGTTTATGGACACACAATTGAGGACCTCAGAATAGATGCGTGCTAATAATAGAAAAGACAGTTGTTTGAGTCTACAAGTCAGGCCAAACTTTTAAATGCACTCAGCTCAGTAAATAAAGGGATTTCTGTTAGAGGTTTGCGTTATACTTAGTGCCCATACATCAAGCACTCTCTTCCCACGTTATTGTTTACGTATACAATACCACGTGCAGTAGTATGACAGCCACTTAAAGCAAATCCCGCTTGTTTGCATGGATTCAGGAACTTCCCAAAGCGGGAGAACTGTAAAATACGTTCCATCTATCGGCAGACAGCAAGAACTGCACCGTCGTCTGGATTCGAAGAATGACCCGTTTAACTGATTCGTGTTTGAACTCATGAAAAATATTACTCAATAGCTCGAGTAAGGACAGTATGAGCAAAGGCCCATCATATTTACTAACAAATGTTACGAAGTATTGATTCTCGTTTAGAATTTCTTTCATTCCTTCTAAATATTTTTGCGTTTTTGTTACTTAAAAGCAGTCCACTGATGAGACTACCATTAAGACTTCGAAACAAACACGTTTTGTAACATAAGGCACAGCAATAAATAATTTTATACTGAACCAAACAAGTGTGCAACATTTTTCATATTGCAACTATTACGTAAAATTTTCAATTTACACGTTACGGTTACTGGAAAGCCAATTGCATTGTGTTCAACTACTGACCGTAAAAAAACACCCATTCTTTTTGCAAATAATTATTTGGACGACGATATTTCTACTGAAGAAAATGCTTTTCTGTAATGAGACCTACACATTCAGTTACGGTTGGATTTTGGTCTTTGATGTATCGTTAGGCTGATGGGTGTATTTAACTGTATTTAAATGTATTAAACGTCCTTACAACGGACTGCATTTTTAAAACAACTTTAACGAAGTAACAACGTTAACACTTTTATTAATAAGATTACAACATCAACACTTCAAAGTGTCCACTATACTTTTCCTGTTACATGTAATTCACAGGTTATGTACTGGGATGATATGAAACAAGTTTTATAATTGGGTAAATACATCTCAAAACACTGCATTCTGAAATAACAATATTAACACAGTCGTGTTACATGAACATTTTAACCTTTGCAATTCCAAAGGGTATTACATTTTAATATCTAATATTACTTACACGCCTGCAAAAAGTTCCACTTACGATGCCGACGTGACATTGACGAATGCAACGTGACATTGTTAATCAGATATTTATCTAAAATAGAACAAAAAAAAATGCAACCTTGTGGCGCCTCTATAACCTCCTTTACGTATTTTGTTTAATCATATGAACGTGCATAGCACTCATTTAAATTTCCTTGAGTTACTAAATCATTCGGGCGAGACTTTGGAATTGCATAATTGAAAAGAGACGATCGACCGAAATAGCGAAAATGAACATTACGTACCGTTCAATACAGATTTAAAATAGTGTTAAAGAATTTAAATTAAGACTGAATCATTCGCTTAGTTGTTCCTTGCGCTGTAATGGGTTAAAGAACTGGTACCATATATACAGTTAAATACATATTTGTGTAATATGATTAAATTTAACACGAAGCATTTTTTACAACCATATTAAAATACTGTTTTTAAACAGTTACTACATTTCAACTGGCATCTTAATTTTATTCCTGTGTAACACTGCACACTAATTTACAGATTAAAATACATGTGTACGCTTCATAATAATCCACTAGGAATTTCTAAATTCCGTGTGATTTCGTAAATTCTTCACCAGAGCACGGTTTGAACGCATAATCAATCCTGTCTTTTAGCGTCACCTGGTGGCAAAAATATATAATGATTCGCTTCATTTAAGCAATATCACACGAGAGGGCCGTGATTATATTTAGTACAATAGCGCTCCCTCTCATGTGTTATTGGTTAAATATAACAACACAGTAAATGTATTTAGTATACATTTTATGGTATCGTTGGAAGCCCGTTGTATAGAAAACACGCTTAGAAGGATTCTGTACAAAATAGCTGCTGAGCATTGCAGTTTACCAATTTATTGTAAATTATTTATATTGCATACTTCCTGACGAGCCACAAACTACTTTCCAGTGAAAGAAAACGTCACAGAACTGAATGATTTAAGGAGCTGGATATTGTATTAATGTTAATTACTTTGAAACCCTATGAAAAACATTCAATTGTATTTCATTTTATGAAGCGCCTTTACTAGCTCAAACCAGGTCACTGAGGATGTGAATCTGAACTCAGGCATCACAGATTAAGTGGCAACACTCTGCAAACCGATTCGTGTTGTATTTAGGATAAAGGTAGTATTTATTACAGAATGTACAATTTATACATGACAAAAACAAATTCTGTTAATGGTTTTAGCAAAACATTAAAGCACTGCATGTATCTTAAAACGATTCAAAAATGGTCTAGAATGTTATAACGCAGTTTCTAGGGTTTGAATAATAACCGAATAACAACAATTAAAATTAAAATAATCATAATTTGTATTACATATTGCAGAATACGTGCCCCTTTCGTGTTTCTATTGCATACTATTTTTTGGGAGGTCTGGGTAATTTAGATGATATACAACTAACTGAAAGTGCACATATTTTGGACTTTGATCTTAGTTGACACATTCCAGAACGCTGTTGGACCATGAGAAATACGTGTTATGTCAGCAGAATAGCTCGCTGTGGCCACGTGACAGGAGCGTGTATCCTTTTTTCCGGTCAGCTGACAAATGACTGAAGATTACAGGGATCATGTGGTCGTCATTATTGGGATGTTACTTGTGGCTTAGGCCGAGTGTTTAATGTACCTGCTTAGAATTTGGGAATCTTCATGAACGCCGAGGTGATTGTAATTGCTTATGGGCGTGTCAATAGGAAAACGTGCAGTTGATTTTTTTGTTTGTTTGTTTGTTTTTTTTTTTTTAGCGTAGCGTAATTCGTAGAATTTAAACTTCGGAAGTTTTGGTGTATCAACTGTATTAACAGTTGCAGGCAGTTCATGGTTTCATTTATGTTTTAAGTTAAAGGACTTTCCTAGAAACACTGTCCTGAATATAATTACTGTGACGAACCAGTTGCCCACTCTGAATTTGTGCAGTAAGTGGTGGACTGGGCGACTCCTGCAGAAAATGTTTGGAAGCGGTTAACGTTATAAGACTTAACGTCGGGCGGTTATCTGAACAAATATAAAAACAAATGTGCAGTTGCTACAAACAAAATGTAATGAAATGGACGGGAGTGTTTGTGCTTCATCCTAATATTTAAATACGCTGTTTTGGGTTAGCGGACAATTTTCAAGTTTTTTTGCAAAACGGTATATGTAATACTTAAGTAACAATTTCTTGCTTTTTTGTTTGCAGATATTGGTATTGTATTTTGCTAAAAGTGCCGAAATAACGGGACTCAGATCAGAACACATCAGCGTTCCTCGAGAATTAACGTCTTTACAGCTGTGGGAAGAGTTAGTGAGAAGACATCCAAGGTATCCATTATTGTCCTTGTCGTTGGTCACAGTACGCATGCGTGTGATTTCAGTATGGATATTATACCTACACGCATACCGCGGTAATTTTGGGACGTGCAGAGCTAATATCAGTCTAACAAAGTCAGCAAAATTGTTGTCACCGTTGTTAATGACGAATAAATAATGATTACTGTCTATTTTCAGTCTAGATACATGCTTGGTGCGTCATCAATCAAAATGCATCGAAATGTAACAGTAGTGGCTGCTGTGTACTCATGTATGTGCCTATAGCCTATTTAGAAAACTAAGAGGTTAAAAATTCACAGACCTATCTGTAAACTTGGATGGCAACAAAACATCTGTTTACGAACCTCGAACTGAAAATTAAGATTTCATTACTGCCCGCAACTTCACGAAGACCATAATCCTCACTAGACTGCCAAATGCATCGATTAAATGACATGAAGTGAAAGTGGAGTGAGGAGCATGACTGGCGTCTCCTGCCCCGACAGGCTCTCCGTGTTGTGGGAGCAGGTGGTCCTGGCTGTGCGTGAGGAGTATGTATCTCTGGGGAGCGAAGTGCTGAGTCTGAAAGCGGGGGACGAGGTGGCCGTCATCCCCCCGCTCAGCGGGGGGTAGCGCTCGCGCGCAGGTAAAAACGTGCGCCGCGCGCGCCAGCGCTGCCGTTTCCGCTCGAGCCGTGCAGCCGTTTCGGAGGGCAATGCACGACGCAGGAAAACGTTGAGTTCGTCTTCTGTTGTTGCTTTTCACAGACATGAGCGACCTCGACGGCGATCGCCGGGACCTTGTTAAGCTTACACACGACAAGCTGAGCGCAGAGGCTGTTTCTGACTCGGTGCTCTGTCCTTCTTGCGGGGCTGTGTCCATGTTTATCGGTGGGTGTGCGTTTAACCGCATGTGTTTTGTGCGTCGGTGTTAACATGATGCGGACGGTGGCAACGTGCTATGAGGAACTAACTGACCTGGAAGGATCTCATCGTTGTAGTTAACTTCAAAAAATCAGAGTGAAGGTTCCTCAGTGGCTGCAGTGCTAGTTACCCATAATAGTCTATGTATTCATTACTCAACCAGTGTACCAAGTGGAGACTGTTTTTTTTTTTTTTTTTTAAAGGAACTACAAGAAACAGTTTTGAGGGAAAGAAGGTTGTGCAACTGGAATATGAAGCGTATGTCTCGATGGCAGAGTCAGAGCTGAAAAAAATATGTAGGGACATACGAGTAAAATGGCCAACTGTACGACACATCTGCATACATCACAGACTTGGGTGAGGTTTGCAGTGTTGGGGACTAAATGTTTGTGTTTCTGCATTCACGGTTGTCTAATGCTGCTAACTGTAGGACTTCTTAAACAGTTAAAGACTAGACTGTGAAAAATCTGCAACATTCCTGCAGTTGCTGCTCTCCATGCAAGCCTTTGAGGAATTGTGATGCTTGATCACGTCCTGTCGGTGTCAGTGTAGTTTAGCCATTGAGTGAGTGGCTTTAATTCAGTTGTATGTTCCTCAGAGATGGCACTAAGGTCTTGATATGTCCCATGTGAGTATTCACAGCGTTTTTCAGGGGTTTTAGAAGTGAAAATTTTGTTCTTGCAGGGTTGTCCCAGTGACCGAAGCTAGTGTCATCATAGGTATATCTTCACCTCATCGGAGAGAGTCTTTAGAAGCAGTGCAGTACTGCATAGATGCACTGAAATCTACTGTACCTATCTGGAAAAAGGTGAGCTGCCTGTCCCCATATTGTCCATGTTTGCGTACGCTTAATGTATGGATTTCCGAAAGGCAGAACTCGGACTGGTCTTAGTTTTAGCTGCTTAGAGGTTTTGTTTTGCGTTCACATTCTGCACATGTGCAAAGCTGTTTCACAAAAATGAGCAGGAGTTTGGTTTGTTTATATGCACGCGTGTACACACACACACACACACGCGCATCTCTTTTCCTCGTTTAGTGACCGAGTTCCATTTACCAGGTCATTAAGACAAATGGTTGTTAAGTGAATCTCACAGTAGCCTCAGTGTGCCAACATTTTGCACACTGTACTTCAACGATCTCTCCAATTCTAAAGAAACTGTCTTAAACACATGCATTGATTGGAAAACAAAAGTTTTTATTACTGCTGTTTGCAAATGGTCACTAACTGAGGTAGTATCTAACGGAGGAAAGGGTCTAGATGATTTGTATAATAAATGGAAGTAAATATAATGTTAGTGATGGAGGACTGAACAGCTAGTGTTGGGGCTGGCCCATCTGTCCAGAATGACAGTGTAGTACCGGTTTGCTTGCACTTTGCACGCGAACACATCTCTCGTGTTTTTCTGAGCATGCTCAGTGTAACAGCCAGTTCAGCACGTGCCACTGCTGAAAGGTTTCCACTTGTACATGATTTACTTCTCAGGAAATCTATGAAGAGGAGGATTATTCTTGGAAAGAGAACAAGGAGTGTATGTGGGCAGGAAGTGGACTGAAGAGGAACCAGCAGTGAGGGACACAACTTTGGGCTGAGCTTTTGTGAGGTGTATTTTGAATGTTCTTTTAAAAAGTATCGAACAGTTATGAAGGTATAATGAATTGGTTAGCACAATACCATGGCCTAGCATTAGCTTGTATATGCACTTCTGGAAATGTTAACATATAGCTACTTGTGATCTTAGTTTGTGTGGTGTGTATCCCTGTGGGGACAGCATCCCTATGCCTACATTTATCTGTGGCCTGGTCCTGCTAAGATGAATAAATGTTCATTTTGGACAGACATTCTTGTTTGTTTTGTATTTTATTATGTGCAAAGTGCTATATGTTGTACATAAATCCATGTTAAAACCCCTGCAGTAGGTTTGTTGAGCCATAAACCAGGCGAACTCAACTGCAATTTAAAACGAACTGCAAATTAATTTTAAAAAGTGCAACATTAGCAAATCTTAAGTTTACATACAGCGAACACAGTATAAACTTTGTAGTTTCAGTGTAGAAGACCATATCATACAGTTTAGAAAAATACTCAAACATGTTAAGGGATGCTGTTAGCTTGCAAATTCTAAAAAATGCTTTAAGTCACACATATACAGAATGCTCATTTTATACAATTGTACATACAATGAAGTATATTGGAAATGCAGACAGCAGACGTTTTTAGGAACTATTACTTAATATACTCTTAAGTTAAAATTTTCACAGCAGACCACAGGAAATGTACCATTTGATACAGAGAGCTGAGAGCTTTTGTTCAATTTCATGTTTCGTTTAAAGTAGAGCATTACCACCCAACTGAGCTGCCCTATACCCTGCATTTATGTTGCTTTTTCAGTATCTGATTTTCATGCTACGTACGTTTTCGTAATGCTGTTGTAGTACTGACGCATAGCCCTGTAGTTACTTGTGCAAAGAGCACAGTTTCCTCGTGGCAGTAGTGGACTGGAAATGACTGTAAACACTCCATCCATACTTATTCACAGCACACACTTGGAATGTCAGAAGTGCACAATGTTAAACTTTAGTTGTGGTCCAGTTGATTCAGTTATCTGGTTCATCAAGCTTTACACTTTAGCCTCACAGCATTAACAATACAAAATATGAACAGTTTGGCTTTAAAATTAAGATTTGCAATACCATCCATATTGCATTTGTACCTTAAGTGATTAACCCAACCCCAGCACTGTGGACTGTACACTAAAAGACTTGCCTAACTGCCCAGTTAAGATGAAGCAAAGTGTGTACACACTATGCAAACCAAGACAGGTTTCTTTCATTAAGTGCTGAATTACAGGCAGCAGTATGGGGTCGTCACCCCCACCAAACAAAACTGATGATTGTAACTGTGCGTGGCCAAATGATGCCTGGATTCATCCAAATGCATCTAATTAACCCCCAGTCCATTGGGTATATCTGTACATAATTGCTTCTAGGGAGTTGGCATGTCAGACAGCACACCAGTGACTGAGCTGCCATGGTTCTCTTCCATATTCCTTGGTAAAAGCTATATTACATTGGCAGTCTGAAATCCTGGTGACTCTGTGAAGGTTTTATGGCACTCTGTTCCCGTCCTTCCTTGGATGATGAGGTTAATCTCATGCTACGTCCTGTGCTGCATCGTTGGCTGCCTCTTCTTCTGCGTTCTTCCTCAGCTGTTCATACTTGCTCTTCTTGAAGAAACCAAGCTGTGAAAATAAAAACCAATTGAGTTAACGCAGCCGCAGTGTTGTGCGTTGAAGTGAGACGGTGCACACAGGGCTTATGCTTGTCAGTGTTACTGTGTTGAGCCTAGGCATGACTTTAGCTCTCTGTTTTGGCAAGCAAGGGCAGTTTCATAAAGATGCAGCACCATCCTGTTTCATATCTAGTGTAGAGGCCACGCTGTGATGACCTGTTAGCACTCCTGTAGTTTCTTGTAGCTTTCTTGTTCTTCACAGACTGCATGCCACCTGTAGTGCTGTTAGTACCTACCTGACTACGTCTCAACAAAGCAACTGGACACAATGTCATTCACTGAACTCAGACTGTAGCCTGGCTGACTACACACACTTTGGCACTGCGTGGCTGCTCAAAACTAGGTCAAAACTAAAAAGGAAGACGAGTGAGTAGTTTATTACATCCAGAAACATTAAGCAGACAGTTGTCAGATTGTATACAGTCCTTGTATACAGCCAATCACTTATCTGTCACCTTTTTAAAATGGTGACTTATCTCATCTGATCTGTGATGCAAGAAATGTCCCAAAACGTCAGTGCATGTCATATGTAATAAAGCCTATAGCTTTAACATTTTGTATTGCGTAACATTTGAACCTCACCTTCCAGAGCAGCAGAGTTACAAGGGCCAATAAAACCAGACCCCCAATAATGCTTCCCACAATGACGCCCAAAGGCACATCCGCTTTCTCCCCGGGTTTGCTAATTGTAATTTTTACCTTGAGAAAGAAGGGAAAGAGTTATGCCTAATACAAAGGGGCTGTCATTAACACAATGCATAAGAAAACCTGTTCCATTCACCTTTTGTAAATATAACAATTTCCAATTAATCTCAATTCCACCAGAGAGCGCTAGGAAACAATTAATTTCAAACAAGGAATTAAGTACTTTTTCTGTTTTAATTTTTTATATAATTTGTATTAAGAGTATTTACATTTACAGTGTTTAGATACCTCATTTATCACTGTACTTGCAATTCACATACAGTTGTTATAAATTTCATCACAAAAAGGACCATTTCTTAATGGTTAATTAGTTTCCCTTAGACTAGAGCACACAAAAACATGCTATTTTGGATTAACTCATGATTGTAAAATTTTTACTGGGGAAAACTGTAGTGTAAGAGAACCACTGGTCATTATGACTTTACAAAAACATATGCAACGAAGTGATTGTAACTGAATTGCCACACAGGAGAAACTGAATTTTATATATATTTTACCACACTGATGCTGTTTTTATTTTACAAACAATATGAGATCATGCTTATACTCGTCTGTTGTCAGCAGATGAACTGGTGTTAGGATATTCCAATAAATATGAATTGTGATGTGAACATCATGTTTTCTTGGCTTTCAGTGAAGTGTCATGCCCTACCCTGTCATGCCTCTTCATGTCCCCTAGGTGTCACCCCTCCTTGTGTTTCATGCCAATGATTCAATGTAATTGGTTAGATTTTAAGATTTATTGTACTTTATTAATCCCAGAGAAAAATTGCTTCTCTGCATTTAACCCATCCTCCGAGGGGAGCAGCAGGCTGCTAGCCGAATTCAGCGCCCGGGGAGCTAGCGCTGGGTGTCTTGCTCAAGGACACACCTGGCTGTGCTGGGATTTGAACCAATTTTGTATCCCAGCCTGATGTTCTACCCATTGAGCCACCAGGCCGTTATTAGTGCTTCCTACTTGTGTCTCGTTTTATTTAAGTTTCCCTCATGTTTGAGTCTGCTGGTTATTTGTCGGTGTGTAGAATTGCAGCCTTGTATGTTTCTAAAGTGCCATAGTGCTCCCAGTGTATGTGTAAACCCCCATAATTATCTTCAGTTTCTAGTTAATTAATGCCCTATTCACTGTTCCTTGTTTTTCATTTACTCTTCTTTGTGTCTTGGTTTTGGAATAAAACTCCCTCTCTGCAATTAGACCTCGCCTCAGCTTGACTATTTGTTACACAGTATTCATTTAATCAACAAGTGTTCCTCTTAAAAATACTGAGTTAATATTCAACTACATGCAAACATGCATTGAAACATGAAATTGGCACTAGTGATTTTTTTCCATTGCAAATAAGCCAAGTTAGAAACAAAGTAATGTTTGTAGAACGAGCTAATAATATAGTGTCATACCGGCAACGTTTTGTGAGTGATGATAAGGAGGTCAGGCCGCGATGTGTCAATCTGGGTCTGCACAGCGAGAACGACGGACTGGAACGTCGACTGGTTAAACAGAAACTTGGGTGTCAGCATTGCCGAACGAGCCGCATTAAAATTCTCTCAATGTAATGCAATGGCAGGCAGCTAGAAGCATGGCTGCAACTTACGGTGGCGAATGTGCCATTCCAGATCCTTGCTGTGACATTCACCACGTAGTCGCTTTTTATTGTCATGTCCGTCAGCACACATTTCATAGACTTACACTTAGCACTTGTACAGTCCTGCAAGTGACACATTGAAAAGACACATTGAAAAGAAATAATTAAAAGGTGACACCAACCGTGGGTGGGGGAGGGGAAGTGGGTTGGTGGGTGTATGAGGACCCGGGTGTGTTACTGTTACAGTAACAGGTTACTGTTGTGTGAGCACGACAGTTACAGCAGAAATGGAGGAAGTGTTCTTGAGCATGCCTACCAGTACTAGTTAAAACCAGACGTAGCCTTACTCACCAGCACGTCCATTCCTCTGAAGCTCTCTGAGGAGAAGGAGGCAGTGTGAGGCTCCTTTCCGATCTTCAGAGGATCTGCCAGACCACTTGTCTCACAGCTCACGCTGTTTCCCTGTAGGCAGAGCCTGAATGTCAGCCTGCCTTCACTGTTACATGTTAGTTTTACATGCATTTCCCATTTTCCATGAGCTGGAATTGGTTTCTGTGGTACGATACAGCTTTAGGATCAAGACAGGAATATTATGTAAAATAAATAGTCTTTGGGAGCCTCTGTTTGCTTGTTAATCATTAAGGTTTTGAAAAATAAACATGGAATTGCATGAAAAAACAACAAACAGTGATTACTTGGCAAAAAAGAAAAAAAACTCACAGGCAGGGTGCCAACTCTTGTCACGTACAGTAGAGAATTTCCACCCACGGTAGAGACTGGTATTGACACTGTGAGGTAGGCCAGACTAATGGGAAAGTTCCCTGTAGAGACCTACAAGGAAAATCACTTTAATGCTGCCAAGGTTAGTGTGACTGTGTGACACCTACTCTCAAAATGTACACCCTCTGCAGGACCAGGCATGACCAACATAGCGCTGCTTTTGTACAGATGTTTTTTGAAGACATTTCACAGTGAAGCGCTTGGGCAGGTGGGCAGTAATTCTGTTACAGCCAGTTCATGAGCTTTTCCATATTCACTTACCTTAAGTGTAAAGCTGAACTCTGGGCCAATGTCATCATAACTCCTGATGGACGTCTGTACTGTACAGTCCATGTCAACAACATAAAAATTCATGTTTGACTCTCTGAGGATTAAAAAAGGCATAAGTTTAAACAGAATACTAGTGCTTAAAAAAACAAAACTCTTATCTTCATTATTTCCTTTTTCAATAGACCTTGAAGTAAGGAAATACTAATGCACAGAGGTACATGACAATGGAGGAATGGTGCATACTCTTTATTTGAACAAGTTTAAATTGTTGTCTATCATTTCCAAAGATACTCCAGCTATGGCTGTTTTGCAACAACCATTTTGGCTTGCAGAACAACCCCTGTATTTAACATAACATTAAAACGGCATAAGAGATTTCATTTTACACAGTATCGAAAACATTTAGCGTGAGGTATGCATTCTGGAAAAAAAAAATGCAATTCTTTTCATATCCGTAATATTTATGGGCTAGATTGCAATCTTTCTTCATCTTTGTTCTCTGGTTTTATTCCTTTCCCGACCCCACAGGAAGAGGTCATATGCAGTGCAACATGTAGCAGCCAACATGTTATTTATATTACACAGACTTTCTGTTACTGTCTCTTCACTGTACCACATTGTGGTGCAGCTTTCGTACCCAGAGAATTCAAATTAAATGCACAGTACATGCTGTGTACCCTGTACGTTTATTCTGGAAAACTTTCTGTAGTTTCTTATAGCGACCCGAGGGAGCACTGCTTAACAGGGTTTTATCTCAGTTGACAGAACTTCAAAGATCTTGCAGATGATAAATTTCTTCTTAAAATACAATGACTTGGAACTTATGTAAGGAACGTGTGTGTGTGGTTGTGTGTGCATGTGTGTTTTTAGTGTTTAATTTAGTGTACTTTAAAAGTCTTGTAGTTCTAGAGAGAATAAGCAGTACTCTTGGTGCAAAAGCTGTGTTCAATTTTTAAATATTCTTTGTTTTAATGACATCAGGGATCATAAAGCACTGCAGACTGTTATTTTAACTGTGTTAATTTTTACACTATAAATTTTACACTTGTAATACAAAGAAACAATAACCAGACCTTGTCAGACTGATTTCAGAATTGTACAGCACTGGAACGGAGATATGAACTTTATTGTCGTCTGGCCTTTCTTCTTGGCTGTCACTGTTGACGTAAAAACGGAACAAGTGATAGAATTGAGTCCCTTGTGGTAATGAAGAGCATCGGGAGAAAATCTCACAGACATTAAAGCAGATTCACCTTTCAGCGACAAGATTAATGTCCACCTTATTCTGTAGCTGGTTGTAGTTGAAGTCAAAGTTGATGCCAAACGTCACCTGTATAAATTAAGGGAGAATAGTCTGTACTTGAAGTCTGCTGACTGTGCATGTCCTTGGAGACATACTGTGTCTGGTGCTAAGCTCACCTTCTGGTCCGTTTGGAGCACTGGGTAACCCACTTGGCAGGACAGTGTGTAATCTTTAGTGGGACTGCACTTCACCTCTGTTCCATCGCTCTGAAACCACAGAGAGCGCTTTCACACTGAAGTTTCATTTTAAAGTTTACACAAATGCAAAAAAAAACCTGACATCCATTTAGTGTTGTTGTCAGTATTAAACATGAAATGTACAAATTTTAAAAATTCAATACATACAGCAAGGCTTACAGACGCGTAGAACAGATTTTTTGAGTACTCCACAATGACCCTGCTGTTATAGCCGTTTTCCATCTTGTTCTCCACAGACACTTCAATGGAAAGTCTTCTGTTGTTGGCGCTGACCAACAGTGGACTGAAAAACAATTTCTTAATATAAGTACCATATTGTAATTTAAAGCTTAGTCCTTCAGTGAACATTAATCAAACCATTTTTAATTATGTGAGAATCATGGTTGAGAGCTTTAAAAATAGTGATAAGGGCTTTTAAGCATTTTAATATTCCACCACAGCCTCCCTGTTAGAAGTTTGGAAAATTCATCAACTCTGCTCTCAGTGTACTAGTGTGTGGACATGTTCTGCTGAGTTCCTAAGCTCTTCTTCTACTCTGCCTTTAGGCCACCTTTACAAAACGTGTACAAACAGAGAGTGAAGGCATTGCTTCTGCAGATAACAATACAGTTAAAAGGCAACAAAGCTTTGGAGTACAACAGCGATCAGCAAACCTTTTAACTCAAAGTTTAAAGCTTTAACTTTTTTAACTTTAACAAATTTTAACTCAGCAATAGACCTCAAATCATTTTAAGGGCCAGACACCTGGATCCATCACAGCACAATTAGTAGGATTTGTGTGTATTGTATGTGATTGTAGGCCATTAAAAAAATGTTTTGTGGAACACATTTAGTGCACAGGCCACAATTTGCTGATCCCTGGGCTACAGTAATGCAGGCTGTCCATGTGTCTAACCTCCTCACCTGCTTTGCAGTAACTGGAAACTATGACACATGCTTGTAAAAACCTGTTTTATTGAGTGGGCCTCATATTATGCACGCATACATTGCTTTGATAAAACACAAGCACAGACAGAAGCCATTGCTTCCCTTCATTTTAGCCTGCCAATGAAAATGGACTTGATGATCTCACCTTACGTCCTTATTGGTTGTCTTTGCTTTCAGTACCAAGTCGCACCGACAAATATCATCCGTCCCACAATCCTTTGAAAATGGTATCTGTCGAGAAAATGGGCAAAAGCAGCAGATAAAAAGGGGTGAACATACATTTTTCTTGTGTCAGTCATTGTTCTTTAAAAGATTAAACACAAGACAAATTATTCCGTTCATAAGTATTTTGAGTCCAGTATTAAGTTCTATAGCAGCATTTGTTGTGTGCAGTGCTACCAGAAAACAAAGGTAAAACATGGTGCTCTGACACAAATTTTTATAGCATTCACAAGACACTGCATCAGTGATCTAAATTCTGAATGGAGGACCAGTAGGACCTCAATCAGCAGTTCAAATGTACCTGAAATCCAGCTATTACTTCAAAACAGCCATCTCAAATTCCCTGACCTACTTAAGCCCTCAGAACAATACTGACTTGTTCTTGATGTGGGTCTCTAGGTCATAATAAGCCAGCTTCTCAGAACACAAGCTTAGAACAACTTACTAGTTGACAGAGGACAACATTCAAATTTTCAGCGTTTCTCATCATAACTGTGTTGAATGTAAAAAAGCCTACCAATGCAAATACACAGTACAGTCACATCTAAGCAGGTTAAAATAAAACTTACAAAGAACTCAAAGGCACTGGGACTAAAAGCATCAAGGACAGGGTTGACTTTAGGATTCTGAAGACTGATGTCTACCCGCAGGCTTAGGGAGTTCACAAAGTCTGGCGATTCCTGCATTTAAACAGGAACAATAACAAGGAATTTGCTGTCAATCAGATGAGCAGCCTTAACACACAGCATTACATAATGACATGGAATACTAGTTTCTAAAGGAATCTTTTGTAAATGACGATAGAAATGTTTTCTAGGATACCATATTTCTCCTAAATAATGCACCCAGGTGCGTTTCAAGTCATGTGCAGGGCGCGTCTATTTGAGGCCAAAATGTGCAAATTATGAAGTTTTTAAAACCTTTAAAATGAGAAGTTCAAGTTTTTAAAAAACCTTTAAAAACAACACGCTGTTACTAAAAATCCTAACATTCTTCTATGCTCTTAAAAAAATGTTTTTTTTTTAAAAAAAACCATTAAAATGAATTAGTACTTAGATTAGAAGTGTGACTGCCATGTTTGTGGTCCCGCCTTTCGTACCTGGACATAAACATCATAAGTAGCACAGGCTTTCTGCACCTCGACCCTAATGTTGTCCTTGAGGACACGTTCGTTGCTGGCGCTGAACAGACCTCTGGAGTTGACGCGTGACGACTTCAGGTCCATGTCCAGACTGAGGGTGTAGGCTATAGCTACAAGACAGAAAGGTGTGTTATGTTTCACACAGAAGCAGAAATACTGTCGATATTAATCGATAAAAAAAAACAAAATCACTTCCACAATTATTCAATTCAAAGAACTTTATAAATTTTATTGTTTCCTGTCAAATAATGGTACATTGCAGAATATGTAAATTAACAAAAAAATTCAGTGCAAAAGACTAATGGTAAACTTACCAACAGGACCCTTTTCTGTTTTAGGCAGAAACGTCGAGGTGAAGCAAACGGTAGCGTTGAAGCAGAAGGCCTTTCTCCCACCGACAGTGCACTGCCGATGGAGGATGCTGATTTTGTCAGGTGAGAAGCTGACTTTTGTGTCCACACGAGCCACTCCCCTGGACCTGAGACCAAGCAGGTATTTGGTTGCTTGAAATACCGGCAACAAAACAATTGCAAGTTCACAGAAAATACCCATTTTTTAAGCGTATTTGTGAAGATACTCAACCCATATATCTGATCAGTTCTCACACACAGAAAAAGAAAAACACCTCTAATTTTGTAGGTATAGAATTAAATAGATTGCAAAAAGCTCACCAAAGCTGGACTACTTTTCCATATGCCCCGACAGACACATCTGGAATGGTGTCATCATTCAGATCACCATTGGCATTTAGCGACCTTCCAAAATACCTCAGGTTAGGGTCCAGCTCTGATCCTAGAATTTTCTAGAAAAAGAATAACAATGAAAAAAATAAAAACTGTATTCATCCTTTGAGTGGTACATGACATTTAATAGCATGTGTCTGACTCCAAAACATTTACCTGTGAGTACTGTTTCCTGATGGTCTTCTGATCTCCATTGTATATGTAAAGAATACCTCTGTTGCTGTCCTCCAATGGGGCTCCTACTACCATGTCATTAAAGCCATCTAGGTTCAGATCAGGGGCAGCAGCAATCGCCATCCCAAATCGAGCGTTCTCAGAGCTGGAAGGGCCAAGGAGGGGCTCCTCACTACTTAAAAAGCCCTTAACACAGAACAAGGGAAAGAAGCAGTTTGTGTGGTTACCATGAAACAGCTGCTCCTTAGTCACCATCCTAATATAGTGGGTATATTTAGGGCTGCACAGTTATTCCGTGAGAACACACGCCTTACCTTAGTGACTGTGAACACATATACTTTTCCCATTTCCTTTTTCTGGTCGCTCATGAACATTGGTGCTCCAACCACAAGAACATCTGTCACACCATCTTTGTCCACGTCCAGAGGACACAACACGCTCCCAAAGTATGAACCTATCTGATATTGAGAAAAAAAGAACAGTACCAGATATCATTCCTATTTATGATGGCAGTAGAACTATAAAGTTCCAAATAGGAGATTTTGTTTTAAATTCCTACTAGTTAGCCAAGTTTCAGAAGGCTTTTACTTGTTCATGAAGTAAAAGTCCTGCTGGACTTTCACATTTGTCAGTCTCGGATGTGCAGTAATTATCCTATATACAGTGGTGTCGCTAGGGACGTGACACCATCACGGGGTGACGCACCAAGATAAGTTTTCTTAGTACCACTTCAAACTGCAACTTAGGAAATTGGTTCAGTTGGCAAGACGTTTATCAGCAGACCAGTAAGCCCCAGTAAGAATGCTGAAGTTAGGAAACTGGCTTTGTCAGAACATTCGTCAGCAATCCACTGCCCACAAGACTGCAACTTTGGAAATATGTGCAACTCTATGGGGGTGTATGGTGGGGTGAGGGAAACCATAGTTACTGACACCACTGTCTACATAGGGCTCAAGTAATGTAGGAGCAGAAAGAAAGTGTGTTTGTACAATAATTAATTCTTACTTTGAGCATTTTTCTAAAACTTTAACTTCAGCAAAATATTAACTCAATTTATTTTATTTCACAATCATTTCTATTAGTGATGCATCAATAAGGAAATTTCTAGCCAATGCAAATGGCCAATTATTTCTCAGGGAGATGCCCATACCAATTGTTTGGTGAGTTGTTTACAAAGAACTGTCCACTCAAATAAAAAATTAAAAAAAATAAGTAAAGTCAAGGCAGATTTTTTTGTAGTTTCAGACAGCAGACACTTTTCCACCTGCGTACAAATGCAATGCTCAAGCATGATGGGTAAATATCGGTTCATTTTTAACCTTTGGCCAATGGCCGACTGTTGCTTTATCAACTAATACCAGTTAGCCGATATGATCAGTGCATCTCTAATTTTTATACACTATTGTATCTCTGGCAACTTGAAACACATAGTAAGTAAAACTGCAAAATCAGAATAAGATTTAATGTTATCAACTTACTGTTAAGATAACTGATTAAAGTGTGCTAACTTACAAATAGACGATATAAATTTCAAGTTTAGTGTTTTGCTCTTAATTCACTTAAGGCGGCTATTAATTCTGTCTGACCAGCTTTCCTCCTACACTTACCACAACATGTACAGGAAACTGTTATGACGTCTTGCATTTAAGGTAATGAACAACGACACCATACAGTTTGTAACTTACCTGATCCCCTCTTTGTGAATTTAAAACCTTGGGTTGTCTGTTTCTGTCCAGGGTGTAAACTACAACCTGGCCGGTATGATTAGATCGGGGTGCACCAGAAACGTAGTATACCATGCTGCTATCCATTAGCGTCGTCACAGAGTAGCCTGCCAAAACAGCTAGAATATTACAGCTTTCCCAGAAAAGAAAACTTATGTTGTTTCAGACCTTATCAGTTTGAAGTCTAAAGTTTGATACAGATAGATGTATCTGTATGTAACTACAAATTGTTTCATTAAAAACTTATTATAATGAATAGTGTTTTGCACAGATGCTTCTGACAACAAAAACCAGAACGTTTCATAACACAACTCAAAATGGTGCCAAAGAGGAACTGGTGAGAAGCAGATGTACGTACCCAACAGTGAGCTGTGGTTTCTGTCCTCCAGGACTCTTTCAAAAGTTGTACGTGGGAAAATTTCAGACGTCTGATCGGTCTGGTGTACCACGGTACCACTCCATGCGTAAGCACCAACGGCACCCAGCATCATGACGTTCTGTAAGGAGGGAAAAAAAGAACCGAATTTCAGACTGGTGGGCTAATATGTGTCTTATTTTAACCTTGCTAGTCAGTAACCCCTTACAAATGAGTACATTTAACTTAAACACATGTAATTAAACCATCCATCCTTCAATCCATCCATCCATCCATCCATCCAGCTTAAACACACTCCACTAAACTGCAAGGCAAATTTCAAGTGTGATTGCATATCTTTGTGCATGCAACCCTCAAAAAACCATGGATACATGGCAACCTGCTCCAGACAGTGCCTTAATGTAATGGTTAAATGTAAAACTGTATATAATGTTAAGTATAATGTCATGAGGTATAAATGTATGATGTAACATCACAAGGTAGTACGTACCACTTTACTGGAATAGTGAGCACTGAAGCCCACCTGGGACATTTCCATCTGGAAACTCTCACCTGCCTTCCCTGTGCCTGTTAGAAATTCAACAGTAAGAATGCCACCAGGTGTGTGCTCAGCATAAAACCAGTCAGCTGTGTTTTTTATTCCATCAGTCATAATCGTGTTTTCGCATTGCAGATTTCTTATAACATTAACTTGGGTAAACATTAAGAGAAGCCATGCATTTAATTTAGAAGTGATCCTAAGGCTCAGAGAATGAAACTGACCGTACCTTCAATGTTGAAAATACGTTCCCCGAGCGTTCCTGCAATCTCCAAAAGCACTGCTTCAGCTGAGACATTAAAGAAGTACTTTTCTGTTGGCACGCTGGCAATGGACTTGATTTCCGCAATGAGATTTTCTGTATCAATTTTATTGGTTAAGTAGTAGCCAAGCACCTTGAAAAATCAATGAAAAACTGAGAGTTGCTTGATGTGCACAGCATCACTGAGAACAGCAAAGCACTCGAACCAGAGTAGCTAATTATTTCACAATTTCTCTTAATGACATGTGTTAGTCATGGCCACTTACAGCTATGCCAAAGCGTGTGATCTTGGCCTCTTCACACTTCTTAATGACTGTATCTCTCATGCTCTTGTCATGAGACTCCCCATCTGTCACTACCACCATGACTTTAGTTGCTCCTGGCCTTGCACCATTCTCAGGTAAGAAAGCCTGCTTCCTGAAAAAGACGCATTCGGCGTAAGGACATGAAGAGACAACAGAAAGGCTGCCATAGTACTCTTGATCAAACCGTGTAACTTGGACTGGTGTGATTAAACAGTGCATGCATGAATAGGTTATAGAGGTATAGTGTCTCAGTGACTTAATGTGCAGTAGAAATTTTTACAATTACTCCGTATCCATGAGTAAAAACCTCAGGAGGTAAAGGACACCGACTCTGGCAGTAACGATATTAAGTGTGTTGTTAGATAATTTGGATCTTTGCTAAAATTTATTTCAGATGTAAAGAAAGGGATATATCTTTTTTTGGCAATGTTAAAATGCCAGAATCATTTTGCACACCCTTTAGTTGTCACAATGACATTCTATAATGGATGAAATAGTTCATTGTTAGATTATTTCTTGAACTACATTATTTTTGTAAGCCCACTTAAAGTACTCATTTACAAGTGGTGGTAGGGACCAGGATTACAATATTTTGGAAATTTTCACGAGTTTTTGTTTTTATTCATTTCAGCATGTTAGATTTTGGTTTCATTTTCATGTTTCAGTACATTTAGAAAAGTATTATCAGTTTTAGTTTTATTTTTATTTTACTGAAATGATTAGTTTTATGTTTTCATTTTATTTCTAGTTTTTTATCAATTAGGTTCGCTGTTCTCTAGTCTCAGTGTGAGGACTGAGAAGTGGGAAACTCTGAAAGTTAGAATCGTTAGTCAGAACGCTGACATCCTCTGGGCAAATAACATTTGATAAGAAGTAATACTTTTTTCTTTCAGAAACGATTCTGTAATAATTAATTTTGTCCTATAAGTTGTAGTTTTATTTTATCATTTTCGCAAGCTGTCATTTTAATTTTAGTTAATTTAATAATGTGTCGTTTTCATTTTCATGGTAGTTTTCATATACGACAATAACCCTGACAGCAACCGAAGTAGTGGAGGTATGTGTATATTTTTGTAAAAATGCATTAGAAATAGTTAAACAAGCACACATGGTTTAGCCACAATGAGCAACAGGTCAATGACATACACAAAATGTGCTAAAGGTATTAAAATTTGAACAATTAAAATAAAGCCTACATTAAATCTTGCTTATACCTTTCAATCTGTACTGGAATGAACTGTGTACATGTTCGTCATACACATGGATGTGTTCATTGCATGTAATGCTGTTTGATGCAAAACTGGGAATATTCTAAGAACGTTGTGGACATACCTGGCAAAATCAATGGCTTGGAATGTATTTGTAGCTGTTCCCTGCATTTGTTGTATCTTCCCCGCAGCAGTAACCAGTTCGTTTTTGGTTTTATAGGAATTAAGTCGAAACTCAAAAACTGTATCGACTGAATACTGAATAACACTCACCTGCAAACAGACGTACGTGACAGTCATGGAAACGTGCATGCAGGTAAATGCTCCTTTATGGTAAGCATTGTCCAAATGTATTTAAAATGTTTACCTGAGAACTGTTGGGACCAATATCCAAGCTCTCCAGCAGTTTTTTAAGAAACCCTACTACTGGTTCCCAAGGCCAAATGCTATTTGAGCCATCCAAAACAATTACTATATCCATGGGCCCACCACAAGCTGGAAACAAATTAAATAGTTATTATTCAAAATCATTCAAATATGTTGACATATGTATAATTATGTTGACATACAGTACTGAGCATGTACAGACTTTTCTTGTCAGTATTTCCTGAACAATACCGTATAGCTATTTTTTATAACATTTACATTGTATTTAATATTAATAATAATGCAGAGATTACTTAAAATATACGCAAGGATGCGTGTAGGTTATATGCAAATGCTACACTATTTTATATACGGGACTTGGACATCCGACAATTTTGGTATCCATAGGTGGTCTTGGAACCAATGCCCCGCTATATGGAGGTTTGACTGTAACAGCAACTCACAGGTTCTTCTGATTGGCCAATAAAGATTTCTTCCTTTGAATGTTACTTCACACAAACGGCATGATAACTGAACATGTGACATGGAGTTCTTACTTTGTATGGCAGGGGAAAAGGAGGGCTGGGCCTTGAAGAGGGGGCTCATTTGTGTGCAGATTCCTGGCGTGAAATACTGAGTTCCACACTGCTGGGTCCAGAGCGGACCACAAGTCTGGGGTGACAGAGTAATGTGTATTCTGCTTAGCCACTGTGAGCTCGTTCACATTCTATTCATATATACTCCAAAAGTCTCCTGATGCTGTATTGTCATATCGTGTTTATATACAGTGCGGATATCAATAATATTAGTAATTCGCTCAAACGCCTGCGACTTTATGACACAATAACTTTATTAAATCTGAAAACTTATGGAAAAAAATTAACTATTTGGGTGAGTAAACTATACATAGTACATGTATACTGTATATTTTCTAACGTTAAATTGTAGGACGTGTTGAAACAAACGCTTCTAACTTTAACACTAATTTACTGATAAACTCATTGGTACTGATATGCCATAAAATGACACTACACAATAGATAACACTACAGAAAATCAGTTTATAATACAATCTAAGCCTAACAACAGTGATAATATTCCCAACACTATCTAATGTTGAAACTCAAAGGTAAGATGAATACAATGCAGGACTGTGGGTGTGTTTTTTTACACATCTACATGCTAGGACATTTTGGGTTCACTAGTTAAGCTGACTCATGGCTCTGGAATGTGAGACAAGTTATCTTTTCGCAGGCCAACCTGATGCACTCATAGCTATAACCCCAAGGATGGAAAGACTTAAGAACTTGTTTCTAAACTGCCCTGCTGCTCCTACAATGCTGAACTGAGATTTCAATCCTCATCAGCAAAAGGAGTTTTTAGAGGGTAAACAAAAGGGAACTGGTAACATCAGAGTGGTGTACCATAAATCCATTGTTTTTCGGTGTCTCAGTAAGAGTCAACCCAAGGCTCATGTTGGTGTTAATACTGTTCACAGTTGAGATGCTGGCAACATCTGAAACAGAGGGCAACGGAGAAAACAGTACATAACAGACAGTAAGTAAATGCAACTGTAGTGGGCTAATAATATCATACCAGTCGCCTAATAAAAATTTGTCACAAAGAACGGGGTGATGCACAATTGGGAAACGCGCCCCCTCTGCAGCGAGAGAACACAGGAGGCTGCTCACTCTGCAGGTTCAGCTTCTCGCACACCGTCTTGGATCCAGGAATCTCACACTTGTAAACGTCTCCTTTCCTGTTTGTTTTGTACCCACTCCAAGGAGATCCAACCAGGAGCCTGAAGAGAGACACATACCAAAAGATGCGTGGGAGATACTGTATTTGTTTATGAAAATGAATATCTGTCAAGGGTCATTTAAAAAGATGGAATTTCCCCCAAACTTATCCATTTCCAACTAAACTGTCTTCAATTAAAACTAAATAGCATAAAGACATTATTTTCACTATACCATACCAAATACATTTGTCCAGCAAGTATAAACCACTCAGTTTCCCAAAAAAGTTCAAGAAAATTACATTAAAATTAATCAGACTGTGACAATTTAGCTCAACAGCAGTATTGTTCTGTGGGTTGCAGTTAAATATTAACCTAGTAGATTCTGATGATCCATTTGTGGGGGGGGGGGGGGACGTTCATCCATATGGATGAATTAAACCTTACAAGTGTAATGAATGTAATATCTGGCGTGTTTTTGTGCTAGTACTTACACTTTCAACTTGTATTTTACTGTTTCAAGCTATTTCATAAAATCAGATCAGTAACATAACATTGCGTTCTTCCTTGTGAGCTAACAAATCTGTTGTGGGTAGTTTAACATGACTAGTAATTTATCACTGGCAGGATTATGGGGAAGATTGTAGGAAATATATTAGCACCATACCTTATGAACTTCTTGTCTATTTTAACACATTTAGACAGCCAATTTTTCATTATGCTAAATACAAGTTTTGTTTTTCTATTGGAATTTTGCCTTTCTTCATACAGTGTTTTCCAAACTTAGTTTCACTGCACATGATTAAACAAACATTCCCAGGCCGGAACAAAAACAAAAATTTAAAAAAAGAAAACCATAAGTGAGTTCAAAGGAGGAAACAGGAAGAAAGTAAAGAACAAAGTCTAATAAGCTTACATACAGGATTTAGGTGAACAGATGGTAGGCACAGACAAGAGAGACAAACAGAGGAGACACTAACCCACCTTCAACAACACACAGCAAAATAATACATTAAAACACATTTTCACTAACCTTTTGCTTTCACTAATTCTGATAAATATTAAATATTCTGCTGTTTAACATCACATCAGCATTAGCCCAGGTTGCCGTTAAGTGTGTGGCCGATATGATCGGTGCATCTCTAATTTTTATACACACACATACACGCATTATACATATATATA
>JABJVR010000095.1:4182869-4195781 GCA_025773905.1 Chitala chitala | reverse complement strand
CCCCCCCCCCCCCCCCCCCCCCCCCCCCCCCCCCCCCCCCCCCCCCCCCCCCCCCCCCCCCCCCCGCCGCCCCCCCCAGGGCGGGTGGTATAAACATGATCCTTGATATCGGTCTCCATTAAAGCATTGCTTGCATGAGCTCTAGGGGGTGTTCAAGTGTATCTTTTCCATTTCAGTTCAAACAATGCCTTCACTTCTGTATGCCACATTATATTTATTACCTAATTTACATGCTTACTAGGTTTCAGGTTACTGGGGAAAATCAGGAGTGTATAACTGATAAGATGCAATAAGAGAAAAGCAGCCATGTTTTATTTCCAATAACAGATACAGCATTTTGATAAGTGAGAGAAATTTAAGCTTGCTTGTCTTCTCTGACAAATAGCTATTGTGGAATGAAAAATGGCCCATACATGAAAAACAAAGCACTGGCCATTTTAAAACAGCTTAAAAAATCTGTAAGTACATCAATATGTACATATATTTATATTAATTTTATTACGCATTGAAATTGTGAAAGAAATAAACTGAAACATTTTGATACAACAGCAAACTACAGACTGTCACTGCTGTAGAGAGAATGCATTTTAAGACACGCCTACATGCACTACGGTGTCACTCACCATTGTCTGTGATATGTACCAAGAGAAGGTACAGTGAAACACAATTTGTGTGTGTGTGTTAAACGTATATACCAGAACTAAATGAGGCAATTTACTACCTTCTTTGTAAAGATGAATTGCAAAACCTTTTGTTCTAATATGTACAACAAAGACCATTTCAATAGGGTGTGGAAGACATACTCAGGCAAAGTAGTAAAAAAATCCTGTAAATTTACAGTGCCTCGGAAACTGAATTACATGTGCACAGAAAGATATTGTCGATAGCCAGTAATTGGCTAGTTGAGCCATGCATCCTCAGCTTTGAAATAATTAGGTTACATGTAAGGACAGAGGCAAATGTGCTTAGCTCAGGACCGAAACTGACTCTTGCAACGCCACTGTAGGTCTGTGATTGGTCAAGGTTCGAGTGCTGAAGTCATTGCAGGCATAATCACGAGTGAACATTGCGCACTGACCATTTCTGCTTTGAAACTTATCGTCAAGCAAACAAAATTACCTTTTCTGAGGGCCTGATGAGGAAAAAATATATATTCTTCTCTATAGTGACTACTGTAATAATACAAAGAACACCATCAGAAATCAGAGTTTACAAGCACAACATTTTTAGAATGGTTTGAGACATAAACATTCTGAATAATATAAATATGTTCAAGTCATTTACTGAAGATTGGCCAATAATGTCTATTGCTACTTTAAACCTGAGACAATAATCATATAGAACAATGAAAGGACAATACATTTATGTGATTTGTTGATGTAAATTTTCACTGTAAGGTCAACTGGTGTTTAACTGCTGTCCCAAATATACTGCATATCTGTTTCCAAATAAAGTTCTTGTGTTTAGGTGACATTCAGTGTTGTGATTGAAAAATATATTTGTGAAATTAAAGTATTTTTTGACAGAAAAAAAAACACTTCACTGCGGTTAACATTTTACTTCTTGGCCTGTGGGATCAGACAGAGTCAGTTTCTGAACGATTAAAAAGATGTCATTTTGCACATCTGCCAAAACGTCACAAACATAGAGCATGTGTCAATGCTGTTACGGATTTTCGTTCTATAGGTACAGCAAGTGAAGAACAGTGCCGATACGAAAAAGGCAGATAATTAGCCTTGAAAGTAAGACTGCTAGAATACAGCGCTTTTACAGCAGCTCGGTATTAATTTGCGACGCCACACTCAGGCGGTCCCCATTGCAGTAGCAGCGCATCAGCTCAAGCCGTGCATGACGTGAACCGCGAGGAAAGGTACACTGGGATTATTTAGCGAGTCGCCACCGGCAATTAGGGGCGGAAAGCAGCGGAGAGAAGCCCTGGCTGTGCGGGGGATTTGCAGCCAGTTGGACGCGTCTAGGCTCTTTGTCCGCAGGGCTTAGGTGCGCTGGTGGCGACCTCGCTCAGGCAGATGTCTCGTGAATGGGAGTTCATCATGCGGAGGCGGACCCGAACAGGTCCAGTTGGTTTTATATTCTCTGCCTCATTCTGACCTCACGCGCCCCCCACCATTGGCTTTATTTTTAAAGCTTATGTTTATTCTCCTATGCAACAGGGCTCTTTAGATAAATCATACATGCTCCCATGTATGTTTGCATAGAAAGCAGCTGACAGTTCTGTAAAATTGTGAAAACTGTTGGCACTAAAGGCAGCTTGGTTTGACATGCTGCTGGATTTTTTTTAGGTATATGTCGTTGAACGTAAATGGCACATTTGCATGTTCTGTCTAACACTTATCACAAGGTCATGGCCAAACAGGAAGTGGAGACAACTGACAATGCTGTCACTTCATGAGTTACAGGACAGGATTTATGGGCCACTGTGGCATGTTTCTACATGTTCCTTACATATTTTTTTCTTTTTTCATCCTTTGCAATGAATGAGATAATTAATGTTCCCAGTGAACAGGTATTTTTACAGTTAGGGCTCTTACCATTTCCTGTGTCGGACAAAATATTTCAATTCCAGTTTTAGTGAACATATAAAATGCATGTTTAAAGCTTAGTGGTTTACACTGTGGTTCAACTGAACTGCAAGAATATCTTGCAAAATAAATTGAATCATTTCACCTACGTCTTTCTGACGCTATGCAGCCTCCTGATTTTAGCGTGTCTGCCACATATACACTGAAAAGAGTTCAATACCTTAACAACAAAGTGATATGAAGCGATTCTGTTTGGTACGTGACTGCAAAAGTCATGCTTGCTTAAATCCATTGACAAAGTTAGGAACACATGCTTGGCAAGCTTTTTCTAACACTCAAGTGCAGCCTTATTCAACGATTAAGTTTCTTGTTACTGTTTGCTTCTTGTCCAGACTACAGCCTTTTCAATTATAAATGTATATATAGGATGTTTTGATAAGCTGTTGTAAAGCTCGTCATTTGGAAAACACAGACTCGCTTGTTGAGCGGAGGACGTCTCGGGTTACGCGTTTAGGAAACAGTTACTTTCAGACATATTTAGATCCATGATAACTCCCCGTGCAATCACAAAGTAGTTGTAATGAAAATGCAACAAATCACTATGGCCCCCCTCTCGATCTCTCTTTTCTTCCTTTGTGAAAGAGCGCTGATATTTTAGCCGCGGAGTGTACAAAAGAGGCAGTTTGTAATGTATGCAGAATTACCTTTTCTTTTCTCTTGTAGCAGCACTTGAGTGTCATGTTGAGCCCTGGACCAGGGAGGCTCACAATGGCGTGCCCTGACTGGATTTTGTGTTTACTGTATTCTCCTCTGAAAAGCAGAGCAGGGTCCCATCTCTTATCAGCGCACAAAGTCTAACAGATTGCGTGCTCAAATTTCCCCTTCCAGGCAATGTTGGTTTAGCCCATTGTTTGGCCGACAAAGGTTTTACGTATCCCACAGCTTCAGTTTCCGCGGGCTTTCTTTTCCCTGGTATCGGGGACCGGCTTCATCTGGCCGCACTTCTGCTCCGAGGGGCTCGCCCAGGCGAGGCGCACGCTGGGGCGCCAAGTTTTTGGGCAACACTTTTCAGACGTTTAATCATAGTTTTCATTATGATTTTCGTGTTGGCACCCTCCCGGCGTTTGGCGGGGAGGAGAAACAATTAACTCCTGTCAGGGAAGACGAACTGACCTCTGGCTTAATGAACACAAGCGTATCATCACTGGCTGCATTGTGAGGGGCCATCACTGGCAGTCTTACAGAAACGGAGAGGCTTTTGCCTTAATTATTACTCCCTTTGAATGCTGGATTGGAAAATGGCAATTTGCATGGCATGTCTCTAGTATAGCTACAAATTTCTCTGTATTACCATCAGAGATAATTTTCTTTCGTGCATGAAAAGTCTTATAATTTCACGTTATTTACTTTATGAATATGTATAAAAACCATTAAATTCAAAGTTTTACTCCTTATTCTGCACTGACAGAGATGGTGCCTACCTTTATAGTGTCAGCATTTCAATCAGTTACAATGAAGGTAGCAGCTCGACATATAATAATATTCTTTGACCAATTAAATTAATTATATTTCTAAAAAATAAATGTATACTGATTTACATTCTAGGAGTTTCACACTATAGCATGTAAATACCTGGATATCATACATACCACACACAGAGCAGCTGGGGCCACCTGTGGGGATACTAAACATACCACACACAGAGCAGCTGGGGCCACCTGTGGGGATACTAAACATACCACACACAGAGCAGCTGGGGCCAACTTTTGGGATACTAAACATACTACACACAGAGCAGCTGGGGCCACCTGTGGGGATACTAAACATACTACACACAGAGCAGCTGGGGCCACCTGTGGGGATACTAAACATATCACACAGAGCAGATGGGTCCACCTGTGGGGATACTAAACATACTACACATAGAGCAGCTGGGGCCACCTGTGGGGATACTAAACATACTACACACAGAGCAGTTGGGGCCAACTGTGGGAATAATAAACATACCACACACAGAGCAGATGGGGCCAACTGTGGGGATACTAAACATACTACACACAGAGCAGCTGGGGCCACCTGTGGGGATACTAAACATACTACACACAGAGATAAGTCCACAACAGTAGAAAGCCATGGTTGCCAGCAAAAGAGTTTGACTGGCTCACTGAGTAGAAGATTCATGTCTTCAACTCATTAGGCTAATCTTCGTGTCTGGTAGCTTTGTGTGAGCTGTGGCTGCATGGGTAAATGAGAGTAAATGGTTGCTTTTTTCCCCCCAATCTGTCAAGTCAGACCTGCTCACTGAGGAAAACCATATGAGCAGGACAAAAGTTCTTGACGACGTGACTGTATGCGTCGCTGAGCTGCACAGGCTCCACCACTGCCACACGGTGGTTACCCAGTCGGGCCCAGATGTTGTGCTTCTGCAAACAGTCTTTGAACCTCGGTGCAGGGTGGATTACTGTGTGCCATCTGTCGTTCCCGGGTTTAACTCAGAAGAAGCCAACCGAAGTCATGACTGAGCAGGTTACACCTGTCAGCGTCGGTTCTTGTCAGTTGTACGTTTGCAGGCCGCATTTCATTCATCGCCAGATTAAGGTAATTTACTAAAATGTACAGCCATGTCTGCCTCTTGTCCAGCTTCTTAACCTCTCTGCCATCATCAGGAAAATCATGCGTTCCCTTCCAGGTCAGCATAACATGCTAACCCAAGATATGCTATTAGGCATAATTTATTTTAATAAAGTGAATCAAAAGCAGTAATGCAATTCAACCTTCTTTTTTATCTTTTATGCATTTTACTCTTCCATCAAGTAACAAAGTATGTATACAAATATCTCTTCAATCTTCAATATATTTAAAGAGGGTCAGAAGTACAATAAACTGAACAAGATATAATGTGGATAGTGTATAATCCTTTCATTAAAAAAGACTGATAACCTTTCAAATGAAACCTTTAAGCACTAGAAACTGAACAACTCTGTCCTTTAAAAATGCACATACTGTATATGTATAAAAATAAGATTGGATCTCTTCAATTATTTGAATGTCATTTTATTGTACTTTTTCAAAATATTGAAGATGAAAATAATTACCTGCTATTGCTGTATTAATAAATCCAAGTTTAATCTTTAGGCCACGTGGGAAGGTTGGACTTACAAAAACATGTGGCATCTCAAGAGGAAGCCATATCACTGCTATTACTTTTGTACATTTTTCCATTTTCAAGTCATTATACTGCAGTCAAGGTCAAAAAGAAACCTGTGTGATCAGAAATGCAACTGGCATCTGCTCCAAAAGGGGGTTTGAGGTGATGATTCTACAATCTTCACCTGCTGAGAGGGACAAAATTGTTTGTTGAACTATATTTTGTTCTATTGATTTCGCCATTATTTATTTTTGTAATTTTTCTTATAACTGTGTGCAGCCAGGGTGGCAGATGAAAGTATTAGTGTCTAATACAAGAGATGGAAATCAACCAGCACTTTTACTCCTTACACTCATACTTGAGTGTGCAGTAATAGATTGCTGTGCTCAGGCAAGAGTTCTTCAAGTGGTGCTTTGAACCTGAAAGCTCTGCAAGACTTGTACAAATCAAAATCATTTTATAACAGCAGTCATAATAGGATTGAATAGGAGAAAATTCCTGAAAAGTTCAAGTTAATGAATAGTACAGCACAAATTGATTTTTTTTTGTTTTGTTAATGAAACACAGTTGGTCATTTTGCTTTTTATTGCTTCTGAGAGCCTCCTTGTATTCATTATTATATTATGACTGCAGCAAACATTCTATATATTATTAACTTTCTAAACAGTCATTAGCTTTTGGGTGATATTCTTTCCTTTTTCAGCTTTCTCGTTTGCTAGTGTGACAGGTGCTTCCGAGCCAGGGTTCAAACTTACACGGACACAGCCCACTAAAAAGAGGAATGCAGTGTGTAGCTTGTCTCTCTGGGTTGGGAATGTCCAACTTACAGACAACTCATACTTACAGACTTCCACGAAGCCTGTGGCATTAAAAATTTGACTTCAAAACTATGGTTTGTGATAACAAACACACATGCCACTTTGTGACATTCATGTGACACACAGCCTCAGCATTTTGTCAGCATGGGGAAGGAGAAGACCATTCATCATCTTCTCCTGCATCTCCTGCATCGTCTAATTGTTCACATCATCATAATGTTACCTGGGGCGCAGCTGTCAGAGCAGGTGGGGGGGAGACGTCCCCCCCAATTACATAGACTGGTAACTATGTATAACTACATTATATAGTGGTACATAGGTATATAAATACCCCCCAAACTACACACTTCATGTTACCTCACATACGCCCCCTCCAGTATGCAAAACATTGATGGGATGTGTTCATTTGTGTTCAAGTGTTCATCTTTAATCATGATGTTCATTTTCTTTTTCTATATCTAAACTGTTATGAGAACTCCTTAACATATTTTTTACAGTACTGTATACATACACACACACAGATTCTCTTTACAATACAGTTCTGCATGTACTTACTCTTAAAAATTATTATCGATGTCATTGGTCATTCTTGTAGTGGTAGTTACGATGCTTTAGTGTATTTGAAAGGGTTTCTTAAGTGCTTTGCATGCCTAGAAAGGTAACGTATATATTATATACTAAGATAAACATTTGACTAACTAATGGTAAATAAGAACTGTTTGTACCTGTTTTGAATTACCTACAAATTCGACTTAAAGACAGATTTAGGAATGAATCTTATTCATAACTTGGGGAGTGCCAGTATCTCTATAATATATTAACACATTTAATTTATTTTGCAATATTCCGATTCAGTTCCTCAGGGCCAACAGCAGAAAGAATCTTACATGCCTTGACCCCAGAATCCTGCTTGCACAAATTTGCTTGTTTTCAAGCGATAAACTAGAATAAGCACACTTGCTTTGTGGGGCACATTTGTCAGGAAGTAAATTTCAAGTAAACACTGGGCCATGAAAGCGCACTGAATGTGAGTACTTAATGGGTGAAGTTACTGTGAAGCACCATTCCAGGTTCCTGAATACCAATCTGGCGATGGTCCACTTTGTCATCAGAAACAGAAGATGGACCTTTCGACCCAGGCTCTGTCTACATTAGGTGATTCCTCTAACCTGAGAAGTAAAGCAAACAACAATTGTGCCAATGATGTTACTGTGAGGCTGTTTGAAAGACATACAGTTTAAAGTTAAATGGAATTTGAATATTTATTAGTCAACAAGAACTCCAAAACCACAGGCTGGAAATAAAATGCCAGGAAAAAAATTGAATTTCATTAAACGCAGCAAACCTGTTGTATATGCAGCATGCTGGAAACATAGAGCAAATTCTGAGAAATTACCAGCAATCGGATGGAAAAACCCAAAATGCAGATTGAAAGGACATGGATCGACTCTAAAGTGGCTGAGGAAGCACCGGTTGGGAAAGGTAGGCAAAAATGTAACAGC
This sequence comes from Chitala chitala, assembly GCA_025773905.1. NCBI lineage: Eukaryota > Metazoa > Chordata > Actinopteri > Osteoglossiformes > Notopteridae > Chitala > Chitala chitala. The sequence goes on along the minus strand of JABJVR010000095.1, from coordinate 4,187,773 downwards.
TGCTGCTTATGCTTGTTAAGTTGCTAGTGCTTCTAGGTGTTTTACGACGTAAGGCATAAATCTGAAACGATTTCCTCTTAACAAATTTATAAGGTAATAATATAATATTAAAGGAGGCAGCATGGTTGCATGGTGGTTAGCACTGTGGCCTCGCACCTCCAGGCCTGGGGTTTGATTCCTGCCGTGTGTGTGTGTGTGTGTGTGTGTGTGTGTGTGGAGTTTGTATGTTCTCCCTTTGCTTGGTGGGGGTTCTCCGGTTTCCTCCCACAGTTCAAAGACATGCGGGTTAGGTTGATTGATGTCTCCAAATTGCCTGTTGTGGGTGGGTGTGTGTGTGTGCAGGTGCATGTGCGCGCGTGCCCTGTGGTAGGTTGGCGTCCTGCCCTGGGTGTCCTGTGCCCCATGTCTCCTGGGATGGTCTCCAGGCTTCCCACAACCCTTAACAGGATGAAGCGGTATAGAAGATGAATGAATATTAAAGGAGTCTTGCACAAAATTCTGCATTCAGATTCACCCCAAATATTTCCCCTTTGGTTGAGCCTTATAGGTCTCTTCTGGCCATTACAACAGTGCAGTAAATATTGGCCTCATTTCTGGGCACACAATTTGTGGGGTATTTGGATGATTTTGGGTAAAACATGCTGTTCAGTTTTGCCGATATTTGCTTGAATGACATCCCATTCAACTGAACAGCCTTTTAAGAGCTCTGCATCAAGGTTAGTCTTTTCCAAAAATCATGGAAGCCCAACAACATAAAACACCATGCCAGTTCTCAGAGGGTTAGCACCAAATTCTAGACCGTAAGCATCCATACTCTTTGAGGGCCCCCTAGGACACCCCCTGAGGCTTTTGAGGGCCTTCCTCGTGCTCGGAACCTGAGTGACCAGTTCCACCATTCCTGCAGTCCAGCACCGCTTCCATTTCTTCAAACTGCATGTTTTTGTAGAGGTTAGCTACCACATGTCTGAGTCCTACTGCGTCTGCAGTGCGATGCATAACATAACCATGTGCACGTTTTTGTAATTGAAATATATTTGTGAATATGTCATTGATTTGGTCATTTTTCTTTTACATGCATTCCATTTCATGGTACCCGCTCAACAACTTGAAGGATATAAACTCTAATGTCCCTTGGATTGGAAACACTTGACAGACAAAGCCACTTTTTAATATTTGTCTCTTCTTGTAAGTATGCTATTGAACAAGGAAGGCCTTCCTTCAATTAGACGAGGGAGAACCAGTATGGTAAATTTTGCTACCTGTGGAGATGCAATTATTGAATTTCATGAAAGATGTTAAAGGTTACAAATTAGCTTAACCAGCCATTTGTTCAGTAAATGTATTTCCAGGTGAACTAGCAAAGATCTCGGCTTCTTTATAGAATGTCATTATACAACATTTATAAAACACTCATGGAAGGCATCCTGACATAAGTGGAAGACACGTAAAGCTCGGTAACAGCACCCATATAGCCGGTTCAATTAACATGCACTTCTGTCACATTTTGATACGTTGCGATGCACAAAGACCAGCCTTGATCAGAAAAAGACACTTAAGTTCATTTAAGTATTTTTATGCACTCCTTTGATTACTATTATTTAAATCTGTATTTAGCCATGATACCACAGATATGAACTGTTTTTGTCACACTAATATTTGTGTAAAGAATTTGAAACACTTTTGGTCCAATACTTCTACATTCTAGGTAACTCAAATCTTATTTATGGTTGTGCCATTAAACTAGATCACTTTGAAAACATTACTGTTTAATGTTTTACCAACCAAAACTTTAAATGATGTAACACTTACAAATCTGCCTTGTGTTCATCATGTCTGTAGATCCTGCTGACATAAACAAAGTAGAATGAAAAAAACACACACACACACACACACACACACACACACACACACACACACAGGCGTGGTGGTCAGCATTGCCACCTCGCTTCTCCAGGCCTGGGATTCGATTACTGTATTGAGTCTAAGTGCGTGGAGTTTGCATGTTCTCCCTGTGCTTGGTGGGTGTTCTCCAGGTTCTCTGGTTTCCTCATACAATCCAAAGACAGGTTTGGTTGATTAGTGTTGCCAAATTGCCTGTAGTGTGTGTGTGTGTGTGTGCGCCCTATGGTGAGTTGGCGCCCCGCCCTGAGTGTCCCCTCCCCTGCCCTGCACCCTGTGTGTTCTGGGATGGGCTCCAGGCTTCCCTGTCACCCTCACCAGGAATAAGCGGTATAGAAGATGACTGACTTTTGAAAACTGATGGGTGGATCTTGATTTGTTCAGTTTTGTAAGTGTGATAAAATGCATTTCCTGCCTTAACTGTAGACAGCTTAACTCTAAACCCTCTGAGGCTCATAATGTGTCTGTTTGTTTGGCCTATAAACGTGACACCTGATTTTCTTTTCACAATAACCGATCAATAAACACTTGTGTGTGAGAGGAAAGGCAATTTGCCTTTCAGAGCAAAGATTCTAAGAAAAATAGTGAACAACTTTGGGGAAAATAAGGTTAGCTGGAAAAGAAAACGGAAAGGAAGGAAGTTATGTAATTCAAGTCAGAGACCAAAAATCCAAGTACACGTAGAAACCAAAGTGTGGAATGGAGACACTTTAAGATATTTGGGCAGAGTTTAGTGAAAATTATGCATACAAGAAATTTACATATTTGCCCTGTGAATATTATTAAACTCACATTTAATTTCTTTGTTCTGCACTTGTAGAATAACCTATGAAATTTTCAAATAAGAGTGTCTTATTTGAACTGTCTGCTTTAATTTAACTTGGTCCTTGGTTTTCACTGGTTATCTTTTCAGCAGCCAGTCTTTGCAACACCAATACAGAGTTATGGGGGGTGGCAGAACAGGCTAGTTATGTTACTGCTATAAGCCATTAAAGACACCTGCTACTTTGACTAAACGTGCAAAGGGAAGGTTACAGGTTCAGATCCCAAAACACAGAGCAGTGTGCACAGTAATCTGGCATGTTTCAGCAAAAACAATGAGCTACACAACATCTACGAACAATGAACCAAAACATCTACAATTAGAATACTTACCTGGACATGTAACATAAAGAAATACAAAGAAAGTCTATCATGTACTATTTTTTCTTTTTCTGTTACATTTACATTTATAATAGAATACCAGTTGTTAGGTCCTTGTGAGGTATTGTTTTTGTATTCTGTGGGACACATTAGTCCTCCATTAGTACATCTGTGTTCAGCTGAGGGACTGTACATATTCTCCTTTTTTGGTACTACTTAGCAGAAATGAAGATTTCCCTGTCTGAAGATTACCGGAGGAAAAATATACACATTATTGTACGTGCTACACTGTGTGGCATATCTGTGTAATTTTCAGTCAGATGACTTCTCGTAAAGTAAATATGGACCTTCAGTTTCTGAAATCCTCAATCCTTTCATTTACTTGTCCAGCACTGCATTATCTCCCAGACATGCCAGGTGTAATTCTGGACAGGAGTGTTTTGCAAGGTATTTAATTGAGTTTCTCAACGCCATATTCACCTTAGAAAATGTCCTTTTGTGCTATAAATAATTGCTTTTATACGGACCACCACCATTTTGCAGTAATGGCACGGCTGTGCCGACAAGCTAGATTGAAGGTGAAAAAAAATCCTTCATGCATCTCCATTTTGCTACCGGTAACAAAGTTATTTAACAGACTGGAACATTTTCAAATACAAGGTTGATAGTAATGGATTCTCCCCACCTATGAGGCATTGCAGTGATTAATATAAAATGTAAAAATTACAAAATTCTTTAAATTACTTGCATAAGTATTAGTATTGAAGATTAGAAATAAATGTTTTGTTTTTAAAAGTAATTATGATTAATTGCAATTTTTGGCATGTTAATTGTAACAGAGGCAAAATGAATGATATATATTGCAAATTATGTGCATGTTAAAATAAGCTTTAAAAATATTCATTTAGCAGCCAGTGATTTACATGTATGATCAGAATATGACTGATGATTCTCAGTTTTAAGCGTGACACTTTACATAATCTGAATTTTTCCCATCAAGATGAAATGTATGTAGAGTTGATAAACAATGCTATAGTTCCTTTCAGAGTTCTACTGAATCCTAAATTTCTTTAGTAAATATCGGACATTAAATTAAAAAAATGTATTCCCTTACATTGTGTTGATGTCTTGACAACAATGAAAAAAATATCCTGAAGGTCATGTTATATATTGCCTTTTTCTTTATGCTTACTGTACAGTTTTTTTTTTGGGGGGGGGGTGTAGTATTAAAGATAATTGGGTGACTCATCAAAATATAATGTATTTAAACATCTGGGTATCACATACCTTAATCTGTAATGTTTTTAGTTCAGTAAAAACAGATTTGCATGTAGGGAAAAAATGTTTGGTATTTGGAGACTAAACAGTCAATGCTGCATGAATCTTGAAGCATATAATACTGAAAATATAAAAAAAAACTGTGTGAATCACTGTGGTGATGGTGTTAAAATGTACAAAAAACACCTACTGGTAACGTAAAATGTTTCTTTGTCCTTTGTGTGATGAGATGTCAGTGTTCACCATCTTCATAGGCATGAGAAAAACGCATTCAAAATAAAAGCATTTGGCAAAGTCAGAAACAAAAAGAGAACTAACCAAAGCCAGTTATGGGTATTGAGCATTAAACTCACAACATACCTTAAAGCAGTTGTGGGACATCATTATAAATTTCATAATGAATCATGCAAACTAAATATGCAAATGAAAACGATGTAATAGTATTATTGTAGTAACAACGTGATGTTAGTAGTAACAAAACAGTAGCCTAATTTCACTTGTTATACAATGTTCAAATAACAGTTTTTTTTTTGTAAGAAAAAAAAAATCATAAAGACCAGTAGACATTGTAGTAGTTCAGTAAT
>JABJVR010000095.1:4164955-4177383 GCA_025773905.1 Chitala chitala | reverse complement strand
ACACACACACACACACACACACACACACACACACACACACACTTGTTTAAAAGACATCAGGTAGGTGTGGGGAAAAAATCAAGAGATAGATTATTTATTAATAAGTGGATAACGTGATTAGTGTGTGTGTTTAGTTCAACAGTTTGGAATGAGAGAAGGACCAACAGCCTAGTGGTGAGAGTTTCACAATTTTTATGTTTCTACTTTAAGCTGATGGAGAGTAAGACAGACGCGTGTCCTGCCGTCTGATTGTTGTCTCCTAATAACCGTGATAGGCTAAAATCTTTTCAGGGCAAATTGTTGAAGACATCTGGCAAGGCTTTCTCAGGGAGGAACATACAGCTGAATGTTCTACTGGCAGAGGTTGGCATGGCAACAGCTAAAAGGGCTATTCAGCATCACTGTGGTTGAAAAGGTTTAGGGCCTAGTTGAAAATCCATTTGGGGCACAACCTGAGTGTGTGTTTGTGTTTTTTTTTTTTTTCAGCTTGTGCCAAAAGTGCAGTGAATATAACATTACGGAAATGTTACGAATTAATTGTTACTCTCTCTCAAGAATCAATACACAACAGCATATAACATAAATTTACATATATGTACATATCCTTTCACTTATACTGTAGTTTATTTATTGCACGTGACTTCATAAGTCAAAGTATAAAATGCTTCTCTCCATTACTGCTCTTTTGTTTGTTACAGAAATCGCTCATTGATACTTGTACATGCTTGAGTTTTAAAAATCGCTAAGTTGCATTTATTTCATTGATCTACTTTAACATGCTACCTCCATTTAATAAAATTTTTACAATTTCTGAAATTAAGTGATGTGTTTGTTCTCACTCAAACAGCACATTACTTTGGGACACTCGATTAAAGGTGTCCTCTCATTACTGTTACAGCTCTGGGTACATATACACCTTATATTCTTGGACAAGATATGTGATGCGTACATATTACATTTCTGGTTTCAGTTCTCACTTTTGTATGAATTTGGGTTAATAATAGTTTGAAAGCATTTACGATGCTCTGTGTAAATGGCATGAAACTGCCTGCTCTCAGCCGATTCTTACAAATTCAGTGCTGAAAATGCAATTTCACTGCTTAAGACAATACAATAAGTGCTGTTGGGTGCTCTGACTAATGTAAACCCAGTGATCAGATTTCAGCAGAATTTCCCTGTTAGCCAATGCAGGCAAGAAGTATAGATTTTTCCAGACACTCACTACTTTACTAACCATAAACACAGTTTTTTTTTTTTCTCTTCAATTTTCCAACAGAAATCACTGTGGCTTTATAGCTTGAATGTCAGCAGTTATGGTGTTTTTGTAAACCAATTTGACTAACAAAGCATTATGATGACCAGAAGCACTTACTGCCCAACACTGTTACTATTGACTGGACTGAGCTCCCCCCCCCCCCCCGGGACAATGTAGCAGTCTACACGTGATCCGGCTTGAACTGTACGCTGTTCGTCCACAGACTTAAATACTGGTATGTTAATCGCTGCAAATACCTGAATCAGACATACACAAAGTTTCATGTATTCATAATTGTTGCAAATGTAAACAAGAACAGGTAAATATATGTAGCTGACAATAAGGTCATGCTCACATGGAAGCAAGCATGGGTGAGTTTAAAAACATTGAAACCAATGCCTTTCTGGTGTATTTCTCATGTTTGGCAGTGCACTTCTGCTCACATGGTGTGTATGGTTCATACCTGTGCCCAGTTCTGTGCCTACAAAGGCACTCCAGTTTCACCAAACAGTCGAAATAAGTCTCGTTCAAGTGAAAATCATTCACGTAAATTCTTCATATTATCTGCCCATAAAACTGACACGTGTACATTCGCAAGTGTGCGTATTTACATGTGTTTTGTGGGACACAGTGTATTTACAGCTTATAAACTTTCCTGCAGTCAGCTGGAATTCCAGGCTGTGCTACCATTTCTTTCCTGGTTTTTTAGGCCTACTATGGTTTTCTGTCTTACCATAACATTAATCATGATAGCTGTTCCAGCTATTGGTGGATCTCCACATCACAGTACCTACACATGCAAAACAATTCATTTTTTTCCATCGTGAGGTACCAGTGCCTCTGTTTTACTCCATTCGTTTTTTTATTTGATTAAAAGAAAACAGCAGAAATGTTCATCTAAATGAAAAATGCGGAAGTCATTCTGTGTTTTATATTATAAAGTATTTCATTTGAAACAATATCTTGATATCATTATTGGAACTGAAAATTAATTAATAACCATGATCAAAGTACAAATATTTTTAATATAGATTAAGAAACCATTGTTTCAGCATCAAAATTAACAGAACCTCAAAAGAGTGGAGGGCATTGCTGAAGAGAAAATATCAATTATATAACTACTGACTCAGTCCTAGAACATAAATGACTCAAATAACAAACAACAGACACACATTACAAACAGTGAACAGTTTTGAAGACTCAGTGATCAAGACTGATGTAAAGAAATACCACAATATCTTGCAAGCATATAACACAGTTCATCTGGAACAAGCTTTCTTAGACAGGAATGTCTTTTTAAATGAAAATAATAGCCTTTGCAACTAAGATTGTGCTCTATTTTGCATTTTTGAATATAATAAGCCTGTTAATCAGCTTCCCTGCTGTTATCCTATTAATTTTTATGGCTGATCAGAATTCTGAAATCATTTGTAATGACTCATAACTAATGGGAAAATGGATGAACAGCAAATATTTGAACTGTCATATGTTTAAAACGAAGACGTCTTGAATGTAGCACATCTTATTAGTGCTTTGCTGTAACTTTTGTTAGTTAAAATGAACAGAATTGAATGGCATAGTACAGTATTTGCACACTATGAAGATCACAACTAAAACCTGTATGCACAATAATTCTGCTGCGGCAGAAACCTGCGATTGTGAGGACAAGAGTCCGATCACAGTAGTCCCCAGAGCAGGAGATACAGGTCTTTAGCTCATTTGTTTCATCTTCTTGCCTGGTAACTCTGAGGAGGCTGTGGTCTCATACTTTCAAACACTGACACAGTCACCTTGGTTTTATATGCAAAATGAATAAAGGGACGTACCTACAGCCCAGTCATCTGCCTGTGTGATTCTACAGGTACACTAAACAAGGCCAGAAAAAAATTAATATCTGCAGGTGCTTTGCCTGTTTGCTTAACAGATAGGACAGCAGGCTGGTTTGAATCCCACACCAACCAAAAGGTGCATCCTTGGCCAAGATACTCAGTGCTAGCTCCCCGGGTGCTGAAAAATGGCTGTACTCTGCATACCCCTTAGGGGATGGGCTAAATGCAGAGAATAAATTTCTCCACTGTGGGTGTGATAAAGGATTATTAAAATTCCTCATAAGTTACAGGACAGGAGTAACTATAATAATCACTCAAGAATCAACACTTTCATATAAGGACTTAAATGTCAAGGCTAACCTTTATAAATCTTTCTTGGTAGTGTCAGTGAAAACAACAGCAGAACGATCAGAAGTTGCCAGTACCTGCTGAAGCCGTTACTACACTGAGATATTAGAGCACTGCTAAAACATCCATTAGCACTGAAGCTGGAATGCAGACTGTTAATTCTGTGCACTTTGCCGCAGCTGTAAGTTGCAGGTATTTTGGCCCGAGGTGTGAATTCCTGTACTGTTAATGCATCGGGACAAAAATAGTTATCATGATGATTTTTTTTCTAATCCAATAGTCCATCTAGTATTCATTTTTTATCTTCATGCAGGGATTTCTTTCACATAAGAGACAAACAGTCCATTAGAGCATACAAATTCAGTTTGATGAATCCTTCAGTAGATAACCCTGACAGGAATTATTCTCCCCTAATGAATTACAAATGTGGAGGGGTCATGTATCTCACCAGATTATGCGACCGGAAATTGCATTTGGAAGATTCAAATTGCCTCCCACATGTTCAAATTCAATACAAATGCCATTTGTGCCAAATGACTCAGTGTTTGCTGAAGCCTCTTCAGGCTGCCGCTGTTTCATTGCTACTCTTTGTTTAGCTTGAATTTAAAACGGAACACTTGCAAAATACAAATTTAGGAAACGGAATCGCGTTTGAAAGACCGTGTGAAGTTTTGACTACACAGAGACATTTTGTAATAAGGTAACAACAGGTTGAAGACGGACTGTGCTGTTTTAATTAAAATTTAACAGATCGAAAAGAGTCTGCATGTTAAAAAGTTGTTAAACATTTTAAATTGCTGGATATTGCTTAGAACAGTTTTTTGTTTATTGCATTTGCAAAGTTTAAAAATGCGATTTCGTTTAAATTTATTTTATGATTTATTAATGTACTGGAATTAATTTGATCGCTGGGTAAACATTAAAAACATGTTTAATGCTTATTTCCACAAAAATATGTTTTCTTGTTTTTCCCCATAGGATACTTTGTCATGTGTTAAATTTTTAACTACAGTGATAACACACTGATATAAGAACAAGTAACTGACATTAAATTAGCTAAGCAAATACGTTTTTATAAATATTTTGCCATGTGTCTGTTTTATAATACAGCCATGTAGGCCTGTTGCTATGGAAACCTCTGTGCAGACTGTTTATTAAAGTGGAGTTCTGCTTAATTGATCTGATAAAGTATTGCTTAATAGTTACTATTAAGCAGTCTTTTGTTTCCAGGTCAAATTCTGAGTTCATGCATTTACATAATGGCATTGCATTTGCTGAAACCAGTCATTATTAGTAATTTTCTTTTTTTGTGCTTTGGCAATAACTGCAGTATAAACACAAATTTATGGACAGTAAATATTGCCTTTTTAGTGAATTATGTTTTTGTTATGACTTTGGCCTGAATATATATTTAGGCTCCACCAAGAGAAAATTACAGTGATCTGACAGTGTACTGAAAATAAAGTATTTAAAGAGAGTAATTAGTTGCCCAGAGTCAATCTGAAATTCATGACAATTTTTTAAGAGTAGGAACTATGTAAAATAAAGATGTCCTGTGAAGCGTTGGTTACATCTTACCTAACTTTCAAGAATGCAGTTTTCTTTTCCTCATTACAAACATCTTAAATTGTTACACTCACAGTAATGTTAAAAGTTGTAAAATTTTACTTTTTGCCATTATGAGAACTTGTATAATTTTCTCTTATAATTTGTAATGTACATTAAAATCTGTGAATTTGACTTTGTGTAACCTCATAGATGAGACACACAAAAACTCAGGAAGTGTAAAGACAGTAAGTGTAAACCCTGCACAAGTGTTTTAATGCTGTCATTGCTGTGAAACTTAATGAATGTCAGGCATCCTGTCCTGTAACGCAGCACCACGCAACCATACGTGACATCTGTCAAAAATCAAGTCGTACGTGTATTTATGCATACTATTTCATGTCTACTGTACTTGCAGTTACACATTAATTTTATGTAGTTCAAAATTAGATATTCATATACACATACTGTACACAGAGCACTGATGAACAGCAAAAACTGGTGAATAGTGAAGTGTGTTTTGGTCACTAAAAATGGAAATAACTTGCAATATATAACTTGAAAGTGCATGCAAAAACCAACTAAATTAAAGCTTTAAATGTACAAAACTATAGTATAGTACAGGCACCCAAACTCATCTTGCCCCCAGTCTATGCTATAATTCAACACATTTATTTGCTATAAAGTTGTTTGGGAAGCATTTTAAAATTAAAAGTCCCTCATACATAAAGACGGATGTAAGGGCCTTGATATTTTTAAATGGCCGCCTGAAGGTGTCCTTGTAAATCTAAAGCAGTACAGCTCAAAGTAAGTAGCCAAAGGTAACTCCTCCTGAGCTGCCTTCACCTCACCACATTTATGATCTGCCAAAATGCATCTCCAGGAGCATTTTTAAATATTATTAAAGCCTGACTGGCTGCCAAGCACAGCAATAAAAAAGGAAATTGAAAAAAGTTTGTGCTGTACTTCACAGCCTGTATATCACTGTGCATATAAAAACATAATTAATGTTAATTTTGCTTGTTGATGATACAGGTTTTAAATTTCACATAATTCTATTACGCTGAGTGAAATTTAAATTTCCTGTGAAAATTTGCTGTGTACGAATTTCAGATTTACCAGGATAAGCTTTAAGTTCTCTTGTATTGAGCATTAAGAACTCAGGTGTTTTACCCTTGAAACACTGTGCATTTTTTCTGCCGAACATTGCAGAGATGGGGACATTATAGTCTTAAAAACATCCAGTGCTTTCAACACCTTGGATTCAAATGGTCCACTTCAACTCCAGGCCCAAAAATCTCACTTGGGAGGTAGGAAAAATTCTTTGAGGAGTGCAAGTCAATCTCACCCCATGGTTAGCTCTTCTGCCAAATATATCCCACCAGTCGTACTAATTTCTCAGCTGTATCTCTCTGAATCCACAGCATCAGGATCAGGGAGCCCTTATAACCAAACATTATAAATGACATTTTGGTTCCTCCACGGACCATCTACTGCTCACGTCTGAATTTCCAACACGTACAACTCTTGTGATCCATAAATAAAATCAATCTACAGCCCTTATCTCAAAATGATATTCATTTATGCATTGTTTAACCAACAGGCTGACATGTTGGTCTGGTTTATAAGCACATATAGGTAGCAGCACTACTTCCACAGGTGTGTTCCTGTGGTTTAGCCTAAGTAGGTACTTTGGAATACCACCACTGTCTTTTTCTGAAAGAAGGTGGATTGAAATTAATTATAGTGCCATGACATTGTAGTAAAAGCCCTGTATCATTAGTCATTATGGAATGAGGTACAATGGACCTATTTTAATCAGCATGAATTTTTGAGGATGTTTAGTTAATCTTTAGATCATGGAATCTTGGGAAGTCTTGACTTCAGCTCATTAAATGTAATTTTAAAATAACTTTGATGTTAACTATGGCAATTAAAATATTAATTTAAAAATAATTCCAACTGTGTCTAGTTAAGGTGTGGCATACGTGTCATTTTTTTGACCTTGTATATCTTTTCACACAAAGCCAATCAGTTCATGTAGAATTACAAAACTGTCTTACAACATATCTGCATAAGGAATACGTGCCTTAGTCTGCTGACATTCTGATCATAAAACAATAAAAATTTTTACATGAAAGAAAAATTTAAAAAAAAATCAACCAGATCAAACATGCAGAACTTATAAGGAAGGAGCTTAGAAAAAAAGACAGGCAATTATTAATGCTTTTTTTAATATGGGTACCACTGTTGCCAAGTGACTCTTTTATTATTTAGGAGGGTACGGATAAAAGCCATGTTAACATTAACCAGTGTCACTCATGTCTCATGAAAGCAGCCCCAGGGTGGAGATAATCATCATCAGAAAACAGGATGTGGTCTTGCAAGATACGGATGTACAAGATAAAGGGAAGACAGGATAGAGGTGTTCTGTCATACATACTGTCAAATAAAGGGATGGAACCAAACACATGTGAAGGACAATACTGTAGAACCAGAGATCTGATTACCCACAAGATATACATACAAACAGCAGCAATCGTAGCCAGAATGTCAATAAAATGATTAGTGTCAACCAAAAAAGACTTTCTTGGATTTACAGAGCCACATCTTACATTACGTGTTTGGCTTTTCGAATCAGTCTGATGGTTTATTTTCAAAGATAAAGACTGCCATCTTTGTTTTGATAAATGTTTAGTTATAGGTGTATAGGTGAAGTCATGATACACTGAAGACACCAGGTTCAAGCTAAGCCTGCTGGTTTCACCAATATTTACAGTGTGCATTGAGGTAACATTTTAATCTACAAAATTCTGGTTGTCTAATCAACCTAATCAACAAATCTTTAGACTGTGGAGAAAATCTGAGATTCTGGAGGCATCACACACAAACATGAAGGGAACATGCAGACTCCGCACACAATGCTGAGAGCCAGGGTCAAACCCAGAACCTTGCAGGCATAAGGCAACATTGTTAGTCGCCATCATCGACATTAGAGATCAAATTAAGACATATACAGACTACAGCAAGTAAAAAGTGTAGGCACAGTAATCATAACATTAGGTCAGTTAATTTTCAACTGTGCCGTAACTGTCAATATAACTCAAATACCCTACAATAAGATGAATGAAAAATAAAAGACTCTAAAGTGGTTGGACGATAAAATTGGGTCCACAGGCTGTGCGTGTTGCATTTCTGCATTCTATCAAGTACCATTGCGTCAGTCACCAGTGTATATATATATATATTTTTAATAGTACTATATTTATCCCAGGGGGACATTACTTCTCTGCATTTAACCCACCCCTTGAGGGGAGCAGTGGGCAGCCAACCACATACAGTGCCTGGGGTGTGTCTCGCTCAAGGAAGCACCTGGCTGTGCTGGGATTCAAACCAAGAGACTTCTACATCCCAGCCTGATGTTTTACCTGTTGAGCCACCAGGCTGCTGAATCAAATTAACCTGGTGTTTCTGAGGATAACCCACGCCAATATAAACATCACAAAAAAATGCAGTGAGAAATCAAGTGGTCAATCTGCTGCAAGGACACAGATTTTACTTGCCATGTAAGTGCTTAAACTATCCAACTGAAATGTTCCTTATTCACTACACATTGAATTTGCGTTACAAACTTGAATGATGTCAGCATGTTCAAAAAGTTTATTCAGATCATACACATTTATCAATGTCACACATACAATTCTAATGTAAAAGCAGAGGTATACCAGACATCATTTTATCTTCATGCCTTCAGTCTATGCTTATCTTGAACAATGCATTCTTTTAAGAAAGACATCAATCCTGCTGAGCCCTATAAGGTTTATGAAGAAGGATTTTGTTGTTTTCTTTGAAAATCTTATAGTGCTTTATCTGAGATGGCTAAAAATAGTAATAAAAAGTAATTTAGAGACAGAATTTTTCTCGCCCAACTTTTAAATTTAGAAGGCCTTAGACTACTTATATTACACTAATAAATAGTGGCCTACGTCAAATATTATTGAATACCCAAGTATTAACTTGCTAGATGAGTTAGTGCATGAAACTTTTCACTTAAATAATGATGCAGCAAGTGTATTTAGTTTGAAAAGGAAGGGTTAAAGCAGGACCCTTTACTGACTGGTCAGAGAAAGGACTGAGTGTTTTGTGACGAGGTATAGAAAGGGGCCATGAGTGCTGGCAGCTAAGTCTCTTCTCAGCCCTTTATTAAGTATAATTGCAGTCTGGAACCCCGAGGTTAAACTGGCCGTATGTTCTCTAAGTGCCTTTCCCCTGTTAGCACTCTTACATGTCCATATTTTTAGCAATTAGTTTGAAACCAGAAGAATCGATGATAAGGCACATTCAGTTGCAAGCTATTTCAGGCAATAAATCGATAACCTTCAAAATCTGGCACCTTAAGTAAAAAATTGAAAAAGCCATTTAAATTACAAGCTCCATTCAAGCTGGAAAAGAACAGAAACGTCATCTACTAACTTAAATAATGGTGGCTTAAATACTGCATAATTAAGGCAGCAGTTTTAACCTGTTCCCATTCACAATATAAACACAATGTATATATTAAAATGACAAATGGGATTTAACAGGCGTACAGTGGAAGTGAAATAGAAGTTCTATAAAACATGCCTGTCACTACAGGACTTCTGATGGTTTAGGTTTGCTGTGGTACCCTGTGAAATATGTCATAATACAATTGTGTAGTTGCTAAGAAGTTTTCTGAGGCTGATTTTTAAGTATTGTAAAGACTGAGAGGAACAGAGGCCTTGCAGAAGCATTGGTTCACGTCCGAAGTTGATTGCGTGGCAGACTGCTCTGATTGAGCTCATTGTCGTAGATAGTTGTCCATCTCTGCTGTTAACTGGCCCGAATGATTGGTTTGCCGCTGGTATCCAGATAAGGGGAAGCTTAGAATTTGTCGAGCGAGTGTGTGTCAATGGAGGCGGTGATGATATTGTCCTTCTACATTTGACCAGGTAAGGAGCTGAATGCGGCGTGTGATTGAAAGTGGACGAGATTTTTCCTTTTTTATTTAACGACCACGCAGATTGTTAATTGTGAAGCCATTCATCTGTCCAATTTTGGTATTTGTGATATTTTTTGTGACAAAGATTGTTAATCGGTATACAGTAACATTCAACTGAAATGTCTTTAAAAATTAATTTACATTCAGCAGATATTAGTACAAGTGTTTAATGATGGGAAAACATAATCATAACACTCAGACTTGTACTGGCAATGCAAACTGAAATAACTATTCACACACAAAGAGCATTGCCTATTGATATCTTACAGCTGATGCTGAATGCATGTTATTCCAAATAAACTATTGCGCTCAGTAGAGTGTTTGCTTTATGCATGTGTTTCGGGGTCTGAGTATTTTCCCCTGGCTACAACTAGGTATTGTATTCTTGTGTACTCTGAAACGTTCACTGTAGTCCTCTACATGTCGCCCTGGTCCCACTGTCTGAGGTTGTGCACTTCTCCTGTGTTCTATTTCACAGTCATCTCATGTAGAACATGATTCAAGCTCTGCACCTGCAGTCCTCTTGGCAGACTGATGGCAAGATGTGGTTTAAAGGCCAAGGTGAAGGCCCAGAACTCTAAGCTGGCATTGGTTCGAGCCAAGAGCATCTGGCTCTGGTTCACCACTCTGGAGCCATTAGCAACCCGTTCTCCAACCGTGCGTTCAGTTAAATCATCCCCCACCAGTCAGTCTTTCTCAGTCTGGCATTAGACTGGGGCCCAGTTGCATAGTCAGTATTCTATACAGCATGTTCATGATATGTGCAGTTGCTTAAAAAGTCAAATATTTAGCTATACAATGAGCTCTTTTGGAGGCAGAGAGAAACAGATGTTTTGAAAAGTAAAATTAAACTATATGAAAATGTTTTAATATGACCGTGGTGAATGTGTATAGTGTATGGATTTACTGCTCCAGTGCCTGAGGTGGATTCTTCATCATTAAGAGCAACCATGGCTAAATACATAATAATGTATATGTTACCAAGTCAACAAATTTATTGATTGTTTTTTGAAAGGCATATACTGTTGATAAACAACCCAGTAGCACTGCTTAGTTAAGTCTGTTATAGCCTCTAAAACGGCAATGCAGAACATACAAGTGTGCCTGCACTCCCAGCCTGTAATTTCCAGTGGCCTGATGGGAAATATAGCAGGAGCCAATAACAAAGTCTGTTCATGCTCCAGGGTGCGACAGCAACATTACCAAACACCTTTCAGCTTTTGGCTGAAGTTTCAAAACATTACTCAATTTAACCTTTGGCAGTAAGGTCTTTGAAGTTGTCAGACATATGAATCTTAATTACTTAGTGTTAATTAATCACTGTTAATTTATCACTGTTCAGCAGCCTGGTGGCTCAATGGGTAAAACATCAGGCTGGGATCCCAGCCCAGCCAGGTGTGTCCTTCAGCAGGATGTTCAGTCCTAGCTACCTGGTGGCCACCTGTGGCTGCCCACTGCTCCTCTCAGTAAATGGATTAAACACAAAGAATGAATTTCCCTGTTGTGGGACTAATAAGGCATTAATTTAAACATGTGGATAATCCACAAAAAAGTAATCAGAAGGTGTTTTATCTTGAGTCACTGTAGCGGCTGAAGCAGAATGTGGCAGCAACATACCGTTTTCAGTCCCATAATTGCTTTCGGAAGCAACACGTGTCCTCAATGTCTTTGAGCAACAAGTATGATACACAATTTATAAAAAGAAGCAACCGTTTCAATCTCTGGCATATAAATCAAGACCTCTTTAACAAGAAACACATTTGTTCAGTCTATTGCCAAATTAGCTCTTCAGCTGTTTAATCAATAGTTGCGTTTTAAGTAAAAGCTACTTATCTTTTGACTTCTGCATTAACCTTCCATTAACTATTGCAGAAACTATAAAATATGCCTTAGCCAATAATGGTAATAGAAGCTCCACTGTATAACATATGAAGAGATCTGTATTCGATATATGGAAATATGTTAATCTGCAACAACTGGCTATGAAAACTTTAACAAGTCTGTGACAAATTGAAGATATTTCACACGTCGGGAGTTATGAGCAGAGAGTGGAGTTTGCCGCTGCTGTAAATTTAGCATGAGGTCATTCATTCCCCAGCAGTTAGTACTTCTTGGGACATTGATTTTGAAGTGATGGAGATACCCTCTCCAGTCCTTTAACCTCACTGTTCTAATCTTCCTGCAGGAAAGTGATAAATGGGATGTATAATTGAACATTACTTTGCTGATGGGCCTCAGGCAATAAAAGAGGGGAATCAGAAATGGTATGAAGGGTTACAAAATTCTTTCCTAATGGAGGCTCTTTCTGAAAAGATGCGTAGCATGAACTGCGGGCATTGAAGAGTCCAAACCAGTCAATACAACCTATATCCGGAGTGAATGTGACTGAATATATACAAAACGAAAACTAAGATCATCCAATTAATTTATA
>JABJVR010000095.1:4134195-4164855 GCA_025773905.1 Chitala chitala | reverse complement strand
ACAGATTTACTGACTTTTCTTTAATGAGGTAACATCCTTTTCGCTCAATGATGTTTAAGAACATTTTTCTACCACATTTGAAGAAACAGGAAATGGTATTTAAGGAGCAAAAATTAAGAACAATTATATTAATTTTTTTTTGCAAGTGTAATAAAGTAATATGGTAAATTACAATAATACAATGACCCGCAGAAATTTTGCATTAATGATTATCAAGACTTTTTTTGCTACAAATTTTTAGGAGTTCTGAAGATATTTTTGGAATTTTTTGAAGAAAACTGCATAATTTCCATATTATTCCTGTTATGTTTTATGGTAATAATGAGCATTTGTGGCACTTCTGTGAAGTTAATATTTTTCTCAAAATATTCTTCATTTCTGAATATAAGGAGTTGAAAGTGTAATTAGTGTTACAGACATATTTACCTTTTTTTTTTTTTTTTTAATTGATGAGCCAAACAATAACAATGCGAACGTTAAAACCGTAGCCAGTTGCTACCTTCGGCAGCCTGTCAATCACGTTTGCAAGGATGAATTTAAGAGAACGTGCTCTTTAAATAATGATGCACTGGAGTGTGTTTGTGCTCCTTCCACACTGTTAAAGCTCCAGGGAAATGCTGATGTCTTTGCTACCTGGAAAACAGTTTCTTTTTTACATACAGAATCTTTAGAGGCCCAAACCTGTCTTCCAGGCCATTTGTTTTCTTTTATTATTGCTGTCATTGAAACGCTTGGATTTTATCATCAGTGCAGCTCTGCAATATTTGCTCACTGTTTACCATTTCATTATTGCCACAGGTGTGCTGTGGACTTGTACTGTAAGTAGAACACACTGACACCATGGGCTGTATGGAGGGCCTGGTGCTAGAGGTTAGGGCCACACAAGAACACAACCAGTTAAAATGTAATAAAGAATTATGTAACCAGGCATC
The DNA here is from genome assembly GCA_025773905.1 of Chitala chitala. NCBI lineage: Eukaryota > Metazoa > Chordata > Actinopteri > Osteoglossiformes > Notopteridae > Chitala > Chitala chitala. Next base: position 4,163,923 of record JABJVR010000095.1, on the reverse strand, counting down.
CGACACATATCCCTGCAATGATCACTGACTAAGTAAGAAAAGTAAGGGATTTGCAGAGCTGTGATATTGGTGCTTATTTACTGCGCCTGGAGTTGAAAAATTCACATCAGAAAATCATATGCTGGAGAATGTGTTTAATGCCTCAAAAGTGGGGAATACATTATCTAGTAAACTGCACGTGTCAACACATATTTCAGTAATTACCATAGGTGGAGAAATGCTGAAATATTTTACATGCACAACTCGCCAAATTATCAAATGTTTATGTGTCACGATATTGATAAAGCCAAGAGAAAACACAAAATATGTGTTGGTAGTTATTATTATTTTGAAAATTCAGCAGTGTTTGTGTGGTAGTAAAGCAAATGGATGCAGAATGAAGATCGGGTTTTATGCATATTATTGTGATCACAAGTAAAGCCCTCAAAAGGGAAATGCAATGACAAAAACATGAACTGTTCAAAAAGAGAAAGGCAAAGGAGATTTAGTTTGTAAGTCTGAACATAGTGTTCTGCATTAACTAAATCATCATTTGACCTAGTAATGCTATTGCAAATAGCAAGGAAAAAGTAAATATAAAGTAAAAACTGCCAAAATTGTGGGTTTAACATTGAGTTTGCTAGATTTCCATTCATCTGAAGTTCACTCTGTAGTGAAGGAGGTTACTTTTATGAAAATGTTACATTTATTAACCTATATGAGCAAATTTTTGAAATTGAGATATCTTTCTTAGTATATCATATTACCTTAGTTGACTGAATATTTTATACATTTATATAGACCTCAGGCTGTTTTCCAGCTACTGTTTATATAGTTTTTTTCAATTTTCACTGAGAGAAACCTTAAAGGTCCAGGCTTACATGGAGCTCTACTGTAGATCATTGAATTTTGTTGATTAAATAAATCTATGAAATAAAATTGATGTATTTTCTTGTCATCAACTTGGTGGCGAAGAGAGAAACTTCTCCAAGAGCATGGAAGAACTACCCCTTTATTCTGTCAGACACTCATTTTTCCTCAAAAAGTTGAGTTTTTTCAACACGGTTCAAGAGAGCCCTGGTGAAATGCTCATTGAAAATTTAAGAGCAATTATGGTGTCAGACTGTTGGAGAAATTGCTTTTACGGACTGAAGACTCCGTGACGGATGCATTGTGGGAGAATTGATTCTTACTAAGGGATAAGTGAATTGTCATTGTGCGTCTCTTATGACATCTAGCTGGATGTCGTCCGCTTTGTAACAGAAGATTCGAATCAGCCAACTGTACCCATCTTTGCACAAGACACTGACTAGATTAGTGGAGGACTGAACTAATCCTTCCACTTCACAGGTCAAGAGCCAGGACTTCCAAAGGTTACTGGTCAGCTGAGAGGGCTACGAGGTCTATGAAGTTGAGCGGTAAAGGAGAAGGGAAAAAAAACCCTTCACAATATTTTATTCTTTTTTTGGGTTTATTTACTTAGAAAGAGAAGGGCTGATGAAGCGAGACAGAACCTGGATGCCTGTCCTTAACGGAATTGTGCATTTAATCCTAGAAGAAGCCGCTTACAGAGACAGATCAATAGGATACCTGCAAACCCCATTAGCGTGATTAGAAAGCGGGAGGACAAGAACAACAGGCTCTCCCAAAGCAGACACAACTTTATTCCAGGGATTATGCAGGATAGGGGCTGCTTTGTTTTCCTGGATGGGAGGAAAAAGATGCGACGGTGAAGAGAAAAACTTGGACTGAAACTGAAGTGGAGGGACTGACAGGTAATCCAGCTGACGGCTGGCGAACAGCTCATTGACCAGAAGGTGTCCCTAATTGGGCTATCAATAGCGTAGCGGTATTTGCCGGCACTAATAGCAGAGTACTTGAGACCGCTGCTCTTCATCTGACAGCAGACTAGGCAACTTGCATGAAGGGGAAAAATGTGCCTCTTGTGCTGCTGTATTTTAAGAGCGTGAATTATTTAAATTGCTGCCGTGCTGAACGAGCACTGCATCAAGTGGCAGAGAATGCGTTGTGTTTTCGTAGAGTTTGCCGGAGACATACGTGACGCATGCTGCACGACAAAAGTACGGGTAGTGCAAGCGACCGCTTCGTGTCGGTGCGAGTGGTGCAGACGTGTGAAAAGTGAATATGCGACATGATGATGAGAAAGAGTTTTGTGCTGACACCTAGAGCGCTGCTGCTGTTTGCTCAAGGACTCACACAGTGGCACTTTTGTTTAGTCTGGGCCACTTGCAATGTACCCAAATTAAAAGTGCACTATGGCAATTTATTTTTCTCATAAGGTGATTCCCATATCACCTGTTCTGTGTACACAGAGATGTTGCATCTTACTACTTGTATTGCTTGGGTACTGATAAAACTGGCAGAGTATTTTTGCATGCATGTAACTCTTTTTTGGCCTATTGTCTGGATGAGGGCACCGAATTAACCATTTTAATACGTGTAAATAATTTGATCATCAGATTGTTTATGCTTTTAAAGATGTGTACAAGGCAGCATTGTGTTGATGAAACAGCATGCAGACAATGCTGTTTCATCCATTTTCCACTTACGGAAATGCTGTTCAGTGCTGTTCCATCCATTTTCCACTTGTGTATCCTAGACAGGGGTATCTTGGGCAGCATTAGACACAAAGTAATGTAACCCCTGGACAGGGCGCTAACACATCACAGATTGTGTAAAAAAAATTACATATGAAATTGCAATCAGTTTAATATATCTGTGGCATGCAGACGAAGGTGTATTGTTGTTATTACCTGTCAAATTATAAAGTAGTGTGACCACAGTAGAAAGTTATAAGCTGCTAACTTACAGAAATACTCTTGCTTTGTTGCCTGGCTGTTGGGCATGTAAAATTCAGTGACAACTGTTTCGACATTTTCATTTAATAATTTAATGACCTGCACGTGGGTGTTGAACAGCCACTGAAATTTGAAAACGTTTTTAAGAATGAAACAGACAGTCTTCACTGTGATACTATGCATGGGCTAGATTGCTTCATCCTGTAATAATGGAAGATTGTTTTTGAAGATTAAGCACATCGTTTCTGGAGTCTGCTGGGCTTTCTTGAAGATCAAAATCGTAAACATTTCTTGAAGACCGAGGACTGCAAAAACACCAGCATCACATTTTGGTCAACTTAACGCAGATACTTTTTCTTCCAGCAACAAAGATAAAGTTAGCAACCTGGCATTTTAAGACATTGTCGTATCATGAGACTACGGCCCTCTTTGAAGAAACAAATCGTCAATAACTTTCAGTATTTGTCAGTGTACTGCTGCTGAAACCCTCACGTGTTGGGGTATACTGAGTTAGATCAGAACACGAACACAACTAGGACACAAATATTTACATTGTTACTTCATCACGAAAAATTATTTACTGCACAAAATGTCTACTGTTCAAAACACGACTAGTATCCACATGTTCTGCAGAAGAAGACGTAGCACTCTATTACATCTCTCCATCCATTTTCCACTTACATATCCTAGACAGGGGTATCTTGGGCAGCATTAGACACAAAGTGAGGTACCCCCTGGACAGGGCACTAACACATCACAGATTGTGTAAAAAAATTACATATGAAATTGCAATCAGTTTAATATATCTGTGGATGTTGAAAATATTGCTTATACAGTAATAGTACATGATCTTGAAAGATAGTGTTGAGTGACCCTTTACCATTATCAAAGAAAGAACTTGTTTAAGTCAATAAGCACAGGCTAACATCAGTTCTATAACTAGGATGCTGTTTCCAAAGCAGACGGTATTATGATGGTAATTTTTTCAGATATGTTGTGCAATTCAATGTTCTCTCTGATCTGGGAAACTCAGACTTCGTTTATTACCAAGTCGTCTAGCGTACAGAGCATAAGTGGAATGTCAATTGGGAATTTTATTTTGCTATCCCCTTAAGGCTGAATGTTTTACACACACACAATCAAAGATATATTTCTGTTTTCAACTGATTTTTTTGGGTTACTTTTTTGACATTTTGAAATTGCTCATAAATTTTATACGTTGTGTAGTTATCATCTGCAAATTTTAACTGCTAGTTTAGTGTATTTTTGTTTTGTTGTTTGTCTGGATTTTTCTTCACAACATCTGCACATTGGGGTCTAGGTGACATGGCATGCGGTGTAGCGTAGGCATAGGACAGGGTGGCAGCTCTCACACAGGGCCGTTTCCCCCCCCCACGCTGTCCCCAAGGCTCACTGACAACTAAAAATGTCTCTTTCCATAGTGCCACAATGACCTTCGTCTTTCATTCTGTTTGTAATGTCCGTGGGTGGAGTCACATTTCGTTAGTTGAGTTATGAGTCCTAAGATGTAATATGTACTGCTTAACATGTAATCACATTTTACTGTATTTACACTAAAAAGCTGAATGAACTGAAACTTTTATTTTGATAACTTACACCCATGGAAGTCTATGCAGTTAGGCTAAAGTACAGTTCCTTCTACACACAGCTTTGGATTATCTTAAACGCTCTTATCCTCATTGTAGGAAAGTGCATGTGGTTTCATTTCCAGTATTAGTCTTACACATTCTTCATTTTGATATTTTAATTAAGCTGTCGCCTTAGACTCACCCCCCTTTAACATAAAAAACAAATGCACTGGAGAATTTCAGTAAATCAAAATGCTTATATACAATCTTAGGGGTTAAAAATGAAAAATATACATTGATTTGTTTAAATGGATATTAAACATCCAATAAATTGGACTGTCCTATATTTAGATGCTTATATCCTGTAGCCAACCGGACATGGCTAACAAGATTACCACAACCTAATTAAAAATACAATAACCCTGTGGTGACCAAAACAGGAGTCATGCATTCTTCACAGTGAAACTTACTCAAGTGTATGATTAGGGGTGGAATAGGGTTCAATTTTTCAGTTTGCAACTGTAGCTCAGCTCTGACAGCGGCCTCCCACTTCCTGATGTTCATGGGGAACTGCAAGAAAAGTCATCTCTAAAGGCAAAGCAACCCTGCCTAAGCTCCTTAATTGGCTCATTTTAGACACAGGCTGAAATCAAGGGCTTCGCAGCTGAAAGACGTGACACTGGCCATCCTCAATGGGCCCCCGGGGAGAGAGAACATCACCTTAGCATGCTAACAGAGGAGTGCGGGCCTCGTACTGTACTTGACTTCAGTCACACACCTGCCAGAACCAAGCCGTAACAAGGTCCATCAAAAGCCAAAAACGGCGGAACGGAGCAAAGCAAAAAATGAACAGTAGACGTGGCAGTGGGTTGATTTTTCTGAATGACAGTAGAGGGTACTCTTGCGAAGACTTAGGTGTGCAGCTGGGTCTTCTGTGTGCAGGACAAGCTGGAGTTTTGTTACTTTGGTCTGGAAGCTGGCAACTTAGGCTCCCATTTCTCTAACAGGAAGTGCTGACGTGAGCAGCAGAGGCTCATTTGCTCTGACGGAGAAACAACATCTTGTTAACAAAACCAAAATCAAACTTACACCGTTTTCAAACTGATTCCAGGTGGGCTCGGTACAAAAGCAGCAGGGGGGGACAGGTAGCAAATTATCAGCAGGTTCACAGCAGAGAGAGCCCACTTGGCCCAAGAGGCCTTGTTCAGCTGATCCTTGGTGCAAAAAGGTACACAATGAAGGAAGACTACAGATAACCAGGTGGCCATACACTCGAAAAGGTTCACTAGGTCTCGCGGCGCACAATGCCCAGCGAAGACAGCAGATGGAGGAAGAATTAGGTCATAATAGAAAAGATCTGTCCTTTGCATGGTACCATCCTGACCTAATTCACCTGGCACCAGAGGGATGAAAAGCACCTATCAACATACAAAATACAAAACCCCTTGACCAAGTATGTCCGCACTCAATAAAAAAATAAAAATAAAAAAAACTTCAAGTGGGTTGAGCACAGATATTAACAATTAGGTTTTTTTAGAATATCTACCAAGCTGCTTATTAACAAAAACCTTTAATCATGTTCTCTTATAGTATTCTGTTTAATGATAGATGTCTTGAACACTAGTTTTTGTGTGTTGATTCGTAATGGTAGCATTCATTATGGCCTTAAGTAGTTTACAAATGGTTTTACATAAACATCTCATGTTATAATTAAACATTACATTAAATACAGTATTTATCATTTTTTGTGTGCTCTTAATTTTAAACTCAGTGCAATATCTGATATTTTATAATACTGTTTTTTTCAGCATTTTTACAAGTTTATGATATAAAAGGTATTTATATTCTGTTATTGTCTAACAATAGTTGTATTACGTGTAAATTACAATAATACAAAATGTTACAAATTCCAAACTCCATATAATATGACAGCAAGCAATAATATGACAATGTACATGTTATATTTTCAAAGTGACTTGCAAATAAGGTTATGAACGTAATCTGGGATTTTTGATGTGAGATGTAATTTACAGAGCACCTCACAGTTATGAAGAGAGGACATAGTGGTATGACAAAGATTTCATTTATTTATTTTAAACCACTGGGTAAGAAGGTTTAGAAGGTTTTTTTTCCATCAATGGCCATTGAAATAAAATGAAAACCTACTTAATCTGTCTCTGTTGCAGGCGAATTGTACTGAACTGGTAACAGACAGTGTTCATTTAAACAACAAAGAACATAGACTTCATTCAGGGTAAAGATGTCTTCTTTCCAGCCCACATTCTAAAGTAAACTCTCATCTGGCCCCATCTCAGTTTTCCCCCCCAGTGGCAGGAAACCGATTCCACACAGAGCTGCGTATGGGGGATATTTGAAAGTGAATAGGTGGCCCTATTAAAGTCATAGACCTCAGGACACTTTAGAGGTGGACTTTCTGCATTGTCTGTGGCAGTTGGGTGGACAAATGGAAAACAGGAGGAGGGGAAACACTAAACAGGTGGGCAATGCCATTGAAGACATTATGAATGATCCTTTGATAAGAGATAAAGGTGGTGTTACAGTATCCTGAGCCGATTTATAATGAGGGTTTCTCTTTTTCCATCGTTTTGGTTTTGGTTTTAACACCTTATGGACAATGTCCTGAAAAAGCCCTTCCACTCTGCTAACAAAACACGCGTGTGCTAGTTGCGGGAGGCGTGTTAAGCGCACATGCAGCGAACCATGCCGGCAGGAGGCCTCGCTTGCGTAAATGTGAAACAATCTCCCAAGGTGTTTTTGAACAGTGTGGGCTGTGGACAATCGGATGGGGAACTTCTTGATCTGAATCCCTTTAGAAAGGTATGGATGTGTTGTTTTGGTTGTTTTGTGCATATTGAAGTTATGCCTGTCTGTATCTTTTAATTGTGGAAACGTGCCATTACTACCTGCAATTTTAAAGTTTTTGATAGACATTTACTTTTGATACACTTTGGCATAATACAGTAATCACTTTTTGAATATATTGTATGTATTGTATAAGATTCACATCGATCAGTCTGTTCCTTGCATTTCTTTTTAAAAATATGTTTTATAGAGGTACAGGTAAGTTTGGTGCAATTTTTTTCTGATTGTAATCTTTGCTGACAAGGACACGTGCTGCTCAGCAGTGCGTTTAATGGAAACTACTGAAGTCATTGTGAATTTGGAAGGAAAGTATTATTAAGCTTTAATGTGTGTGTGTGTGTGTGTGTGTGTGTGATCATATCTCGTTTAAGTTGACAATTACTTTGTTTTATCTGCATATTTCTACCATATAGGAAATTTTAAATAAATTACTTTTATTAATTTTTTTTTCTAATTGCAGATTTAAAATTAAAATGGTAATGTTAGTATAAGGTCCTAATTTAAAAAGGTGGACTGTTAAAAATAGTAGTAATATTTGTCAGAGATATACTTCATTTAGTTACACCACTTTTACAGAGGACTCAGTGGCGTAGCTAAAGTATTTGCATGAATGCTCGAAAATGTATAAAATCAAAATGTTTCTGCGTGACCCTTTTCAATTATTGTGTCAAAACGTTTTTCCTCCAACTTAATGCTTAACAGTCATGTAGTAATTACAACAGGTCATCCGCTAAAAGATAATCCTCTTTGACTGGTTCATAAATAGGCTGGTGTTGGTAGATCTGAACACCATAGGCTGCAGATAAGTTGTTAGACAGTTACTTTGTTGCATCATATCTATACAAGATTGAGCACTGACACTCAGTGTGGAACAAGGTGAATTTAAATAGTGCACCCATACATATTATCACCCCAGCTTAGCAAAATGGTCGGTGATAAACGATGAGTGACATGTGATCAGAAGAACTCGACATTAAGCAGAAGTTCAGCAAAACAAGCACTGATGGACAGTACCATACACGAATCAGCAATCAGAAGTTCTGCAGAGTGAGCATTGATAGGACAGTATCATAGATGAATCAGCAATCAAACATTCTACAATGAGCATTGGTAGGACAGTACTATAAAATAATCTGCAAAAAGATTGGAGGTCTTGAGGCCTGAAGAGAAGGCCTGCATTCTTTGAAGTCAGACAAGATGTAGATTGTCCTTGTAATCCCATTTACCGATGCCGGTTTTAGCTACAACCTTTGTTGTTACCGTTGTGTTTCTCAGCATTTTTTGTTGGCCTGCCTAAAGTGGCCTAAAATGGTCACATTTCTTCGTGTGTTTTCACTGATACCTTTATGAAATCATTAAAAACGAACGGCTTTTGACAAAAACGTTCCACCATTACCCTCTGTAAGTGCACACTCTCTGTAAGTGCACAAGAACAAACACTTGTAAGCACTCGGTCCTTGTTGACACCGTAATACCTTAACATGTATTTCATTTAAAATCGAATGCATTTGAAATTGTATTTGGCTCTCATCAGCGTTTCAAAATAATTACACAAATATATTGTTTGCTATTTTTTAGTAACTATTAAAGAAGGAACTTTACCAGTCGTGCCATTCAGATGGATTAGCTCTTGATATAATGTTTTTGACTCCCATAGCACAGTGTGCCGCAACACGCTAATGATGTAAAATAGAAAACCTCAGTGAAACAGACAAGCTGGATTTCCATTCATTCCTATTAGACAGACCTTTACTCTGCATTTACTCTGAGACTGAGCCTTCACTATAACAGTGTGTGCCATTCTGAGAAGCTCTGATTCACATAGATCTAGTAGTACAATTTTATATCATGATAATTGGTATATAAAAATAAACCCATTACAACAGTGATGTTCCAATGTGCTTAACAGTCCTTACTGCAGCATACTGTGTGATGTGATGCAGAGCAAGTACTTTATAGCATTTGCTCAGTAACTTGACAAACTCAGCCATGGGGTTGTCCATCTCCATGGTGCCGAAGGACATCCATTCTTTCTATATTTAATTTTCCTGGACAAAAAGTGATTTGAAAAGAGGTATTGTTTGGATGATGAACTTTGCTCCTTAGGGTTTAAATGTTATTAAAAAAAAGTTTAATTACAATGCCTTTTTAACATTAACACAAACACTATCTGATGACCATAAACCTCAAACTGTATGACCTTGAAAAGGAATTGTGCAGCCGTGTCAACAATAATATTTGTTTGTTAAAATCATTTCAAATTTTGTTGCAATGCAAAACTCGTAGGTGATATAAAACACGTACTTCATCTTGGCAATATAACTTATAGAAAGTAAGTTTTTTATTATTACTGTTGGGTTGTATTTAGGTTTTCTGTATCTCAAGATATTTGATTAGATTTCTTTGCCCATTGACGGTTATTTTTGTCAAATGCAATGATGTAATGTCAGTGACTTTGACAATAACAGAAATTTGCTATGTTGTTGACATGACATAATACACTTAAAACTTTAGTTTATTGATTCTAGTCTCTAGCTTAGTATTGACTGAGGTACCTGGAGAGCAGTAACATGAAGAACAAAAGGAGCTGAGCTCATGCAGTAATGGCCAAGAACAAAGGGAGCTCATCCAATGATGTAAAGGAACAAAAAGAGCTCATCTAATGATGTAAAGGAACAAAAAGAGCTCATCCAGTGATGTAAAAGAACCAAAGAAGCTCAGCCAGTAATGTAAAACAACAATAGTACCTTATCCAGTAATGTAAAAAAAAAAAACTAGTGTAAATCTTTACGTTTTACATGTTTCATTGGTTTTCTTTCCTGTGGGTTTTTTACATAAAGTATATGCATGAATGACAGTTTAACCTTGTATGTGTCCATTTTCAAGCTCAACCTGTGGTCTTGCCTTCGGATGTCAGATAGAAAGCTGAGGTTATGATATTGTTGAGTGATATCTGAGGTTATGATATTGTTGAGTGATATCTTCAATTTGTGGACAGTACAGTTATTGGAACAGCTTTAGGCAGATGGGTATTATCAAGCATTGATCAGATGATGTTTTACATATTCACTATATGTAAATAGTGTGATAACAACAAGGTGCTGGATATAGTCTTGTCACAAAGATAGTTTATTATTGGACATTTCATACATGGTGTACTTGACACTGAGAAACAAAAAAAAAAATCGCCTGTAAGTTTGATTAAAAATAAACACAAAGAAAATTACGTTTCCTTGCATGTTGACATGCATAAACAACCAGCTGAAACAAACCATTTTACAAGCATTCTCAGCACATCAAACATTTTGAGTGACTCCCTTTACACACACGCACACACACACGCTCAGAAAACAGCCTTCATGTCAGTTACCATGAGTCCCATTTATAAGAGGAATATAAGTAATGACATTGCAGGAAATGAAGCAGCCAGCGAGTGCGTTAGTGGGGACATGGTGGGGACAGAGAGTGACAAGCTGTCAGCCCTGCTTTGTAATGTGTGTTAAATACACATGTAGTATTTAATGCTGATTCACCAATGGAAAACACACACATAGAGCAATACAAATAGTTTTCCCGAGCCGAATTAAAGGGAAGATATACTGTGCTGGGTTATGAAGGCTGGGAATCAGGCTATAACTGACATGTTCACAGAAAGAACTTTTTACAAGTGTTGGACAATATTTACTGCTAATTTCAGCCATGAAAGGAGCATTTCTTAAATATACTGGTCAATTAAATGACTGTTTCTGACTTCCTGTTATCACTTATGTAAGATATTTTTGCAGTTTTGTAGGGAATAATGTTCCGATTGTATTCAATGTGAACACTGACGTCTTGTTACCCTTTTCGTTGTTTCTTACCACGTAAACCTCGGCATTGGCGCTGAAGTCAGTTGGAAGAAAAGTCTGCGTAAAATTACTAAACGTACGAGTGTACCGTTAACAGTCAGGCTACAAAAACCCCAAAAAAGTGTGGACTTCTGAGAAACATCCACTGAAGTGAAGCTGAATGTTTTTACATTTGGGATCTACAGGTTTAAAGGTGAACGACGAGGTTGCAGCTGAACAGTTTGTGCATATTTTGCAGTCAGAAATATAGCTGAGGGACGGGACGGGTTGCTGTCAGTCTTAATGTCTTAGATAAGGAAGCGGAGTGCGAACATGTTCGCTCTAGTGACTGTTTGTGCAGAGTAGGAGTAAATAACTTCTCTGTCTGCAAAAAGAAAAAAAAAAAATAAAGACTTTTTATTTTTCCCTCTGGTACTAAGTGTCCGATCGAAAACGGCTATAAACGGCTATCATCCGTGTATTTTGCGCTCACTGTCATGTATTCCTTACTAAACTAAGTACTTACTAAATATATAAATTATTTCCACTTCAAGCTAGGTGGATGCTGACATAAACTGATGACACATCTCTTCATAGTCAAAAGGTCAAAAATAGTGCTTACAGGAACAAACCTGAAACTAAAGGTTTAAACCTTAATTATTTAATTAATTTTTTATGTAAGGATTGAGTAATGCGAAGTGAGTAATAAATTACATTAAAAGATGAGTACGCATAAAGATGAACAAGCAGGAAATTGCAAAAATATGAATCAAAAGATAAAAGAAGCTTCTGGAGCCAAACAGTGTTTCACACTTTCACAGTTTACATAAGTGTCTTGTGTATACACTCCTTAACCTTCTTGAGGTTGGCATGATTCATTGTATGTGAAGTAAATGCGTAGGGTTGAACATGTACCGTGGACACTCTCTGTAGGCACACTTTGGTCCTTGAAAGGTGTTCATCTGTGTCTTCCACATAAATTATTCAGTGTGAGAAAGTTTCAGACTTTTTTTTTTGCATCTGTTGGGACATGCAAATGGAGTCTATGACAACTGAAGCACTGGGGCTGTTTCCAGATAAATGGCAGTAATCATAATGAATATTTCATGCAATACTCCTGCAGTAGGCACGAAAAGGGGGGGAAAAAAAAAACACTTTGCTGTGCTTGGTTTGTAGCATTCCATCTTTCTTTTTTTGATTTCTTTGAGTCAGATTATGCTTTGTCCCAGAAGCAAATTTTAGTGCCTTTGTGTCTGTATTTAACAGTGATGGTTTGCCATAAGATGACAGGGAAAATTGTAGTAATTAACATTTTTCATATTTAGTGTTGTACTGTGTGGTACCTTTTTTTAATCATTGACTTGTGATTGAATGTTATTATCATTATCTAATACCATCATTAGCAGAATTACCAATGTAAAGAGGACTAAAACATATGCATGTTAAAGTTTTAGTTTTATAAAAGCAATTTGAATTTATAAGTTTGGGATAAAGTTTCTGGTGCAAGTTTTCCACTTACGCGATAATCTTTTCAGTGTCAGACGTGAATGCAGAAGACAAGATTGAACGAATTGGTTGTTTAAGCACTCTTAATCCTTATTATTTATGCGTAACATGCATTTTGTTTGTACAAAGTAGAATTACAAAAAAATGGCAAGTAAACCTTTCTTTACATTTCCTTTATACCAAAAAATCTCTTCAGCTCATACCATTCTGTATTTCCACAAGCACAAATGCTAATGCGATGATTGTACCAAACTGGCCCTTCAGTGGCGATGCGGCTGACACCGGAGAAAGTTGGAATCGTGTTTAATGGAAGCTGCTCTTCCTCCAAAGCCAGAGCGGTGGCACCAGCCCCAGACCTGTTTTGTTTATTTTTTCTATCATCGGCCAGACAGTGTTGAGAGACAGCACCATTGTGCAGGGTTATCTATTCAAAAGGCACATCCCTCTCCTATGTGGCCTATAAGCTAAAAAAGATTCAAAAGAATGTCGACATCGTGCGCCATAGGCCAATTGGAGTGCGGCAGGCCTTAAACAGGCTGCTGTTACGTTACCTACAGTGTAGGCTTCACTTTAAGAAAACTTTAGTGAGTCCGTGGAAAAATAAGAGTACTTTGTAAAATGGCATGTGCCTGACACCGAAACGAAACTGATGTGCTGACATGCTTGTAACGCATTTGATATATTAAACGTGTTAATTTCCATTGTCCTGTGACGACGGGATCGCTCAGCTGTGTGCGTTGAGCCATCAACTGAACAAACACATAGCAAATTATGTTAAAACTGTCATTTATTACTACTGGATACAAAGAGCATGTACAACACTAAAAATATTACACTTATTGAATTGTTTGCGAAAATAAGTAATAAAACACACATATATTATATCCCCATTGTATATATATATATATTTTTTTTTTTTCCATTATATTCCAGATGCCCATTAGCACAAAAAAATATGAAATTATACACACACACACACACACACACACACACACACACACATATATGAGGAACCAATGATAATGTACAAAAAAAAATTCATGTAAAGTCATTTGTGTTGCTACTTGGTCTCTCTTCATGCTCAGGAAAGTAGGAACGTGCTGCACGTTTCTCTCATGTGGATGTAGAAGTGGAAAGTGTAAAACATGATGCAAAGGCTAGTGAAGGCTCAGCAGACAGATAACCTTCCCGAGTTTAGCCCGAGATCACCGCAATCAGCGGGCTAGAGCAGAGAAAAGAGCAGATTATCTCCAGAAGAGGGAAAAGATGCACAATATCAGGGATTTCTGCAGCTTCATGACAGGAATGTCAAAGCAAACCATGCTTCTGGGCTCTTAAAATAGAACGGTAATAGCTCATGTCACTCTGCCATTGACAGGCCTGGAGAGAGGCCGGTAATCTGTTTGAATTACATCTACAGACCGAGCACGGCTGTGTGTGGACATTTCTGGAAAGGCGCGAGTCTGCTTATATCTCAGTTTTGTGATACATGTTAATATATTTATTCAGTGTGTTTTTGTCTAACATATCTTAATACATCTAGAAGAGCTACAGTTTTTACTCATTGAATTTCAGGCTTTGATTTTTTAAATGAACATTAAAAATTAATTTATTTAGAAACGGAAAAATCTGCAGCTACAGATTTAATGAATATTTTTAGCATGACATTTAGAATGAAAAAATTATGTATTGTAAATAGTATTAATTACTACCATTGAATCAACTGAACACATTTACTGTTATGGATGACTCTTCAAAGGGCATCCCAAATTTTTAAATGACCCTAGAAAAATAAATACCAAGTGTTCTAATAGGACCATATCACTTTCTGTGTGGCCACACCTCCTCGTTCTCTCATTGTCCCATTTCATGGTTACCTCATCTTGTTTCCTAGTTTCCTCGTCTGTCTTTGCGAGTGTATCTGTGTTCTGTGTCCTGCTGGGCACTGTTTAGTGCATTTAGGGCATTGTTTGTTTCTTAGCTTGTTGTTTAAATTTAGTTTGGCCTTAGTTTGGCCTTAATTTGTGTGCATTCTGGTTTGTTTCATTGTAGTTTCCCTGTGCCCTTTTCTTGTTGTTCTTGCCTTTTTTGCCCTTATTACCTTTTGGCTGGGTAGTTTTTGTATTGTTTGTTGTTTTGTACTTTTTGCACTGGTTTTTAACCATTAAAGACCTCTCTGCACTTAGACCTTCCTGCCTTAGTACTCTGTACTCTGTCCTGCCCAACATTACGGCAAAGCAAAGTACCTTTTATTTTGTATCAGGTTCTGTTCATACATTCTATACATTCATGCTTCTCCTTTATTTAGTAAGTGCAGATACAGTACAAAGTTATTTATCATAACAAAAATGAACATTTATTGTATTAATCACAACAACCAAAATAACTGAAATGACTAGTGCCAGGTATGTGCCACAGGTATGCATGACCATAACTACGTGTGTATGTGTGCGTGCGTGTGTGTGTGTGTGTATACAAACGCACACAGTTTGTCACATATTTGACTCATATGAAAGTCCTGTCCTTTGTCCTACTTCCCTTTCTTTCGTTTATTTAAGATTGCCATTAGCACAAGTGCTATGCTGTACTTCCTGGGGCCTATACACTTACACACCAATCATACACACTTACACACTTATACTTTTGCATTAACAAAACAAACAAGTAAATTTTCATCAGGGGACAGAAGATATACTTATGATCATTTTGTGTATAGTATATAAAAAAAAAACATAATATAATTACTCCTCTTACAGGATGCAAACTTTTCTCTCTACACTAAATTCTTACCTCCAGATGATGTCAATACTACATCATAACTACTGATTTTGACTTAAATAACATCAATACTCCAAAAACAAACTGTGCATTTGAAAAACCCAATATAAAAACATATATGCCCTAATTTTCCACAAATGTATAAAACAAGTAAAAACATATGCTAAAATTAAAAGTTAAAATCAGTTCTATGACATACAGATGCTGAGAGTTTGTGGCCAACGTCCGTTTCATGAGCACGTGTTGCCGTGCGGTAACTGTATGAAAGGACGGACACTGTTTCATCTCACATAAGGCCCCTGGTTTCCTGAAGTGCACACAGCTGTCCAAATGAGCTTCATTGAATAGCCTTCCTAATTAGCATATTCTCAAGTGATTTGCCGAGTGTCATAAGCACCCTGTTGTGTGCTGTTGTTTACACCATCGTCACCGTTTTCAGGCTGGCAGGATGTATTCAGCCCAAGGTGAATATGTAGTTTACTGCATCTTTTGTCATATTCACCTGTCTTCATTTAACGAAGTTCATTTTTGTCAAAATGAACTTCGTAAAATTTTAATTAAGACTTTATTAAGTCTTATTTACTATTTTTTTAACAATTTATTATGTTACTCTCAAAAAATGAGATATTATATAGATGACATAAATATTGCACATAAAAATAAATTATATTCAAATAGGTTAGTTGGCAAAGGAGCCGTCATATTCTATGTGACACAAAAGTTACTGAAGTCTTTACCTTGAAAGTACAACTGAGAAAAGTTGTGCAATATTAGAAGCAAATGTTACAATGTAAATTGTTTCTCTGGGGTCACTTGTAATGATTTTCAAGGCTGTGTATATTATTGTGGCGATTTCGAGCACATTTTTAACTCATTTGTGCAGCAATCTGCCAAGTAGGTGTGCTGAAGGTGACTTATAACTGAAGAATTAGTTTATCAGTTTTAAAAATAACCAAAAAATACTGCCTTTGAAAAAAAAAAAAAAAAACTTTCCTTCTCAGAGAGTAAATAGTTAGTGTTTTGTTTTGGCAGTAAATTGTCACTGGAAAGAAAAGCAGCATTATTTTTCAACTGATGTGCTGGAACAACTTGTTTTCAAAACCAGCATGCGCCCTGATTTAGTGAGTTTACATTTAGTTGAAATAGCCCTTTGTTTCCTTCCCTGACAGTTACTCCATGCCCAGACCATCCATTGGAAGTACCAGTACTCTGGTTTGAGGTTCGGCATGCTTGCTATTCAGCCACACAATACAATAGAACTGCAATGTACCATACAGATCTAGACTTGGGTCTCGCCTAATTACATGCATTATCTCATTTGTCATTGTAAGAGACTGTTGTACCATCTTCCATTAATTTGATTATGCTTTTCACATACTGGCAGGGACCATTTGGTCTGAATTTTTGTCCATTTTTTTTTCCTTCCTTTTCAGTAATGCAGAGCAATTTGTCAAGTAATTAGCCGCACTAATTAAATTTTTGTAGCTATAATCAAACGAATATGCTAAAATATTCCTTCTACCGCCAGTTCTCTGTCTGTTCACATTTAACTTGATGGTTTAAAAGAGGCTTCTTTTCTTGCTTCCACTCCACTTAATCACCTCATTTGCATTTTATATTGGTAAATCAAATTAAACACCAGTAGCTTTTAGTGTGATTGACTGTGGTCAGGGCTGTTCAGATGGGAGTTTTTTTTTTCCACAGAAAATTAGACCAATTTTAATGTGAACAGAGTTCAGCCTCCCATATTCAGCAAACTGCATTCAATCAGCTAATTAAAAGCCTTTTTTAATTTTTTTCTGCCATTTCATAGATTTGCACAAATGGTAGAGTACTATGCAGGGTGTATATACATATAATATAGTGTTCTGTACATGGGAAATTAAAAACATTGGAAGGGATTTACTGAAATAGAAAATGTAACATGTTTTTGCCATTTTGCAGTGTGTGTGTGTGTGTGTGTGTGTGTGTGTGTGTGTGTGTGTCTCACACTTTTTAGACTTTAAGCAGAGATATTCAAAGGGTTATGTTAGGATTATGCATTTCCGTGTGACGTTAGCAGCGGGCTTATTACGTTCTTCCTCTTGCAACATCGCACCACACTTTCAATTAAGTTTTTTTCCTACAATAAACATTACATCAAAAATACCTCAAATTACGGCTTTGCGGCCTTAATTTCAGTTCTCTGTTTCAGTGACTTCGCTCTCCTCCGCTCACGTGCCTCACGTTTGCGTAATTAAAATTAAAAGCCGTCACAAATAAGCAGCCGCTCTTGCGGGAGAAAAGGAGGGCCTCTCTGACATCTCTCTTTTTTGTTTTAAGAGAAAGGCGAGCGGTTGTTATGATGTGGCGAGGACAGGGAGGAGAAGAATGGGAGAGTATCTGAATAAACGAAGCCACCAACACTTGACAAAAAAAAAAAAAAAAAAGGCAGCTGTCCTCCAGGGAGCAATCGCTCCAGGAGCTAATGGGAACCGCGCTCTCCAGTGAGGGCCCTCGCCTGCAATGTCACTCCTCGGGTCTCTGACAGTCAACTTAATTGCAGCTTTTAGGATCATTACTGCTAGAATGTGAATTTTAAAATGGACAGGGCTCTCTGTCTTTTGACAAACAGGCACAAGCCCACAGTGGCAGCAACCACTGGGAAATGCGTGTAAAAAAAGAAAAAAAAATGAATAGTACTTTTTTATAAGAAATAATAATAATAATACAGAATCTGGTGAAACAATATATTTGTTCTACTTTTGAACTATCCAGCCTAATAAGAATTATTATTATTAGTACCTGCAGTATGCTGCCCATTTCAGGTATGTTGTTTTGATTTTACTGTCTTAAAGGTTAGGGAGTTTTTGACGAAAACCTACAACTGCATAGTTGTATGAAAAACTATGAGCAGACGACTCTGTGTACGCAACTGTCATTCTCAGTGCGACCAGTGGTGATTGGTGATTACTAAAAGCAGTTTGGTTGCTTCTGTAGGTGGGTTAACTGCACTGTTTTCCCACGTTTTCAATACAAACACTTATATTTTAGTTAATTTTGTATTTTAACAATGTGTTTAATGTTGTGAATGAATGTCCTATCACTGAGCTGGGATAGGTTTCTAAAATAAAACTGAAAAAAAAACATGGAAAAGCTGGTGTTTACCTTGCGTCATGCTTTACAGCTGGCAGGATTGCACTGTGAAGTCACACGGTTCTTCTCCACCAGGTCCTGGTGAGCAGCCAGACTCATTAAGTAAAGGAAGACTGTCAATCTGACAGAAAGCCCATTTCTGGAGTGACACTGCACTCTAATCTTTCAGCAACTCTTGCTGAGGACAAAATAGTCCCTCTTTCTGACATTTTCTTGAAAGTATAATGAGTACTTTTGAATGCCTGACCTGAATAGTTATTTTAATTGCTTTTGCATCAGCACAGCAGATTGTGCTGTGCGGCTCGTTTTCAATAAATGTACACAGTCATCCCTGCTAAGGTAGGGACCCCCATTTCTATCTTAAAAGTATGTTTTTAACAGGAATAAAATTACAATCAAAAATCTCTAAAATATTATCTGAGTGTATGTTCAAATGCAGAGCATAACTAAATCCTGAGTACCATACAGAACGGTATACCTGTCTGGGCTTGTATTTACATTCACTGAGTTCTACCTAACTCAATGTCGCAGTTTACTTTTTCATTAGTTCAACCATTTCCAAATCCCTATTCTTTTATTATACAAGTGGAAACAAAAAAATAAATGTTCTTTACAAACAATAAATGTAACCTGCAAAAGGTAAACTAAAATAAAAGTTTTAGACATGAAAACCCAAATTTTATATAAATTATCTATTGTGTATGTTCTGTATTTGTCATATTAAGACTTTTTGATGCATCAAAAAATTGTAGGAAAAAAATCCAAATAAAATCTAAGGCATCAAAAATTATAGATAAATGTATGGAAAATTATACAAAATTTTTGCGTCCCGCTATTACATCACCATCAGGTAAATTGAAGTTGTCATCCTTTGTCATTAGCGTGAGAGAAAATGAATAAGTTTCATTGTGAAAATGCGTAAATATCAGAAGCTTGTTCAAATGTTCGCGGTCAAGTTTGTTTTGATATAAAGTGTTATTTGCTTCTCACAGACCAATTATAATCCTGTGAACGCCGCATTACACTGAAAACAAAGGTTACAACTCTTACAACTCAGAGGGCTTTTGTAATGAAATAGCAGAATGAGTCAGACCAAGCCAAGTGTGTTTTTAGATGTGTTTATGGGTACAGCCATATTACAGGTACACTTCAAAACAGGACCGTGAATAACGTGTTATGGTGTAATGCATCTGGGCAGGATTAATGCAGCCCATGCAAGCATTAGTACACTGACTGTCATTTCTTAGCACTGCTCCTGCTGGCCACCTTTTGTCACCGCTAAGCTGACCGCTAAGACCAAGCACTCTAAACAGCTGACACATGGTACCAATGGTAAAATTCAGCATTAGAACAGTTTTTCGCCCTCTGCCAGACGTCAGATTTCATGCACCAGGTAAAATCACAAGAGAAAATATTTTTCTTAAAACTGGTGATGGGCTCAGGTGTAAATCAACTCTTTAAACTCACAGTGCGGTCAGAGCTTCAGACACACTGACTTCATGTTTAAGAAGTATCAATACAACATAATCAATGCATTTGTTGAAATCAATTATGTACACATTCTGTGTCTTAATGTGTCTTGTCAGAATAGCGATACTGTCTGTTGCTATGTAAACCTTTTTCTTTATTGTATAAGGGCTCACTTGATTTCTAAATATTTTAACATACAGTGGTGCTTAGCAGCCACCACACAAAAAATGTGATAGAGGTACAAAACATTTACACGCTTTTTGCAACACAGGTCTTTGTTAACAATGTAAGTTAACTTCATTTGTTTTGAGTTACCTGTTTGATTTTAAATTCTATATTTACCATAGCTGTTTTAGGGCTGTTTGGCAGAAACTGTCAACTTGTGTTTTAAAGTAAAATGCAATTGATTTAAAACAACTGACTTTACTTTGCAGTTATAAGCTTCAGTTAATGTGAAATAAATCAGTTTGTAAGACTCCCCGCATCCTTGAGACAGAGTAATCTTACTGGGGTGAATGAAGCACAACTGTTTTGTATCTATCTGCACATATAGGTATATGTGCAGCTGGTGGACAGAGCTACTATTTATTGCTTTTCTATGACAAAAATATTGCATGGGAAGCAATATTGTCAGAATGCTAAAACTGGAGTGTAAAACAGCACGCCCAGCGGATCTCTGTAAAACGGCCATTTCGCACTCGGCGAACACTTAGACTCATAAATTTGTTCCATCAATATTGCCATACTTTGAGTCATGAAACCTGACCTTTCCAGAGCTTAAATAGCTCTCAGGCCCAAACTTTGTAGACTTAGCCCATTATTCAGTTTAGGGTGGCTTTGCAGACTTTTAAAGGCAGACGCACAGATTATCTGTAATTTTATATACGTCTCTTTTCCTATAATGTAATGACCATCTCCTGAACCATTGGATCCTTTATAATCGCCCAGTGTCCATTGTTTGCTTTCTTGATGGTGCTTTTGTGATTGTGCTGATTCAGTCCGGCCCCACTTCTCTCTGTGCGCTATGTGGGAAGGGACCTGTTAAACGTCAGTCAGCACTTTGTTACGCTGGTCAAACCTGGAACTTTTGTTCTGTTTCAGTCCAGGGTTATAATATACTGCATGGTAACCAAATTAGCCAAAATACTTACAAATGTGCCTTAATCATAAAACTTAAGAAGTTAATGATCAGTAGCAAATGTCAACAATACACTGTATACACTACAGTACATAAAATATTAATTACCTTCATTTAATAAATATATGACTATCCATACTTTAATATTAATAACTACCCTTTATTAACATACTGACAACAGCACACATTTAAAAGATTTTATTTACTTCAATTCCAAAATTCTCAGTAATTCACAAATAATTTTTATTACAATTTTTTTCCCAGTGGCTCAATTTTCACTGGTAAGTGACCATTGTTACATTACAAGAATATTGATGTACAGATTATGGTGTAATATAAACAGATTCTGCCTTGAAATGGGAAATAGAATCACTCTTTGAAGCAAAATTATTTGTATTATAGGAATATTACATCTGATACAAACACACAGGGCTCCTGCCCCTCAGTTATACTGGTTTTATTTATTTGTTCTGGTTTTTTAAAACTAAATTCAGGACGGACATGAAATGTAATGCACAGAGAAGTAATTGGGTTAGTGGATGACGGGGGGGGGGGGGGGGCTGCAAACAGATTAATTATAGTGTGACATTCAAACCTGGGTTCCCTGAAAACAGAGGCTGTCTTCTGCACTTCCTGAGGACACACTTATGTGTGTCGCTGTCGAGCAATCTGGGAAACACGCTGAGATTTCCAGACCTGGGCTGCCATGTGCAAATCTGCTGTAAGCAAACACACTTTCAGTATATCAGCTTTACGTTTTGTTAGAACTGTTGCTTAATGCTCTCTATTGTTAATTTAATGAGATTTAGCTGTGCACGAAATTTCAGGGCTCCTTTTTATTGTCGACTGTCAACAGTCAACAGAATGATGACGAGGGTCTGGGACAGAACTCCGGTCCATCGTGACGTTCTCTGACAAACACGCATCAACTCGCTGGGGGCAGTTTGCGATTTCCAGTTTACCTGAACAACTATGTGTGGGAGACTGAAATGACGGGACACCACACGAACAAGGAGAGAAACACACATATCCCACATGGACTAAGGCCACGCTTAAATCACCAGACCCAGACCAATGAGGTCCCACCACCACTGGGGTTTACATTACATAACAAACACACTGCACTTTCATAATGTGGCTTAACACCATTCTGGCATTCTTCCTGTTCCTGTATCATGTCTGCATCACCTCCATTCTGTGCCCCCCTTCAAATCACCTGAGTTAATTTTTAAATTGAGTTAATAAAATCCATTGTAGATGCAAATATGAAACCTGCCTTTGACACAACATAAATAACTGCAACCACATCCACAGCATTATCCATTTGCTTACCCTTAGCAGTGTCAAGGGTGGCCAAGAGCAGACAAGGTAGGGTACACCATGGACAGGGGGCCAACTCACCACAGGGCTCAAGGTAGGGTACACCATGGACAGGGGGCCAACTCATCACAGGGCTCAAGGTAGGGTACACCATGGACAGGGGGCCAACTCATCACAGGACAATAGGTACATGAAAAACATATTGTTCAAATCATATTCAATGTTATGTAGCTATTAAAGTGAACATATAAAATAATAAATGAGCCCAAACTGTAAACTTTCCAAACAAGAAAAACAAGCTGTGGCACTACAGAGAAATAATACAGAGACTTAATTTATGAGAAATATAATAGTCCACCTGACACTGTTATTCTGTTGTGTTCACGAGAGGAGTCACATTAATTCTACACGATCATCCACAAATGAATATAAAATAAAGTATATAAAATCTTTATCAACCTATCGCCTGGCTCCCGGAATCAAAAAATACAGTGTACTTTGTTACAACTCCTCTTTGAATGAGATTTACAAGAAAAAAAAAAGTGGTGTATTTGTTGCTGCTTGGCAATGGGTTGTTACCCTGTCCAGGGCATTCCCCGCCGTTTGATATAAACTATCTGGGAGAGGCTCTGCACCCCCATGACCCTGCATAAGATAAATAGTACGGAAAATGATGGATGGATAGATGGATGGATGAGTATTCTAGTGTGCTACATTCCAGAAATTTAACTATAACTGTCAGGTTTTCCTAAAACTCCTGTGAATTTCCATTTTCATTTCAGTCTTTTGAAGAATGACAACAATGGAGCAGAGTCCCTCTGGAGTCATAAAACTACCAAGATATGCATTACTAGTTACACTTTCTCCATCAGCTGACATCATCAGTAGCCTGTAAAAGCAGAACTCTTTATTGTAAGGCCTGCCATTGTTAATATTTCTGACTAATTCCAACCTCTGAATGAACAGCACATGCCCTTTTATCTTCACTTTACAAAAGAGTAGCACAGCATCTACATTATAAATGCCTTGACAATATAAATGTAATGCATTTATTA
Organism: Chitala chitala; assembly: GCA_025773905.1. Classification (NCBI taxonomy): domain Eukaryota; kingdom Metazoa; phylum Chordata; class Actinopteri; order Osteoglossiformes; family Notopteridae; genus Chitala; species Chitala chitala. Next base: position 4,140,424 of record JABJVR010000095.1, on the reverse strand, counting down.
TAAATAACTTTGAAATTGTGCATACACACATTAATAATTTTATTAGTAACACTTCGCTTAAAACCACTAATTACCACTTATCAGTATTGGTGTAATTATGCATGTTGCGAAAGGAATTAGTGGATATGTGTGAGTTCTTATGTCATGTGTTATAATGTATTAAACATGTTATTAGGCATGACAAAGACATAATGTTTAATCGCCATGTTTTTTGCACACTGCAGAAGGAATGAACACATTACTATTTAATAAAATGAAAACTTTGATTTTAAACATGAGATTTTAATATGTTTTTATGCCACTAAAGAACGAAATGGTAGAACTAGTGAATTATGGGTGTTCTATACTTTTGAAGGTAATGATTGTTCTAATTTGCTTCATTTGTCATTACTTCTATTTTTTTCATAAAGAGAAAAAGTAATGAAAACTGTAGGTAAATCCATTCATTTTGCTTCATTTCACAGAGAAAAATGGGTCTGTATTTTAAAAATTTCAGTATGACACAGGCAGTTTATCAACCTGATTTTACATCTTAAGTCTGCATGTCCATTGCAGATGCTAGCCTTCCTGTATCGTACATATATTTAAGTCCTCAATTTGCTTAAAAAATATATACTATACAATGTCACTTGATTTTAATTTGTGTAATGACTGATTTTCAACACAGTTGTTAGTCAGGTTATACAGTTTGTGTTTATATATGTCCACAAAACATATAATACAAAATGTTCATAAATACCAGCCCATACACAACATATGCACACACTCTTGCATCACTTACAGACTACAGTGCTATGTTTAGAATGAAACCCAATACATGAGTGGCCAATTTAATTTAGCTTTTGATGCCTACTGTTATTATGCAGCCTGCTTTCGTTGCCTTGGTTTCCAAGATGGTATCTCAGCGATCATTCTGAGCTCTGCAATACCTCTGGATTAGCCCCAGCCGTAGAGAACCAACCAGCCACGAACACACGCACAGCTTTTGTGTTAATTATTTTTTGTTAGTATGTTACTCAGCCTGATTTCCTTTATATACATTTGCCACAAGCTACGCACTGCCCTTCCTTAATGCGGCAGCTGTACGTCTGCTCCGAGCTGCGGTTCTCTTTTATACTCCACTTGTATGGAGGGATGATTATCTCCCATTGGTTTAATTAGACCCGTCACAATGGGCCTGCAGGTATGGTGCCAGACAATTCAGTTGGTAAAATGTGAACTAGGTGGGTTTTTTTTTTCCCCCAAGCATGCCTGTTATGACACCTCCTTTGTGACATGTCAGACACATTTTGGTTACAATTTAATTAGAAGTATTCTTTACAGTAAACTAACACTAGGAAAAAAACTAATGGATTTCACATTTCAGTATATAAAAATATTTAAAAGGGCAAAAAATTAATTGTAAAAAAAATGTTACATATACTCTACAGAAGTAAATAAAACAGGGTGTAGTTTTATAAAGATTTGTCTGGAATTTATTAATTTATTCTATGGTAGAGTGGATATGTAGTGGATATCCTTGGGACCAGCCACACAGCTGAATGTATCATTCAACAAAAGAGATTTTTTTACCCATATTTAATAGTTGTTTTCTAAGTGATGATGGAAACACCTCAATAGAGGATTCTTCACACTGCATGTATGGCTAGTTCCTTTACATTTTGTCTGAATTTTTGCATTTCTACCAATTGTTTAAAACTGCCTATTCATCTCTTAAAATGAGAAATTACTGCCTGACCAGCACCAAACATTTTCACTCAATACGTCAGAATTTTATTTTAATATGACAATATAAAACAATGCTCCAAGAAGTTGTTAGTGCTACCAGATTGGTTTGAGATTTTAACACAGTAAACATTTACTATAAAAGAACATGTTTACTGTGGCTGATAGCCTAGGAGACACAGGAGCAGGAAAAGCCACCTGACACGCTTGAGTGACGGGGGGGCACCTTATAATGTCAATAACTGCTGCAAGCGAGATCATGTATATACTGACTATTACAAAGAGTTCTATGTATCCACTTTTCCAGTGTCATCAACATATAAATGTGACGCAGGGTTTAAATGTTTCATCCCGGAAACCAATTTATCTACTTGCGCCACATCCACTTGATTAAACTCAAGCTTCATCAAAGTCAATGGAAGAAAAACAGAACTTTACTTACACTATCCACATAATGAAATTACTAAAAATTGGGTATCCTCTAAAGTGGAGTCCACTGTATAGCTTGTTATGACCGAGTTTGATGATTCGAGTACAATTAAAGAGAAAAAAAAAAAAAGTCCAGGTCTCTTTTTTGTGGCTGACCTGGATGATGAGGACATGTTTGTAGTGATAAGAAAAACAGCTCAAAAGAGTTGTTTTCTCTTCTCTTGTGCCCCTAAAGAGCAGAAATACTTGGAAACATTTAAATACATCTTATCCAGTAGTTTACTTTGTCAGCAGAAAAATAAATCCAAAACAAAAAGTCTAACCTCAAACAGTCCACCCAGTTCAACCAGAAAAACAAAAACACATAGGCAAAGTCTTCCGCTGGCTCTCTCAATACAGTAGAATAAAAAACCAAAAATAAAACTCACAACATGAACTCTACAAAAGAAAAAATTTCAAACCACAAAAAGAGGCTGAAATTTCAAGACACTACCACCCAACCTTTGCTGTTCTTCCTTTTATTCAAAGAGTAGCAGAGGAAAAATGTAACAGGTGTTAAATTGACATCATCCAGCCAATCAGAGATGAACGTAATTGAATAATTAGTTACATTTCTTCACATGATCTGTAGCCCTAAGACACAAGAAAAAAAGAAACAAACATGCATGTGCACACATACACATTATAACAACCAATTTCAATTACGTTGAAGCATTGTTAGCTGGTAGATTTAATTTTGTAATTAAGACTGCTATTTCTGACTAAAGCAAAAAATACAAATCTTGTCTCCATTGTAAACTAATGACTTAGCAGGAAATTCATTTTATGCATACGACCATATGTATGTGGCCTATTGACACTGCAGCCTGGTGGTTGATTGGGTAGCGCATCAGGCTGGGATTTGGAAGTCTCCTTGTTTGGATCCCAGCCCAGCTGCCAGGTGTGTTCCTGAGCAGAACACCTGCATGTGGCTGCCCACTGCTCCCTCCCTGAGGAGAACGGGTTACATATAGAGAACAAATTTACATTGTGTAATGCATGTATAAAATGACAACAAAAGCTACCTAGCTGATTTATTTATTTTTTAATGCTGGGCAATTTCATCACATATGGGCAAGAAGGTAGTTTTAGCCGCAGATGCGATCTTAGATTTTTAATCATTGTCAAATGAATGCGTCCTCTCATTTTAATTAGACATACTGTATTATTTTATAATTTTTCTCATCAACTGTTCAAAAAGGACTTTTATTGTGACGATAAAGAAAACTGCTAACAACTAAAAAAAAAGTCCATTCTGATTTCCCATCCAAATGGTTCTGTTGGTAATTGTGGTGGTACTGCCTCCGTGCCTTTTGAGCTCCTATGTAAGGCCCTGTAATTGCAGTGTTGCAGTGTCAGGACGTGATTATGACTCTGCAATGGGAACTCTTCACAGGTTGTGCGCTACCGCTTACACTGTCCTCTTTGTCTGCACACTACTTTTTTGTGAAGGCGAAATTGTCTTCGAGCTCAGGTTCGGGACCTTCTCTGCGGCGTTCACTTCTCCAGCTGAGCATGTCTCTCCTTCTTGGCGGCAGCAGTCGCCAGCCGAGCTCCTGTCCCTGCCCCTTATTGTCAGGTCTCATCTTGAGCCTGACCCTCCTCTCCTGGCCCAGCTGTTCTTGCTGGCTTACCACCTTACGGGTGCAAAGCCATGGTTGTCTCTGTCTCCATGTGGAGCATAGCAACGCAGCGACTGGGCTGGCTGTTGGGTTCTGTATTATGTTGCTGCATCCATAACAAGTCCAGTTGGGCCTGTACAACATCAGCTTTTCCTTACTGTAAGCGCAGCCTCACCTCCCAGAGTCCTGTGATCACAGCCTCACCTCCCAGAGTCCTGTGATCACAGCCTCATGCAGCTGCTGAAAGACTTTTGGTTCTTTTCTTGGTGCAGAATCTGCTCTCATTGTGTGGCTACTGTCTAACTTTTGAAACATTTGCTCATTTCTAGGTGTCAGGACTAAGGATATGTTGCAGTTACTTTTGGAAACCAACATGAAACTTACTGTCATCACACTACAGGTTAAGTGAAAAGTGCTACAGTGAGCTGAACGTATCATTCAGAAAAAGGGTTTTTTTAACCCAAGTTTAAGTGTTTCAACATAGAGATGATCCAGTACTTTAACATAGCAAGTATACAGCTGTGTCATATATGCTTTTTAAATTTTCTTGCTGAATAATGTCAAGAAATTTATTTGAAGAGACTGTTTACTGGATTACAATCAGCAGATAATCGATGATCTACCATAGCTCCTCTATTCTGAAATTCATTTGAGACAGGAGTCTGCAATCAGACAGTTTTGTCGTAAGGAGAATGGAGATCATGTAGTTCCCTCATGTAGGGAAACAGAGTGAGTGGAACTCTAGGAGGCCGATCTGAAGATGTTACTCTATGTCATGAGCAGCACTCTGCTTGTTCAGACTCACAGCTAGGTAATGAGACGGTGATCCCAACTGTGGTCACCTGGGTAACTTCACATGGTATCCACTCTGCCTGCTTCTTAGGGTCAGTGCTTTGATCTCAGCCTCAGTATGCAAACTAGCATTGATGTTTTTCAGTGGGAATTCTAGTGTCATACCTCAGTGTAACGTGCCTACATTGTCTCTTGTACCATTGTCTGCTCCTTGCTTTGGTAGTTGTGGAATCCTTAAATAAATCTGCTCTTGCCACACCCTGTTCAAACCTGCCGCTGCTAGTGATGTCAGCCCAAGGTCATGACACCCTTTGGCAAAGGGCACACTCTGTCTGAACCTGTATTCTGTAATATACGTGAACTTGGATTTCACCTTTGTCCACAAGTTGTTTATAGGAAATGAAATATAGTTTCTGTGCCCTAAAGTAAACTGCTCACATACATTATGAATGCTTCTAATTATAAGACATCCAGAGTTTTTGTATTTAGTTTTTTTTTAAATGTCAACATAGCACCTCAGCGTGAGAAAAAAAAGAAACAGAAACATGCATGTGCACACACATATACACACACACTATAACAAACAATTTCAATTACGTTGAAGCATTGTGTAAGATGTGAGAAACTACATAGTTCGTTGAAGCATTGTGTAATAAGTGAGAAACTGCATGGTTCAGATTTTGTGATTTTTTTTTACTTACAACCCTCCGACACTTCCCTAAAATAAGTAGTGAAACATGGCAAGAAATTGAGCAGTTGGGGAACAATTGATAAATGATGGTTCTAGCACGTTGGGCTTCAATAGTCACAATGCTATTATGTATATGGGGAATGCTAACTTTCTGTCTATTTCACCATTCAGGACTGAGGATGTGACGGCCTTGAGTATATAAGTGTTTTAATATTACATTACATATTCTTCCTCTGACACACACCCATTTCAGCTACGAGTGTGTGTCTTCACAAGGAGCTTTTTATAACACCCAAACATAAAGGGAACTGTTTCACATTTACAAAGACCACTTTAGAACGTGCATGCTTCATGAATGCAGAGGAATATCTGTATCGTTATTGGTTTTTCATATTTGCTACATTGTAGCGCTAATTATTTAAAATTGAGAGATATAAAAAAACAACAATGGATCAGGAAAAGTCCTACCTTCAAGTGTAAAGTAAAACACCATTTTCCATTGTGTACTGTGTCAGCATCTACATGCAGAAGTAAAAATTGTTTTCCCTTCCATATGGTGCCATACTGACTGCTATATTGGTTTCCACTGCTGTGTTATTGTTTGCATTTAATTAATTCATTTCCTCTTTGTTTTCATGTTCTATTTGGTTTATGTGCATTTATGGCTGAATTGCATAAATAGTGACTATGTATATTTTCTGCATATGGTTTGGAACTGCTTACAGAGAGCTAGCAAACAGCAAATTATAGGCCTAATAATGAAGGGAAAATGTATAGCTATTTAAAAATATAACAAATTTAGTTTTTTGATGCAGTTATGACAATTTCAGTGAGATTTTTTGTTAGTTTTTTTTAGACTTACCAGACGGTGTGTGCATGCATATATATATATATATATATATATATATATATATATATATACACACACACA
>JABJVR010000095.1:4097071-4127071 GCA_025773905.1 Chitala chitala | reverse complement strand
GCATCTTTATTATTTAACGGTTTTGTACAAGGTAAAACGCCCAAGGCTTGGGTCTGGACAGTAGGCCTTTCATGACACTGGATTCTGCACTTTTCCCTGCCCCATCTCTGTTGCTCTCCAGTCTTTGGCATTGATCTGAGTTGCGTGGCCTGTTTATTATCAGTAGATCTTACAGCTGTGTTGTGTACTGGAATTATGAGGTCAGGTCCCAGGGTGCATAGAAGGATTGCTCTCTGCCCGCTCCTGTGCACAATGCAGTCTCATTTCATCCCGGACCTTGTCATTGTCTGGTAGCCGCTGCCAGGTACAGTCCTGCCTTTGTTCCACTCATTCATCGGGCTGAATGTCATTGTGGAGCCAGAGCTGAGTGGTGATCTTTCAAGGGCTTTTGTCCTGTCCCGTACTCCCTTTTTTTCAACTGTCTGCTGCACCAGAGATTGGGTGAGGACATTTAAAGCCGGGACTCTTTTTTTCAGCTGTCTGAACTGCAGTGCTGGACTCTTCCTTGACTTGCTGCCAGTAATTCTGTCAAAGAGCATTCAAGCAACTTCTAGGACCTGTTTTAATTGTGGCCATTTTACACAAGACCCCTGGGCCAGAGAAGCAGGGCTGTGGGCTGCAAATGGGAAAAGCACATACCTGCAAGTGGGAGGTTGTCACAAATACACGTCCAATTGAATTAGATGAAAGGTTTCAGTCAGCAAGATCCCAAACTTAAAGTCTGCAATAGCATCAATGGCTACATCAGATAAGCTCTGAGTTAATCCACTTACTACTGGAGGGGATAAAAATCAAGCCCAGCATCTACCTTTTGCTTGCATCAGATTGTGTCCTGGTCAAGCAGCACTTGCTTTAACCAGTCAGTATATTTTTGGTGCAAGAGTATACATGAGATTGAACTGAGGTATAATCATACATTATATTCACTGATGACCTTTAGCAAATGCAATCAATTATAATTATATGCATGTTGACTTTCCCATGTGATGACAAATCAGTGACTGTGGGTTTTTCCCCAGATATTTGTAGCAAGGCTATACAACACCCAGATACCTTCGCAGAAGCATAAACGCCAACTGAGCAATTATAGAAAAGCAACTTGCACCACATTGCAATCATAGTCCAATGCCTATTTGGTCTCCTGTGCGGTTTGACATTATACAGATGGTCACAAAAGGAAATGGCACCTTTTCTTCTTTACAACTGAATTACAACATCCTTCAAATGTAAACTCAGATGACCATTGTTAAGTGCAGAAAAAGTCATTCACAGCTATCACATCCAGGTACAGGAACAGCAGTAGACCTCTATCCTGAGGACACTGAGAACACTATGGGATGTGTGGCATTACTGCCTAGCAACTGCAAGCTGACTGGATTCACTCAAGCCACTCATTTCCATTAGCTTCAGGAAAAAAGCCACTGGCTGCATTTAGTTGATCATTGAATCCCATTAAAATATAGACATTAGCAAAGACTATCACCTTCTGTATGTACTACACCTCCATTGTGTTCTCATTGTTTTTATGTGGTTGCATACAGTTCAGTTTTGGTTCAACCTCTACAGTACTTGCCCCTCACAAATAAATTGAAATTTCCTGTAAAGGCTTTTTACAATGTATTTTATCCATGCAGAAATTTTACCAGTGATGGTTATTTTATTTTATTAGTAAGCTGAAATCCATGTTGCACACCACCTTAGAGTAATTTTATTTGTATTTTACATATAAAAGCTCTTTTCAATTCTTAAATGTTGCATGTAATTAACTATGAAAGGTTTTTAGGTGAGCGTTACAGGTCTGTATAGGAGACTTGATTGTTGCTTCAGTCTTCTGATTTGTATTTCTTTGCTGTGGGACAGGGAAAAATGTTTGGTATAAAAAGAGGTTGAGCTCTGAATTTTTCATTGAGGATACCATTTCAGAGGTCTTTATAGATGAAACTATGACCTCACAGGTATGTATAAGGATGTCATCATAATAATCTAGCACTTTTATTAACGTAGATCTCCATCTGCGGTTTTTGAGCTCTTGTTGTATTTTGGGTCATGCACTTAAAGTTTTGCTACAAGGTACCTTTGTGCATATGTGGATCTCCCCACCTTTTCTGCGACACCGTAAAAATATGTTCTTAACACATTCAACATGTTTCACGCACTTTTATAAAGCTGATACGTCCATTGTTTTCAGATAGCGTGAGTTACCTGTACGTCATCTGTTTGTCGGTGAAAGTTAGAGTGAAACACAGAAGGCCGACTGACTGGCTTGCTTGATCAGGTCCCGCCATGCGTAAGCACCTCGGCCCACAGCACATATTACACTTTGAACTGTCTTACTGGAAGCCCCCCCTGGTGAGAGGCCTCCTGACTCCTGGCATGAAAGGTAAATAATCAGGTTGAGAACACTGGCTACTCACTACAATGCATCTCCCATTGATCTGCCATTGCCATTGCTGAAGGCCAGCTGTCGACCTCAGTGGTCAACAGTTGGTGCTCAGTTTTCATGTTTGGTTCACCGCCATTCCAGAGTTCAGCAGTTTTATTGGCTTGTGTGCATTGTGTGTGCAAATTCATGCATCAGCCGAACGGGTTGTATGGTTTCTGTATTTGTCATTGCCTTGTGGTGGATCAAATGTACAGGTCACTGGCACGTGATTACATGGCATCTTCTGAGAAAAGATGATAATGTAAATAAGAGCTTTGGACCTTGAGTACCAAGATTCATTGGCATCAAAAACACTACAGGACTGTTCATAGACCTTTGAACCATATTTAATACTTAATAGATATTACAGAAACAATAATGACTCATGTGTATAACGGTATCAAATAAATACCAACAGCTGAGTTATTGTTGGTCGAAATAAGTGTGAGTACCGAAAGAGCAGTCACAAAACAAGATGTGATGAATAATCATTCACAATTATGCTTTTCTAATATTTGTATTTCTTCAGAATATTTTAATATATTTAGATTATTAGGTCCTTAAATTGCTGCTAATAGGTTCATTTTGGTTAAAAAAAGACAATTGCTTGATGGAGGTTAACATAAAAGTACTATGGTAAATAAATCTTCAGTGCTTAACTTACTGATTCTAAATTTTATTTGTATGGTTGTACAAATAATGTATGGCATTCTGGATGTATAACTGAAAAATAAAACTATAAGTGAGGTTGTGTTCACCTGCAAAACATTATCAACTACATACAGTTGCATGCCCTCCTCTGCTGAAAGTGCAATTTCATATTAAGCCCACCACAGTTGTAGTCAAATGACTCCCACATTGTTACAGAAGGAAAAAAAGGTGAAGGAGCTAGTCAGCAAATATATTTTAGCACAATAGCTTCCTGGACCAGGACATGATAGGGTAATCTTTAAATACATGGTACCTGACCTTTCACTGTGAATCAAGGGCAAGGCATCCGTTTCTGGACAGATGCTGTTGTTGTACCATCCACATTTTCAGACCTACAGGATTCACATGTAATGCTTCTACAATGCAGGCATGAATAACCCGTGCATATGTGCAATATGACATTTGAATAAACTGCCCACTTACCATTTGTTTATTATTTCAGATATTCAGAGATATTAAAAATAAATTAGGTCACTATTCTGTTTAAGTCAACTAACCATGCACTGTATTTTTACTTTAATAATGAACAAATGAGGGCAGATTCCTTTCCTGTTACATAGCAGATTTTCCCCTTGCTAGACTTCTCTCCTCAACGCACTTAAAGGACTCTTTCTGGAAATTTTAGTGGCCTGTCAAAATGTGGGACGTGAGAACATGATAAAAATAGAATACAACCATGTACTCCGGATATGTCTGTTCTGCAATCCTGCGAGCTGCTTTGAGGTAAATATTTTTTTATATCTCGTACATTTAACATATGCCTACATCACAGATAAATGAGAAGGCCGCGATAATAACCACGGAAAAGCTGCGCGCATTTGCGCACGCATTCTTTGGGCTGATCCAGTCAGAGTAAAACATGAAGCTAATAAAAACGAGACGCGGCGAATTCATTGATGGAACGGAAAAATTTACTGGGGAGAAGCAACAAAAAAACTATTTGCTATAAAGCAAGTATCTTAGATTATTATTTTAACTCCACGTTATGAATTCAGTCACATGTGCTAAATACGGTATACCTGTATGTGTCTTTATAGGTTTGACGTGCTGTGACTTGCAAGACAATGCAGCCTTGTTTAGAATGTCAAGTAAATACACTGGCCATTAAAAGGCCGACAAATTGAATTGTAAGTCCATTTCAAAATTACGTAAAACTTATGCGAAATACATTATATTCTTATAACAGTTGTTTACAGTGTGTTTACAATTTACAGTATAGGATTATTATTATTAACTCATGAAAACACTTTCACGCAGTAAAGAACAAATGTGTTTTCGACATAAAGGAACTATATTACAGCATACTGAGAAACTTTTATGGGACGCCTTAGACTTACAGTTAGATCATTTTAAATCATTCGGTGATACCCGAAGCTTACATACCACCGCTGTCTGGACCAATAGCTTCATAATCATAATTGTCGATGTTAGCCATACAAAAATACTCACACGATCAGCGTAAAGTGGAAAAGGTATTACTCACGTACTGTTGCAGATATGTAATCCATTAACCTTCTGTAGGCAATCAATGAACATTAAAATCGGTTTCGTATTTTCGGCAGGGGTCAATCGTGTAGACGAGTGAAACAGCAACGTTATGCAAGACTCTTCGTTTGACTTTTAATGAAAATGTAACCAAGGATATTTTAGCGATTAGCGACGAATTCACATTTTAAATGTATACACGTATGTATCAATAATACACGTGTATGTGCGCGCGCGTGCGAGTACGATTTGTTAATTACATATTTTTGTGTAATTTGAATATTATGTGTTATTTGTCCTATAAAGAACGTTCTGGAACAGCAAACTAGTCTGAGTGTTGTGACACAAGTACTGTATGAACATGTATAAACTTCTTTAATGGGGTTTAACTCGAATCTTAAGCGATTGACAAAGCGACAAAACGTAAGGTGTAAATAATAATTTAAAAAATTGCAGATTGTTTAAAGTAAAACACAAGCGTATACATGAAATGTTAAGAATTTATAAAAGTTTACCGTTTGCTCTTACAAAAGTTTCTAAAAAAAAAAAAAACTTTAACCTACGTCGTTTAAAGGTGAATATAACGTATTTTTTATTATTAGGCTGACCGTTCGCAAGATCCGTCTTGATTTATTAATTGTACTCGTTTGTGTTTAAGTGTATCACCCTGCTTTCGACTGTATTTATTTTTAAAACTTTCTTGGTTTTGCATATAATATGAATCCAATTTCATAACCTTTATCCATAATTATAATAATTACAGTATTTTAACCTCGTGTGTTCTAAAGTATAAGCAGGTCTGTTAAAGTCTATGTTACGTTAATATGGAAATGGATGGGGAAAAAAATTTCAATTTTAAAACTGAAAAAACTTTAAAACTTTGATTTAGTTATTGTAAAAGAAATTCTGCTCATTCCGTATTCAAAGACAGTATACAGATTTAACTATAATTGCCGCACATGACACCGGTGCATATAAGGTGTAGATTAATTCTCCAGAACACTTCGCAGATGCGTGAAACATATCCTTTCTGCATCCAGTTACATTTAATTATATGCTGTAATCTGTATCTTAATATAATATTCCTCTGATTTAGTCACAAGATTGCCTGTAACCTCAAATTATTGAATCATTGCTAAATACGAAATAGTATTATTCCTGTTCAACTTTATTATTATTATTATTAGTCATAAAAATTGAAGCAAAAAATTGACGTTATTAGTAATTTGCCGCTCATTACTGTACAAATACTAAAATTTCACTTATTTACTTTCGATCGTTGCTGCGATGTAACTGTTTTACTGAAATAATCGGGGACCTATTTTTACTGAGGACTTCCCGTAGACAATATTGCAGAAAAGACAAGACAGTAAGATGCGACATATTCAAAGACAAACGGTACAATCTTTTCTTTACTTCGGCAAACAGATACATGAAACGTGGCACGTCTTTCGACAATAAATAATAAATTATATTTTTGTAGAACAAGAACAAAAAATTCCAGAGCTAATAGCCGGATTCTTTTCAACCAATAACTATAGACATCTTTGGGAAAAGGATCTTGGACGGACACAAACTCACACACAATATTCCCACGAAGCTTGTGGCAAAATAGAGGTATACCATGTTGCAACGTTTGTACTTCGGCTTTTAAGGAGATCTTCGAGAAGCTGAACAAGCAGCACATCAGCAATCTCCGGGAATTTCGTCGTTTAAATTCTCGGAATACTAACATTTCATAGGACCAGGGTTGGTGAGTCATTGTGTCAATCAAAGAAAGTCAAGTCAAACGCGGCGCAGTTCGTATTAATTACGCTTTTAAAGCCTCCGATATCGTCCTTTCCGATTTTCTTTACCAGTTTCCCTTGAGGTCCGTCGCTTTACGGAAATACTGCATCGTTTACACATTGCATCACTTTAATTATTTTTGGCAAAGCTGTTACCAACTTCATCTCCATCAGGGCAGCTCCACCTCATGAGATTAGGTCTGTCCTTTCGTTAACTGAAACGTATGCAGGCAATTCCAATCCCAAAATTTACATCACAGACATCTTCTCAAAGGGTACTTTGGGGATACTTCTTAAATTTGTCCAGAAGTAATCTTAACTTCTAGGTAATTCCCATGATTGTCTTCACAGTGTACAAATACAGCCTGTGTTTAAATAAAGAGGCTTCATGTAGTTGAGAAGAGGGTACTTTTCAGATGGAGAGACCAGCAAACGAACTGCTTGGTTCGATGCTTTCGACAACTGATGTTTTTAGGGCTTTGACCTATGAAACAGTCCTCCTTGCTCATGCCTCTATAGGACTCGACACCATGCTGTTTGGCGTATCAGGTAACTGAGAGGACATTGATGCAACTTCACTCCCAGTTGAATTTGAACCTGGCCCTCCTTCCGAAAAGCTTACCTGAAAATTAGACAAAACAATAATTAATAACTTCTTCAAAACGGTTCGCTGCAACAGCCTGTCGCCCCGCTCCATTAACTTAACAATGGTTCTGTTTGTTCAAAAGCATAATCGTTACAATTTCCAGTACATTCTAGTTAACGGGACGCAATTCAAATGTGCTGCACCATGAATTTAATAAGCACAATGTCATAAAGCAAAATCTCATGCCAACAATCGCAACAACCACAGAAAAATGTATAAATCTGTACTTGTTCCGTCGTTACAACGCACGGCCTTATCGATACCATGAAAGCATTACAAGCTCATCAAAAAGGTGCTTCAAAATGACAAATAAACAACTGTATGTTACAGCCGTTATTCATCATTATATTTGTTGTACCAAAGAAACACACGGCAACACTTGACATAGTTCCACTCTCCAGCTACATGCTGATTTCTGCACTTGTGTGCCGTTTCCAGGACGATAAAAGACGAAGTTGTCGTGCCAGCAGTGTGACAACGCAAACAGTGGCGGCTTTGTGCTGCACACGGACACTCACCAGTTGCTGAAACGCAGGCTGGTCTATATCACTCTGCAGTGCGAAGTCACTCAGTACTTTCCAAGGTGGCTGGTAACTCTGCACCTCCACTGGGTTTGCCTGCAACCCGCCATCGTGCCTCTCTGGGCTGGCCGCCACCATGGGTGTCCCTGTCATGCCCTGAATGTTCTGACAACAGCCCCCCCAGCACTTCAGTTAGTGTACACATTCATGGGCAAACAGGATTTTCTAAACGTTCTCTTTGAAGCATTGTGTTTTAAAGTGGCTGTGCTGATAATCATTCAAAGATGCTCTTCTTATCTGGTTACACTAAAAGCCATGATTTCTATTACTGGAAATTTACCAAACACAGAATTTCTAAATAATATTTTTTAAAAATCAGTTATCGTTCACCATAGAACTTATCCCCAGTACAATCGAGCTCTATGGTTTCCATTCATTCCACGAGTACTTAAAACTAGAAGCTGTGCACCAAACATTTTACACAGACGTTAACACAGATAGGTCATATATTTATGAATCGCTCCATATGCAGTAGTGAAACAAAAAGTCACATGTTTCGGCTGCATATAAAAAAATGCAATTTTTAATGCACATTCGGCATGGTGTGGAAAAGGGCAAGACATGGACTTTGTTATCCCTAGTTCAGCCAGTCCTTTTGGCCGAGGCTGGCTGCGCGTTTATCGGCAGTAGCTCCACCGCGGTCCTCACCGTTTTGTCGTTGGTCTGCTGTTGCTGAAGCTGTTTCATCAAGATGCTCCTCTTCTTGTCCTTGCACCTCTTGTTTTGAAACCAGACCCGGATGACTCTGGGGCTGAGGCCGGTCATCTCCACCAGCTGCTCCTTCATGAGAGCGTCCGGACGCGGATTGGCGTTATAGCACGTCCGCAGAGTGTGCAGCTGTTTCTCGTTGAGTACCGTCCGCACTCGAGTCGTCTTCTCGGGCTGCTTGTGGACGTGCGGCCGGAGCGCGGGCTGTCTGGCTGACACGGGCTCCGCTGCAAGGAAAGGCGAGGCAGGTATTGTGATTTACTCACCAAGCAAGGCAGGACTCCGAGACCGGAATCACTTTCAGAAATTCTGCAGCATCTGGCTTGTGACACATGCAAAATGATAACAGCTTTCCCAAAAAATGTTTTGTAAAGTTTCCAAAATTTTATTTTGTATTCAGATCTGTAAAGAAGCCGGCATTCTATAATTAACTAGTTTATTTTCTTGTTATTGTATGTACAACCCTTAATATTTAGAAAGAGTTAGACTTGGTGTACAATGAAATAAAAAGTATTTATTTAGCACAAGTGTGTAAAATAGTATAGAACTCATCAAGGATTGCACTCATCAAGGATTTTTCAGTTTTTTTTCTGCCCCATTTAATTTTCTTGTGCGTTTAAACAAAGAAAACATTAACTTATTAAACGGAATAAATATAAAGCAAATTAAATAACAAATGCAAATAAATGTAAACATAATATTGGCAATTTAAAAAGCATTAACTAGGTCACCAAGAAGGGTCTACATTTACGTATTTATTTTTACATTTATTCATTTAGCAGACACCTTTGCCCAAAGCGACTTACAAATGACACGTGCATGTTACACTGGTGTGACTGAAATGAGTGAACGACTTTTTATCAGGCAGGCTCCATACAGTAAAGCCGCATCACTCACATTACGGTGTGGAGTTTCACTCACGGTTTATGGCTGAAGCCATTTTGACTTACAAGCGTCATGATTCATTTCAGCTAATCATTATAATTAATTCGTAAAATGAACCATTTAATATTTCTCTAAAATCTGAATACACTGCCCCATACAACATATTTCAGCAATAGCGTTGTTATTATCATATCATTATTACAGAAAGTACACAATCATTGCGGGAAAAAAAAACACCTGTTAAAGTTGATTTGTCAGACCAGCTAAGGCATGAGCACACGATGACAAAAACAGCGGTAGAAATCGCAGCCTACCTGCCATCTGTAAAGGTCTCGCCGGATGTAGAGGGCTGAGGGGGTCTCCAGCCCCCATAGTTGCCCGCTCCACGACATTGTGATCGGCCCTGCAAAAAAGGCCATCCTCTCTAAGAGCGAACTCGTCCCCGGGGATAAGCTGCCGGCTGCAGGCCACACACCGAAAACACTCGATATGATACACCTTGGCGCGCGCTCTCATGACAAAGTCGTTCTTGCTGAACCCTATGTTGCACTTCGCGCACTTTATCCCGTATAACCTACAACAAAAACGGCAAAGAAAGCGTTAGAGGAGAGTCCACCGTGGCCTCGGCATGAAAAAGAAATATCATACAGAACATACATCTTTAGTTGTCTGCGCACTAAAGATTTCTGAAAATATGATAGTGAAAATTAGAAAGAGCCATTTTAGCAAATAAAATAATTTATGTTTAAATTATTTCAAATGTTTATTTGCTTACAAATATCCGTGTACATTCAGTTGAGCCTAAACGAGTTCATTTGGAACTTACTCTATAATAATTTATATTGGCTACTGTGCGGTATATTGTAAAATTACCAATAACAGACAAGGGCTTCATTAAATATTACATTATGTCAGGTACAGTTACTCTCCGTGGATATGACTAAATAAACACAAATAATCATTAATCATAAGTCATTATTACAATACAATTACAGACATTTTTAAACGTTATATTTATTTTACTACTAGAAAAACAATTAGGCTGATTCGAGGTAATGCTACACGTAGCAGAACGTTCTGTATCTTCTACTGTGTAACTGCGCTAATTTCATGAATAATTTCGAATCTGTACGACAACTGACAAAAATAAATGTGGGAATACGTAGGATATAATTAAAACCGTTGCGTTTAAAAAATACATGCCAGTATTTACGGCATAACAATAAAATTCTGGCCATGTAAAATACGACAACAAAACGTGTTCCTACCCCAGTAAACTTCGGTTCAAAAATTATTTCCGTGCAATGGCAAAAGGAATCGTAAAACTATTAAGAGACCGTAATATGAATATATGACAGCGCAGAACGTATGACAACTGATGCCTGGTAGCAATCAAACTAGATTTTATACTTTCATGAAAACTTTGAAATCGACGTGTTTAAAATCTCAGTAAACGTTTTTACGTTGTATTGTTCGTTTCTCTAAATTTTGTTCTCGTCCCGTCACAGTAGTACACACTATTTTACGCACGCCTCACCGCGATCCGGAATCAAAATAAAGGTGTGTGGATGCGACGTTTTAGCTTGTGCTCGTTTCCGTAACGACTTAACTAAGAAAATTAAATAAATTAACGATATGTGGCGGGTTACTTGTTTTTATATTTGGCAACTTGTCAGTAAATAATTATGCTTATTTAAAGAGAAAATATTAAGAAACATACCTTATGTAGTCTCTTTTACAATAGGTCTTTCCGTCTCTAACGAAGCAGGTACAGGACTCGTCCAAATACTGATTACATTCTGCACATTTCAAACACGCGGCATGCCATTCCAGATCAGGAGAGACCCGAAGGATATACTGATCGTGTATCTGATTTCCACATCCAACGCATAACGATATCAGTCTTTTTTCTACAAACAAAAGGAGAGCAGTGAACATCAGAAACTTAACTGCGCTTCACAGAATTCATTGAGCGTATTAGGTTGCGGGGCAAGCTACGCTCTAGTAGGACCCCGCCGCGTACTCTGTTCGACATTTCTTATCATTTATTACTACCGAATTTAGGCAACGCTGTTACTCCTAAACCATTCAAAATATACAGTGGTCAATATGAGCTACACTTTTCCCTCTACTAGAATTAGTAGTAGTAGTAGTAGTAGTAGTAATAACAACAATAATTATAATAATAATAATAACAATAATAATAGTTTGATGAAAACCACAAAATTCCTCCTAATTTATACTTTGAGCACTATTTCAAAAAATATTTCGCCATAATGCACTTTTTAGAAGTTGTCTTAACGCTTTCTCTTAAGCAGAAACTTAGGATACACTTACGGCAACAGGACACAATACAGACACGGATTAATTGAAGCAACACACTGTGTTCAACAAAATACGCGTTTCCCAGAACCTCGAAAAGCCCGTTATTTCCCAAAATAAACAAAATCTCCTCTTATGTAATTACATGTACTTACTTTTAGGTGGATCCCCCATGTCTCCCATGTCAAGATAGTAAGGTGGTGTTACGTCCACTTTAGGAAACGAAGTGCAGCCGTTTACGACAGAAAATGATATTTCGCAATTGCTGTAGTGCACTAGTCGATTGATACAAGCACTGCGGGGATGCTCTGAAATCTTATTGTTCACGTTTAGTAAGGGGTGCGCGTGCGGCCGTGCCTATTCCCAATGCTGATGAGGCACCCGTGTCCTTATCACTCAAACTCTCTTCTTTTACTCTACTGTGTCGCCATTGGTCGACGTAGGGTGCGGAAACGTCACTTTCATGGAAAGCTGATTGGTTATGAAAGAGCCGAGCAGCTGTTCTTGTTATCACATTACAACTCTTGAAGTCCTTTAGTGTGCCGTCTTATGTGTTTTCTCATCCTCTGTTGCAGAAGATTATTTTCTGTTTTAGTTTTTCTAGTTTACATATTTGTTTGAAAAATTCTTATACCTTTCGAAAGGTGTGCTTTACGTTAAAATTACGTTTAATATCTACTTAATATGTTGTGTAAATGGCATTGTGTGTGTGTGTGTATGTGTGTGGTGTAAATGGGATTGCAACTAATGTATTTGTCTAATGTAACAAAATAATCGTTGGCAACTATTAATTTGACTGCCAGATAACGACAGAAAGCTGTAAAAGGAAGCTGAATGATTGATGTGTTTATGGATATATGCTTGATAAAGCAAGTTCAATGACTACAATAATAAAATGTCCATGTTTTTATTTTTCTAAATCATGCATAGCCTACTACAAATACCTTAGTATGCGTTGGACACTTGTACAATTATACTGATTAAATGTGAGGGTATTCTTGTAAAATTAATAGTTGGGCTATTTTTCCACCTTGGTTTAAGTATTAAAAGAACAGAATACATATTGACTTGTGTCTTCCAAAATAACAAGGCCACAGCGTGATTTAAAGCAGGGACATCTTTAGACGCTTTAGCTTTGTAAACGCACGGGCAATTATATAGACCATAATTGCAGCTAATGACAGTCCTAAATAGATAGTGTGACACGTGGTATAATGTAAACCTGAAGTGAAGGGCAATTTGGTTTAATAGACAAAACAGTGCATGGACTAGTAGGCTATCTTTCGGGCCATTTTGTGCGTTTTAAAGAAATATGCCTCTTCAATCCCTCACTAACAATATTTTTAAAGAGCGAATGAATTTTTTAAATTTTATTTATTTAGGGCAGTTCTGGAAAAAAAAAAAAAGTTTTTACATTGTAAAACAATGACATCGGTGTAACATAAAACATAAGCACAGAAAATGCTGTACAGGCCAACTGTTAACTGTTGTAGTATTACACTCTACCGTATATTGGCCTGTTAAGATCACTCGCGCCCTCTTGTGTTTATAAACCCGTGTGCGTTTTAAAACCACTTCCTTCGTAAACGGACACGTTAATACATATTTTGTATATTTAAAAACATATACATTTTTGCGTTTATATATGTGAATAGGCTGAGTAAAGACTCATGTATCAAATAAATATTTATACAGATTATATTTTTACATGGCGTTCAAATCTGGGGGTTCATAGCTTTCCATAGAACAGGTAAACATACGGCCTTTGCTTTAAATTAATTGTATGTGGTATCTCCGTAATTGTGATATCCCGTAAAAAAAAAAGTAAGTCATCTTGCAGTTCTGTGCAGGAAAATATTAATACTACTACTGACACTCTTCTAATAGTAATAGCATCAGCTACAGGAAGAACAACTGTGATACTAATCAATAATAATGATTATTTAAATACTTACACTGGCATTGCATTGCACAGGTGATGTTCACATTGAAACTGATATGGTATATCATGTAATAGAATTACAGGAGATCACAATTTAATATTGTAAACTACATTCTTCAATTACCGTGTGTTATCATACACATAAAATTAAAAACATATCAGTAAAAAGAGTGGGCCATTGTTTTAGAGATGGGTTTTGTAAAACTTGGGAAATATTGAGTCATACGCTTCATAGAGCGGAAACCATTAGAGACTAGCAGAGATGGTTCCTGAAAAATAGCTTTCATTCTCCCCGAGAAACGTGTTCGTATACCAGCGCATTGACATTGCGTTCTTTTAATTGTCTACGTATACCAGCGCATTCACTGTGTTGTTTTAGTTGCAATTCGTTTGACATTGTCTCAGGCAAGGCACATAAATTAAAAATGTAGTGCACTATCACGAGCTCGTAATGAAGGAATTTGTGGTTTACTATGAAATTCCTAATTACACTTCTCAGTAATTTCCCAGAATGGAGCATTTGCATTTATTGTTTCATTTACTACTTTCATAGTCCCATAAACGACAAAGGTAACAGGATACACTGATCTAATAGCAATACAGCAAAATGTACACTTTTGATACCTATAACTTTAGGCATTTAGACCTACACATACCTGCAAACCGAATTGCCTGCTGGTGGATTTTAACAATAAAGACACCATGCTCAATGTCTTTTCTAATCATACTGTACACCTTCCGTTGAATGGGATGTGGGTGTGGCTAATATCTACTGCCTCTTCAACCTTCGATCTGACACGCGCATGCAGGAATGGAACATTACTGGAGTCCGTTTTGAACGGATCATGTTAGTGTGACTTTGTTACTCCTCCCTACGGTGCAAATTTTTAATGGCACATGTTCAATTTCTTTGTTTTCATAAATATTATATTGTATATATTGTTTTTTTATTTTATTTTTGTTATAGTGTAGTTTTCTTACGGTCTTCTTTGTACTGGCCAACTGGAAATAAATTCTTCCTTTAATACACAGCAGCAAGCTTTATGCGCGCGCGCGCGCGTGTGTGTGTGTGTGTGTGTGTGTGTGTGTGAAGTTCAGAGTCTGGCTATTTTGCTAATTGTCTTATATAATTATATAGCAACTATGCCCATGATTTTTATATCTGCATAGATCCATTGTAAAAACTAAAGTATACTCCACTTTAAAATTCTTACAATCATTTTTGCGTTACTTAATGGATCATTTGAAATAAATTAAAACATTTTAATTGCTAATTAACTTTCTGACCATCTGCAAAAACACGGCAGTTATGATTAATGAATTTTCCCCGTGAAAACATTTACTTGCACCAACGGTATTTCATGAATGAAATACTTTCTGATTCAGTTCAGCAGAATTTTTTGCTTCGGCGAACTAACAGGTCTGTCTTCAAAAATACCATCAAAAAACCAGCACTTGTAAGACAATGGTATAGCGCGACTGTTTGCGCTTGTGATGCTCGGGCAATGCAGTTTATTAGCATGAACTGGCTCCGTGCCGGGATTCTTCCTAGGGGGAGAAACTGGACTAACCGAGATGAACGTGTTCTCAGCGTCTCAGCACGCGGTGAGTGATAACGTCTCCTCTTCCGCCTCGCTTTGATCCAATTAAAAGCAATAATGCTGCTCCGAGGTGGAAGTCGCTTACATTTCGTCGTGTGTTACGATTTACAGTCGCTCTGAAGAGTGCTGTCTTGTTTTACCCGCAGGCAAGCGCCGTTTTTATGCATCTTTCGGTGTTTCGGCTGTCGCTCTTTGCTCTTTTACAGCACATTATGTACCAGTGTCTTTTTCCGCCAAGTACATAAGCACACATATATGACTTAAGGGTGATTCAAATTAACCATGAGCAAACTGCAGAATAAATACGACAATTAACTGGGATTCAAATTTGTAACATGCTCAAAACAAAGAATAATAAATTGTTTTCGTAATTTTATCAATGAGTTTTTTGTTCCACCATGACAACCAGCGTATACACAACGATCGAGGGATGAACATGTACTCTGCTGCCTCCGCAATGGATTAATTAAAACAGAAAACAGTCGTTTTGAGGTCTTGCTTGTGTTGTGTGATAATGCATATATTTTTGAGATCTGTCACCGAGTCAAAGAAAACGTTTTTAGTCTTAAAACTGTCCTTGTGTCCATCCATGTCTTTTTAGCACAGGCAACTGTTGCATTTCTGGTGAGTTTATTTCCCTTTGTTTGTTGTGCCAATGTTGGCATAATGACATTACTCAAGGTGACAAGGCTCCCTTGAGTGACAAAACAGTTGTTAGATATTATTTACCCCCTTTTATTAACCGCTGTTTTTCATCGTCAGCTGTTCAAGCCATCCATTACCATCAGGATCTCTCTTAAAACACAACAGCAAATACTAAGTACTTCTTCAGCTGCGAAAGGTGTGCAGTGCTGAGGGAATTTGCTTGATATTGGCAGTGTTAATGAATAGCTCTTAATCCCACTGTTTCCTAATCTTATCTTCACAGTGGACCTTCTGCACACCAACATGTGTACGCCGCAGGTGTGTCGTTGAGACACGGCATGATGCACAAGCAATAGCTGTTTACCTTCCCTACCCCAGAGCGAACCCAATTTGCAGGCCCATTTGTTTGCTAATCAATCGCATCAGTGTGCCAAGACAGATTTCAGCATTGTCCAGAATAATTTCCCAATAACAACTGCCCTTCTTTAATTAATATGGGCTTTAGGCCAGAAAGTAGAACAGCAGTCTCTGTGGTAATGATGTAAGACACAGGAAAGCATCCCAGAATGCTTTGAGGGGAATGTGCTGATGTGGGAAGAAATGACAAATTGCTGTACCGAGTTTATGTAGGTGTACTTTACCCTCATATAATTATGTTTGAAGCTGTCACAGCTGAATAATACAAACAGAAATATGTTATGTGCCTTTATAGCAGAGACTGTGCAGTTTCTCTATGCGGGCAATGTGATTAAATTAAAAAAAAAACTCAAGATACTAATTTGAGTTCTGCTTTTGTTGGATTCTGCTGGTATGAAATATTTACTTGTGTCTCAGTATATTAAAATCAAGACTTAATTTAATCAAGGTTGTTGCTGGACAGCAATGTAAATTATGTGAACCCACGTACAGCCGGTCCAGGTTCTCCAAAAAATAATCAACTCATTGAATAATAAAAACGTCACCTCTAAATCAATGTGTTAATTTACAGAGAACTTGGGACATAAAGGAGACTCATGAGTGTAAAGGATAGATAGAGATACTTTAATCGAAGTAGAAAGAAAGAGGGATTACAGTCTCACTTTTAAACGCATTACCCATTAACCTGTAACTGAACATGAAGGTCAGCTGTTAGCAGTTCATTACACATTAATGTATATAAAACTATATAATAATTTACAAATAAAATGCAAAATCTGTTCATATGAGCAACAATAAATCAATCAGAGAAAGAGATTTATGTCTCTGGTACTTCTTGTGAAAGTTTGCAGTTACTCCTGGAAGTTGGATGTAAACATCTACTTGCTTATATAGGCTGAAATAACTGTATTATTATTATTATTATTATTATTATTATTATTATTATTATTATTTTATTCCCACTGCTTCTTGATTGTGTCATGTTTGGCATTCAGGTTATATAATTGTCTTAAATGTTATAAATTACAAACTCAATTCAATTCAATTAATTTTTATATAGTGCCTTTTACAACAATGTGCAAACTTCAGCGAATGCCAACAAATATAAAATTTCTGATTAATAAGATTTATGCTGGCGAAACTTGGAGAAGGCATTTCAGGGAGTTAACATTTTCTATCACAAATAATTTCCTCTGATTGATTTCTTTTTTTTTTTTAAAGTTAATTGCATCCTTCTGACATAACAATTGTGATTATGTAAGCCAAAACATCTCACACTTAGCACCCTGTTCAGGAGCCCAGACATGTAAGAAGCCATATGTCCCATTGCCCAGAAAGACTACAGCACTGTTTAGCCAGTGTTTTTCATATTTCTTGTCATCCTGAAGTCATTTTTGACATCTTGTTCTCCTGAATGGCATCTTTCTATCAACATCTGTTCCTCATGGCTAGACTGAACCATAGACCATATGGCCTTTAAATAGAGATCATCTGAAGTCCCCAATCAAAGCAACAGATCACTTTATAGCAGTCAGACAGATGGTCTGATGGGCACCTCTGTTCACACGGGGACACTAACTGATCATGGTATTTTGCTGGTGACATTGGACAGGATGCATTTCACTCATTATACATACCGTATTTATTATAGCATGTGTATTGTTGTTGTTATTGTTATTATTATTGTTGTTGTTGTTCATTTTTTTAGCTGTGTTCTTAACTGGAAAATCTGAGGTATAATGTGTGTTTTTTTCAGCTTTTTACAGTGTAGGTGCACTTTCTACATAAAAAATTACTACTTTGAGATAATACAAACATTGTGTAACATGGTAGCAAGGCAGATACAACTTAATTCCAGATACAGGGGAAGAAAATGACTAGACAGGGAATAACCATGTGGTCTTGGTTCTGATGACATCATCCACTTTGTCACTTAGAGGAGCACAAGATCATTTTTTATAATAGTTTTATGTGGAAATAAAACTTTGTGTTTTAACTGAAAGGAAAGATAAATGTAAAACCAATTTCACAGGAATTAGGCAGAACGGGTCAATTTTTCTTTTTTTTCCTTTGTATTTGGTACCATACTTACAATGTTATAAACTTTTTTTTAAGATGTCTCATTAATTGTTATAAAAAATGTAATAAAGTCACTGGCTGGATTCCCTGGATTCAGAGTAATAGATGTACGTAGAGAGCAATTATTTAAGAGAAACTACTTTACATTTCCCTAATACCAAAGCAGCAATGCATTCTGAGTATAAATGCTTGTTGAAGAGGTTTGGCCAAGCACAGTTTATTTACTTATTCATTTACATTTCATTTAATCTGGAGAGTGGCTGATCCTAACCCTAATATTGTGCTGTGTCCGTCTTTGTTTATGGTTATAACAATTTCTTAAACTAGCAGCAAGACGTAGTTTACACTGAGCTAAACCTCCTTGTGGTGAATTTCTGTGTGCATATATGTGTGTTTGTGCATTTTAAATCTGAATTTATTAACATGCTGTTACATTTTTAAACAATGTTCGGCAAAGTGGCTCTGATCATCTTCGGTCAGTCCCGTCACCCGATGACGTGAGGCAGTTTATAAATAGAGATGATAGCTTCTGCATTTGTCAGGAAGGGAAAATGCCTGAGAATTGCAGGGTCATTGTTCTGACTACAGCAAATGGTTAGCAATATCACTTGCCCAGGAGATGGGGATAAGACAGCGTTTTGCTGCTGATTTGGCTACTGGAATAGAACTTGGATGCCAAGATACAGCTTTTCTTGGACAAACAGTCATTGTACAGGCACTTCCTTGTACAGTGAAGATTTGAAACAAGAAATAAATGAGGGTATAGTCAAAAAAATTGCAGAAAAGAAATAAGTTTTTCATTGAATGCCTGTTTTTTGTTGGAACAAAGGGGAGGAAAAAATACAGGTATAGCGTGTTGAGTTTTAACAGACCGAAGTTCGTGAATCTGTGGGTTGGTTTCCGTTCAGTTTGTCGTAGAAATAGTAATTAAATGATAGGTTTGCTTAGGTGTGATATGAACTGAGTATCACAGCTAATTTGACCTTGCAGCTGTTAGCTTGATTATTGCTTTTACAAAGTCTCTGTGGCATGTGACAGACACTTTTCTTACATAGTTATATCTTTCCTGTACCATTTATCCACCAGCAGCATTAGGGATCAGTGCCCTTGAATTCTATTTTAACTTTCTTATCAAAGTCCTGTGGCCTGTCAATCCATGTGTTTGTGTAGCCAACAGCCAGGCTGTCAGAAGACCAAACGGTGGTCAGCGAGCATTTGCATGCGTACACGACGCAGTCTCCCATAATGCATTTTTTCTTTTTTAAATCAGTTGTTTTCTCATCTATACATCGATCTTAAAGTAAATTGTCAAATTAGCCTTAGAATAAATTCTCAGTTTAATATTATGGAAAATGTGATTTCTGCATTGTGCAAACATAGTGACTTTTTCTTTCATCTAGAACTATACAAGGTTTTGGTTTTCATTGTTTGACACTGGTGCTACCTTGCATAATATGCATTAAGTGCTAATCACTTAGCTAAACATCAGTTCAATAACATGCTTATCAGACTTTTACACCCAAGACTGCTGCATCCTTTTTTACAGCCAGTATCGGTTAAATGGTTAATTCAATCCCTTTTAACTTTTCCTGTTTAAGGTTGCATGGTTATAGACATGGTGGTGAGATATTGTATGAGCAAAAACAAATCATATATATTTTTACCAGAATTTTATTAGTTTTTGGGTATAAACACTCATGTCATAGTCATAGCCCATGTCTTTTTTTCTCTGTGTACTTCTCATTTCACAAAATATGTTGTCTTTGACTTTCATGATTGACATGCTCTTGTATTCCTTTTTTAGTTAATCTTGTTCCTTTGCTCAGTGACATTTCAGATGTTCCCCATCCACTCTCGCTACCACAGGTCACCATCAGTCATCATTGCACGAGACGTTTCCCATGCAACATTGTGGCTGTGATACAAACAGGCAGCCATTGCTTACGTGGCATGTGCCTGTGACACATTATTCATTAATTCACATGTCCGTCCCACTTACTCACATCATAATAAATGAGTTAAACCCCTGACAGCACCAGAACAAGGCACCTGATGCATGGAAACTGTTATCGCCTTCACTCACCTGTGACCCGGGAAGCCATTGAGACTCTGGGCCTGTTTGATATTCACTATTATGTAAGTTGCTATATAATAATTAACCGAATTGAATTGATTTGGAATGAATTGAACTCAATTGAACTGCACTGATTTGAATTGAATTAAATTGAATTGAATTGAGATTTTACAGCCACACATACATGCCCCCCACAAACACTATTTTTTTCTATTCCAGTTCTATACCATGTATTAGGCAGAATTGACACAGGTGACCCCAGTGGGTTTGACACTGAACCCTACTAGCTTTTAAAACCTTCCATAACGACTTGGATGTTCCAGTAACGCTTGACAAGTGTGGCATCTGAACAGTGTGTTCAGTCCAATTATGCACAACTGTGTTGCGGTTCTAATGGAATAAGAAACTCAAATTTAACTGAGCAAATATCATTTTTAAAGTGTCTTTTCAAATTTAAAACCCTCCTAGGAACCAAATCTTTGCTACTATTGTTTTTCTGTGTCAGTGTCTGTACATTCTCATAGTTACAAGAAATGATTATGAGAATGGACTGACAGCAAACTGCCATCTGAGAGAGAAAACTGCTCGTTCTATGTAAAAGCACAAGAGGTTTTTGCAGGGAGAACCTGTCTCATGAAAGAATGCTTGTCAGCCTGTCATTGTATCAGCTGTAGGAGGACGTGACCTGTCCAGAGTGTGGGTCTAAGGGTACGTAGATCCTGGATTGGCCTCATGCAGCCCCAGCTTGGTCAAAGAAGCTCCTCAAAGGCTGTCGAATCAAGTAGGCTTGTGTTTACCTCCCAACCATAGTGCCTTCCAAGGGCCTCAAAGGCTATGAGGTTGTTTCATTTGTAGTTTGTGAACAGGTTGTATTGTTCAGGAATTCAACCCACCTCTACTCTACACCAGAGTAGTGTTCCACCTCTAAATCAACAATGAAATAGTTTTTAAATGTATGTCTGAAACCAAAAATGTTAGCTCATTTCTGTCGTGCAAGTGAAAATGAATTACTAAATTATTAATTTCTTCACTGGCACACACCACCTAATTACTACTAAAATTTTAAAAAATTAGTTGACTTTGCATTGCAATGATGTTCTAATGTGGAAACAATGGGCACATCAAAACTGAACACTATATACTCCACATATACCCATAAAGAAAGTATGTGCTATTTCAGTGGTGTAGTTAGTATGGCCTTAAAATTAGTAAAGAGCATTTCCGACATATAGTTCTACAATGTCACTTCGTGTCAACACATCTACCTCTGATTGCTGAACTTTGATGATATAATAGCTATTGGAATAATAGTACACTATTGGAATAATATTCTACACTATTGGAACTATGGGATCACACAGTGACCATTGTTGGCATGCTTTGGATTTTGGTTATATGTAGTGTGTCGTCCGATACTTTCCGAATTCTCTGCATACTGTGGTTTTGGACAAACTTGTTTTGCCAAAAGCTCTTCTTTGTCACGCTGCTTAGTGATTTAGAGTGAAAGTGCGCAGTTTTGGATGCAGCCAAAGCTTCTTCCCCCCTCAACATCAAACACAAGAGTTACAAAGTCATCTTGCAAAAAAACAGAAAAAAAAAAAAAAACGAGCATACATGTCTGAGAGGTCTGTCATCTGCTGTTTGTTTTCTGAGAGCCACATCAAAACTAGTGGCGGCTTGCAAGAAGAAAGTCCTTTTTCACCAAGATTAGAGGTACTTTGCTTTGAGAATAAATGGGTAGTTTGCTTTGCTTTGACAGGCAGGTAAAAAGGTGAAAGCTTAGCAGGCCGCCACATCCATGTAAAAGAGTGCGATATTTGTCATCTGGCGCCAAATGCTATTCCAGAAGCTTACTTGGCTTGCATACTGTCTGTGCCGGTGTGACTGACCACCTTAGCACAGTGTTCACCCTCCTCATCAGCTCTGAAGACTGAATACAGTGAGTACCGTATCTGTCGGGCCCTCTTTTAAACGTGCTTCTCTTTTGTTTAAAGCTTCAGGGTGACGGCCTGATCGATTACCTTTTAATTCTGATCAAGCAGCTAATTTTTCCAAAAGCTCATTAGTACAGTAACTGTGTGTTCCACATGTTTGTTTGTGTAATAATAATTTCATCACTGACAGTAGTTTAAAGTAAGATTTTTAATTTATACATCAGGCTAGAAAGATATGGATGGTGTCATGGAAAAGTTTGCTTATTAAGGATTCGTTTGGGCTATGGACACCTCCAGCAAAATTTGAATGTGGTTCTTATTCAGCAATAATAGTCGAAAAAGCTTCGAGGTGACCATGCTTTTTCAGTTGCTGCCCCAAAACTGGAATGAGTTGCATTTGCGCATTAGGCAGGTTAACTCACTTCCTGTTTTTAAATCTTCTCTTAAGACACATTATTTCTCTCTGGTTTTAAACTCAGTTTGAGATGTTGGCTTTTACTATTTTTATTGCTGGCTTTGACTGTTTTTTTTAAATTGTTTTTACCCTTGTATTATATTAGTTTTTTTCTCTGTTCTTTTAAATGTCTTATATCTACAATTCTTTTATTTGTTTTATTTGTTCTCATGTTAGTGTATACCACTTTGTTGTTTTTAAGGTGCTTTATAAATAAAGTTGGATTGGATTGGATTGGAATAATATAAGAAGGTCTCATATTTTCTACCAGTAGAATTTGAGATTTTTTATCAACAGAACATAGTCATAGATCTGGCTATTTTCCTAATCAGTCTATCAGTAAGAGTACCTGTTTTTGGAGCCTGCTTTGTCTTTGAAATTGGAGTCTAGCTCTGCTTTGCGATCTCTCTGGTATTTCCAAAAAACCCCACCTGGCCAGATTAGGAGCCGCACTGATAAACCTGTTTACAAAGGGTGACAATCTGCATACAGTGACAGAGACGCACAGCGAGTTGGTGTGGCGAGGTGTACTCAGCACCATGGCGGAGCGTCGGGAAGACAAACCCACTAAGACTCTTCCTCGCAGCACTAATTACCATGATGTATCATGTGCCACAACAGTGTCAGAAGAGCAGCGGTGAACAGGGTGGTCCACCATTTAAAAAATGGGTCGGGTTTAGGAGCTGCGACAGCCCAGGAGCAGGAGCCTGACACGGCCGGTCAACACGTGTCAGGTCTGTCGACTCGGCCCTGTCTGTGACCTGTCTGGGGGGGTTAGAGAGGCAGGTGGCTAGGAGGTGTTCACTCACTTTTCCTGAAACAGCGGGGCACTGTAATGTTCCGTGTAGCCGCTTGGGAAAATGACGTGATTTTCAGATGCTACTGGTCCTCACTGTCATCCCATGTCATCTGTCCTTATTGTACATTCTGGGTCATTTTATAAGCGATGCGTTATGCCTGGACGGAGAAGTCTCTGGGAGAATTTTACTTTACATTTCTCTTGACGTGCGTAAAAGTCTGAAAAATGAACACGTTGCACTTGCTTTATGAGTAACATTTATACCAGTGTTTAGCGGAATTAAACTGCTGTGTGTAATGACCAATTTATAGCTTATTGTAGTGGGTGGGCTATTGAATGTTGCAGCCATGTGATTATAAATTGTAACAGGAGAAACATATTTCGTGCTAACCAGATTCCACCTAGTGAAAACACACGCTCGCTTACCGCCAGTGAACGAGTACAGAGGAGACAGTATTCCCCGTGTCAGCAGCTGTTTTTCTGAAGCCAGTCATAGTGTAATTAGTGAAATTGATTTGCCATTTCACTTCTGCAAATTATGTCGCAGTATTTAAAAAGCCATTGTTGAGTTTGGCAGGTGACGTCATTAGACTGTGAGAACGATATATTGTGTGAAGGCAATTTGACAACGTGATCAGAGCGTGCCAATTTAATCATGTTTGGACAGGCTGGGTCAATTAAATGAATAAATAAATAAATAATTAACCTTGTCTCAAAACTATCCCAACTGCTTCTCTCCTTAGCAAGAGCACTCTGTTGAATATTATATATCGTATAGCGTTACAATATACAGGCCTGCAAGGGTGTTTTAGTACTGCTTCTTACCATTTAGGAATGTACTAATTTCATGAAAGTGTTATGAAGTCCTCTATCTGTTTTTTTATTATTACTGTTTATTTTAGTGGGTGACTGTGCATTGTGAGAATACATGTAATTACATTAATACAGTGTAATTTTATCCATAGATATTCACATAGCTTGCTATTTAAGCAGTTGAGAAATTCCACTTTTTATAAACTTACCATCTAACAACAACAAGACAGTTTCCACAAACGCTGTCCATGTTCGGAGACCCCCGAACAGAAAGGTAACGGCCACAACCGGTGACAGTGGCTGGAAATTTAATTAAGATAGTCGGGCCTCGCCATTTTGCTTTTCACGCTTTTGGTGGAATCCTGTTCCGTAATGAGTGTCATGTTACCCAAGGATTAGGTCCCCAGAAAGCCAGAAACCCAATAGGTACCTGCCTGCTCTTCGCCGGCGTCAGGCATCCTGCGCCACTCCACCAAAAGAGGCATACCTGGCATTCCTGCCGTGCCTGCTCACTTGCTAAGTGGACTGGTGCCTGCCTATCAAAACATAGGGCCATTGTGGTGAGCGTGAACTGGCCCTTGACAGGCAACCCAAGTGTGAAGTTGGTGCCGTAATGCACTATTACCTTCATACGAGGTCCACATGCTCCTCTTTGTCTTACCCTCCCTTCTACTACGGTAGCTTTACAAAGGAGATTGTTTTTTTCTGTACAATTTGCAGAAGGTGGAGGGGGAGGGATTTGCTGGGGTTTGCTGGGTCAGCAACAAGCATCCAGTGACAGACAAATTGGTGAGGGCCCACCATCCCTTTTGCAAGACCGTGTTTACCTCGCTGCAGAGAGGAGGTTCCAGGGATCAAGCAGAGGTAGTGAAACTTAAACCAGCATCTTCAACTATCTGTCGACAGCGGAGAATCTCTGTCGTCTCAATTATCTCTCAAGACTAAACACAAAAACAAAAGGGTAGCGTTTATTTAATTTCTTTTTTTTTTTTCACAAAGTAGCTATAACCACGTTTGAATCGTTCAAAATGTCACATAATTTGTCGAATACTATTTGCCACTTGCAATTTTCGTAATTCATAAAGAATATGTCTTTTGAACACCTTTCTAAAAACTTTCCGTGTCACAGAGTGCCTTTAATTTTTGTTAATCACATCTTACAAGGTTTTCACACGTCACAGCATTAAACAATGGCGTGGGTGATTTTCTGAGTGTGTGTGTGTGTGTGTGTGTGTGTGTGTGTGTTTGTTTGTTTCCTTGTTTTGCTTTGTTAATGTGATAAAAACCGTTGTCTCAAACCGACCTGTTAAACATCTCCGATCGCGCCGTCAGGCTGTGAGCGCAAGGCTGCCTTTGAACGTTCCCCACCGCTCGCCGCGCAAAACAAAAGCGCTTCCATTTTAATATGTCACACTCATCTTTCTGTAATTATCACGGTGAATGGAGCCCACAGAACATAATTGCCCTTTTTCAATGACTTGGTGTGGGTTTAGTAATTTAGTTCATTTTAAGAAATATGCCAATTAGATGTTTTAATTGCAGTCTTCATTGTATCATTTTTTGAAGGGAGAAAGGATACTGACAAGATGACATCCAAGCATGACCCAGCAAACACAGTATGAAGGTATAGATGTGCTTCCCACAAACAAGCTCGTTTAAAATTAAAAATTAAATGCCATTAAAGTGATAGCAACCCTTCTGCAGTTGAATTACATTTATTTTTCTATTCTCTGCATTTTTCATGTGAGACCTTTAAAATAAGTTTCTCTGCCATATGCAAATGACATTTAAGAGTAAAGTGTCAGTTCTATCAATAAAAAATGTAAGTAAAATGTAAGTAAAAACAAGAGACCCCAAGGCACTGGTCCCCAGTTACCGAGCCGAGGACCAGTAGTGGGCCATGGATCGTTTGGTCCCAGGCCACACAGAAAGAATAACAAACTATTCCTTTGTTATGTCTGCGTTAAGGTGAGTTGTATTTATAATTAATTTTATTATGCTTGATTATGCACATACAATGGCTGGTCTGTGGAAAATAGTTTTACATGAAATCAGTCTGTGGTGCAAAAAAGGTTGTAGACAACTGCCCTAAGGTGCAAATGAAACTTTCAAAATATATTTTCTAAGATTTTTTTTGTAACCTTAAAATTTTCTTAAAACTGTATAGTAACTCTGTACATGCACACAAAAAAAAATCTTATAAAACATAAAGAGTTATCCATCCAACCATCAACTTTTCCAAGGTAGAGTACACCCAGGACAGGGTACCAATCTACAGACAGTTATACACAGAAAATGTGGAAATAACTGAATATAAGTGTGTGTTGACTGCATGCCTTTATTACAGGTAAATATATGATTATAGAAAAATAAAAACCTGACTGGTAAGTGGTAAACCAATAGAGAACAAAAGAATAACACATTACAGCTATGAAACTGAAAAGCTTGTTCAATATGATTTAAAATAAAGGTTTATGACATTTTGGCATGAGCTTGTTTTTTCATACTCTACATTTCAAATATTGTGGTGTCAATTTTAAATATTATATGAAAAGCAGCACTTAATGAGAATAACTTGCATTAAAAAAACAGTGTTGCCTATTGTATGTGTTGTTGGGTTTTGGAAAATTGTATTGATCTTATATATAGTGGTTAATGCAGTTAAATTACAGTTTAAAATGGTCATTCACTGGATGGTCAAATAGAGCCAAAAGTGATTTTAGAAATCAGTAAGAGACAATGTGTACTGTTTATGTTACATGTCCAAAAGAAAAACCCTGCACCTAATATGGAGTACTATAAAAAACACTTGTACATTTTGCAAACATTAAAGTGCAAGATATTCTATTCTAGTTAAATATAAATAATCACACAGTATTATTTCCAACTACCATCAAGACAAAGCAATTCCTTCTTCAGTTATTGACAAGCAGCAAACAAGATAGTCTGATGGTCTGTACAAACTACACTTTGTGGCAAACCACACAGCACACCTTTAAATGGCTGGTGGCAAAAATGGATTTATATAAGGAAGAAGTCACCTCACAGCCAACACACCTGGACTGAATTGCTTCCACTATATAATGTCACAGGTGATGTGTTTCTCACTGGCATTCCATTACCATGGGCACCAGATATGGGCTGTTTAAAACACAACTTCCTTCCATGGCAATACGTGTGCTCAGTGCTCACAAGTCATTAAGAGCAATAGTCTCTCTTAAAATAAGGTGGGCAAAATTTACATATTTCAGCATCGGAGAATGTTGGCATGTATTGATACATGTTGTATGCATGTGAAAATATCTATGTGGACCCATATTGCCTATTTGCAAATTGATATTTTGAAACGGCTTTATGAAAAATGCATAAAGATACTTTATGCTATTTATGAAGAATCAGAAACATTCTCCGGGACAGGCATAATTATTTTAGTTAAAAAGATGCTGCCGTTTCATACATTGTTACCCCTCGGTCAGGTTCCTCCAGGTACCTGTGCAACCCTGAATTGGTTAAAATAAGTAAAAACTACTTTTTTAAGTTATGTAAGTTCTCATCATATAGTCACATAGTTATTTTTTATGCATTTTCTACAACAAAGTTATATAGCATACATGTTAGTTCTTGATTGCTGCTACAGTTTAATTCTGATGTATAAACTGCAGTACATTTAGTTTAATAGCAGCACCACAGTAGGGATTTAAACCACACCTGCTGTCCTATGAATTATTAATTTTCCCAGAAATGCTAAGTTTCTAAATGTTCTCGTGCTCTCTTGTATGTTGACAACCAAAATGATGTTTCATTAGTCTCATATGGAGTGGAAATAACATTTAAACGTTGCTATGGAAATGCCTTATTTCAAAACTTTTTTTTTTCTTTTTTTTTAGCATTACGGGACTGAAAATGGAATGTTTCGTCGTTAAAATATGAGCATCCGGTACAAATAACAACGATGAGTCTATTAATCACTGTCATTTGTTTATAAGATCATTAATTATTGCCATTTATGAATGTAAGCAGTTTTCAGGACGAAGTGCAAATATTTATATTATGGTAGCTAAATTTCCCATGAAGGGCACAATTTTTTCAGAGTGCAATGATGGCGACCACAAAAAAATACAGTTTTATATGAAGACATGCGTGTTGTTCTTCATTTAAAGTTCCATCCTTATAACTTGTACTTGTCTGTGAGGTCTGTAGCACCAACACAACCTTCTACGAGGTCAGTGGCCTCCTAGTTGGCGGACACAATGTTGCATGTTAGGGACGCATCTCCATAAATCATTGTTGTTACTGGGGGAGTGGGGTTTGCAGGGGAGGAGCCTAATTAATCAGCTGTATCATTATGTTTGTCTTGTAGCTGCCAAGCAGTGTTTGGGAGGGGGTCCCTGGGGTGGAAGGGGGTTCCAGTGTGTTTAACCCTGGGCTTTTCTTTAAATCCATGTTATCTTCACACATGCTAATCCCTGCAAGACACTGGGGGATAAAACAAAACCCCTCTTGAGTCTCCGGACAAATAAAACGCTTGCGGCCTGAGCAAATGCGCGGAATCGCCTTTTCTGTCCATTTAATTCCCCATTCATTCCTTTGCGTCACGTTGGTGGGTATTCATTCATTAGCTGATCATTAACAAGGCAGAATTTATTAGTCTTGACTTCTGATTAGGGATTTTGAAAGGGACAATAAAGACATGTCGAAACAGCAATGAATTTTTAAGAGCCACCAAAAGGAATAACGGGTTTCATCTAAATGCTCCTTAAAATAAGAAACCACAGGCATAATCAAAAATTTTAAACTAAGTTGTCACCCTGCCCCCTCATTTTATCACTCTTGTTCCACATACACGCTTTCAGACTTTTTTTTTTTTTTTTTTTTTACTTCAGCCTGCAGAGATCATAGTTGGAATGCATGAAAAGGTTACCAAAGCATCGTTCTCCTAACAATGATCTCGCATGGAGCAGTGACTGCGCACAATAGTTCTGAAAGCAGTGGCGGCGTTGAACCGCAGACGCTGGTGTGGGAGGAAAAAGCCCTGTTCGTTTACAATGGTCGGGTCATGAGGCCATTGTCCAGTTTGACCCACGTGGACCTCTTCAGCAGAAGAACAACATCATTTTACCCAGGCTTGACATCACTGGCCTAAGGTGTCCTTGGGCATTACTCTTTATGAAAAATAATCTTTTTTTGGCAGTACACGTTAAACATTCTTACATGACTATATATATATATATATATTTTTTTTTTTTTTATATATATATATGTAAAATTAAAGGTAAAACCTTGGAAATAAAGTAAAGCATGTATCTTGTTTTGTGGTACATATTAAGAGCAGTAAATACATAATAACAACATCCAATTGTATGATTATTTACTTTAACCTGTATCATGTAATTATTATGAAATAACATCTTACTGGTTGAAGATGTAAAACACACATTTTCATCTACATATTACCATGTTATAATTCTGCTTTAATATATAGTGAGCTGTGTTCAGCTTCCTGCTGTGCTCCTGTATGTGACAGCCAGCATTAGGCAGGTAAACTGTGCACCTGAGAAGATACGCTTCAAGGATGTAGAATGGCAGAACACAAGCTGGAGAACATCGGTTTATCTGTTGGCTGGTTTAGCAGCAGCACTTCAGCTCACTTGTTGGCTGAAAGCAGCCACTACTCTTAGCTTTTTTCCCCCTGGGG